>CM034703.1:89718263-89728598 GCA_020142125.1 Phrynosoma platyrhinos
AACTGGCCTCTGGCAGCAGTTGTATAAAGCTAACTGGCTAGCCCACCCCCTATTGACTCACCAAAAGATGTAATGATTGCTGCCAACTTGGATAGCTTTAAATTTATTTTTAAAAAAATGCAGTCATCATTGGCTTACTACCTGAAATGGTTATGTGTCATTTCTGGTACCCAAGTCACTACACTGTGCATTAGTTGTTGGGGGAAATGATTTTAAGGGTGCCCTTACATCCAGGTCCTGATGACAAGCTTCCCACTGTGTGAACAGAATAATAGATAGTCCTTTATTCCAATCCATCATGGATCTTCTTATGGTCATATGTACTAACTTTTGACCCTCTAATAATAACATTTTCCCCACTGGTCCTGGGCCGAGCTTTTGACCCCTTAAGAACAACCTTTAAACAACAGAGCAACCAAATGAAAGCCAAAATGGCTGAAAGTTTTATTTCATCAAGAGGATGTTTTCTTTTGAAATGCTGCAAGTGAAACAGAGCAGAGGCTGATCATTGGGATGGGGAGAAAATTGTGCCCAAGCTGATTCATTAGGTGATGCTCCTTTGAGTCAGTGCTTATCAAATCATGCCAAAGGAAGGAGAAGATGTGTACTATTTTTTTTACTGATAAATAAAACCATGCTTCAAAATACCCCTGAAATACTTTGACATTAGAAATGTAAACTGGGCTAAGTTCAAAATAGATAGGTGTAATTTTAGTTGAATCTACCAGTTGCTTTTAGCTCAGTCTCCTAGTTCCATTTCTAAAAAGTGCTACAAATTTCAGTTGAATGATATGTTAATCCTCTGTATATCCCATATGTCCAAAGAATAGCTACAAGCACAGTATTTGGAAATCTATACCCTAGACACTCTTGGCGTGTCCACAAAAACACTCAGAATTTGAATGAGAAACTTGAAAATGTGTGGACAGTGTGATAAAAATGATAACACCAGTCAGCAGCTGAGACATTCCCAATGATCAATGGAGCTTCTTTTCTTTGCACTTCACTTTTTATCAGTCCCCAGCCTCTACACCAGGAATGGGAAAGCATTTTCAATCGAGGCAGGACAACATTCCCATAATGGTAACCTTGAAGAATCTGCATGTGTGAGTGAGGCCAAGCCAGATGCAGTAAGGCAAATCTCTCTCTTTCTCTCAGTCTACATGCTAGACACAAGTGCAGTTCTGGATTTTAAAAATTATTTTATTTTTATTTTTATTTTTGTTACTTGCACTCAGTGAAACCCACACAACAACACTCAGAATATGCATGTGTAGATGGGGGAGCTCTTAAAATTCCTCCCCTCTGTCCCTCTATAAAATGTCATCACCTTGGCAATAGTTAAAAGAAGAAATGTCATTGACACTAATGGAGTCCCATTCTTTTTAACCCCTGCATCAGGGCTCAATTTTGGGGGGAGAAAGAGTTAAACCATTCCCACCCATGCATTCTGGTCTCAGTCTATACTCAGATCACATTGGCTTATTCTGGTGTAGGAAAATAAATCTAATGCACAGCTGCATACTAGGCATTTCATGTAATGTGTAGTTTAACACATGCTCTATCTCTCTCTCTCTTTTGCTCTCTCTCTTAAATCTCCATTGAGGAAGCTGCCAGGTTAAAGAGGGGTAGTTTTTGTCATAGATCTGAACTGATCACTCATAGAAGGCTTTTGGAATTAGGTAGAAAGCTTCATAAACCTAAAGGCTGCTGTTGCCTATTTGTCCTCTTTCCCTTTCTTAAAGAATGAGCATATCAATGGGTGCATCCACACTGCAGAAATAATGCAGTTTGACACCACTTTAATGGCCATGGCTCCATCCTACAGAATGGAGAATCCTAGGATTTGTAGTTTTGTGAGGCACCAGCACTCTTTGGCAGAGAAGGCTGAAAACCCTGTAAAACTACAAATCCCAGGATTCCACAGGATGGAACTATAGCACTTAAAGTGGATGCAAACTGCATTATTGCTACTGTACAGATGCACTCAGCTACTTATCACAATATATAATCTGCAATACTAGGTGAGCAAGTGGATGCTATTGTTCTTATGATCTCCACATGGGCTAATCATAAGCATCTGCTTGGCCATCCTTGGGAAAGAACGCCAGGCTAGACACAGGCTCTTGGTCTGATCCAACAAGGCTCTTTTTATTTTCTTACATTTTTTCTACTCTCCTTGTCCCTGGAGGGAAAATTAAATTCCAAATCTAGTGAAAGACTATTTGTGCTTAGTGCAATAATAGATGCAAAGTGATGCATGATTTATTCTGATTGGATTTATCTGAACACAGAGTTCATGCATGGCAAAATTATTAAAATATGTCTCAAGCTCCTGCATCTCATTTCTGCATGAAACTAATCAGTGTTCCTTTAATTCCATAATTCAAGAGTATACCACTCTGTTTTAGCATATTCTTCCTCTATGCCTTGCCTCACCCTTTTACACACAAAATAATGTTTCCCCATATCCTCTAGGGTATGTGAGGGTTATTTTGCCACATCAGGACCTTCCCTAGGCTCTTTCAGGTCCAGAAAAGTTGTTGTTGTTGTTTTACAACAGGAAATTTGTACAGCAGAAAATCACTTGAGTCAGTTGCTGATATTTTTTAAAAGCTTATTTTTAAATAGTCCAGGGTTTCCCAAAAACATAGCAAAATGGTCATCAGATCCTTTATTCTACCCAGGGAAGAATTCTGTCTGTTTGTTGACAAGCAAGTCAAGATCCATGCCAACAATTTTCAGTGGAGGAACAATATTACACCCTCTTCGTGTCGCACGCCAGTTGCGTTATGAAAGGAAACAGGAACACAACTTTGAAAATGTTTGTTTTGTGCGATTCTCTCTTCTTTTACACAACTGCACTGCTTGGAACCTCCTGTCCCCAGGTGTGATAACCCTCTTCAGTTCTGGCATTATATCCATAAGGTGCCACGAGGGGGGCCTGATTCTTGTCCCACTCCCACTCATTATTTCAAAACAGGTTAACTCTGTGCCCGTTTGTTTAGTTTTAATTTTGCTGCATTTGCATAATTACAGCAAAAATGATTTTAAAACTATTATGTTTATTTTATCATTTTGCCATAAGTACATAAACACAGCAAAGATAAAAATAAAAAACTTGACAGACACGGAGTTTGTCTCCTTTGAAATAGCGAGTGGTAAGGGAGGAGAGAGGAGGAGGATCATGACATGTCATGGCTGTAATGCTGGCGTTGAAGTGAAGAGGCTTTTCGCACCAAAATACTTGTCCTATAATATATAAAATATATACTTTCGCACCAAAATACCTGTCCTATAATATATAAAATATATACTTTATTTATAGGCCACCTTTCTCCCAGGACAGGACCCAGGGTGACTTCCATAACAACAAATTAAAAATGTTTACAAAAGCAACTTAAAATAAATTTTAAATCACCACATTATAACACTATACAACTGATTAAAAATCATACAAAAGTCAAAAACAGATAAAACATACAGATAAGACATTGAGAGCTCATTGACAAGTTTTGCCCATCAATGAAAAGGTGCACTACAGTAACAGGACAGCAACAGGATAGACATGGCATCATAGGGCCTTTACAGACTGCCAGAAATAATGCAGCTTGAGACCACTTTAACTTTCCTGGCTCATTGCTAGGAAATCATGGGAACTATAATTCATTGTGGCACCAGAGCTCTCTGACAGAGAAGGCTAAATGTCCCGTAAAAAAAATACAGTTCCCATGATTCCCTAGCATTGAGCCAGGACAGTTAAAGTGGTCTCAAGCTGCATTATTTCTGGCAGTCTGTAAAGGCCCATAGATAAGTACCAAGCAAAGATGCTCTTAACCTGTTAGAATTCCACTTTTTAGTTTTGTGTGGTAAAGTCCAAGACTTCAGGTCGAGTTTTGAAGGGACAGGTAAATCATGCATGTGCATCTCTTTATTCCTCTGGATTTGAAAACTGGAAGCTGAATGTGTGAATAGGCTCTGTTTCTGTCTGACTCTATACAAAAAACCTGTAATTCATTTGGAATTGTACATTCACATTTACAAGTCATCACCTGATATTGCAATCAGCAAGTCCTTACCATTATTATTATTAGCCCGCCCCTCTGCGTAACACAACCGGGGTGGCTTACAACATTAAAATATACAATACATCCCACAATTCCACCCACCCTTTAAAATACTATTAAACAATAATGATTTAAAACACACTTATAATGCTAATGCAAGTAAACAAATGCTGATGTGAACTAATCTCAAGTGATAAATGACAAATGGAAATCCTGTATCCTGGGAGCAAACTTCATTGAACTCAGTGAGTAGACAGGTATATTTTAATAAGTAGCCATGTGTATGATTATGTTGTTAGTAGTGAGTGATCAACTGATATGCATGCATGTGTGAACTTATTTTTATGATAGGAAAAAAATCAACTCATTCAAAATGTTGTGTTAGAGAAGAGTTCTACAGATACCATGGACTGCTAAAAAGACAAATAAATGGGTCCTACAGCAAATCAAGCCTGAAGTCTACCTAGAAACCAAGTTGACTAAACTGAGACTGTCATACTTTGAACATATCATCAGAAAATATGATTCACTAGAAAAGACAATAATGCTTGGGAATGTAAAGACCAATTTTCCTAGCCTTAGACATAGCATATATGGACATCTTCATCATTTCATACCAAGTGGTTGCTGGGGGGAAAATGCTTCCCTATAATACAGTTTTGCATTTCCTAGCCTAAGTAACAGTTTGATGTTCTGATCACACAAGAAACCGTAATCACTTCCCACACAAGTATCTTCACACCATGTATTTGCTTTCTTTTTTCCCATGCTAATGTACAAACTGAACCAAAGAGGTAGCAAAAGCACTGGTAACCTTACTATGACTGTGTGATATGTTGCTATACACAGAATGAAATAATGAAATTTTTGATCCAATATTATTTTAGCGTAAAGATGGAAAATATATTTTATGTGGGAGGGTTAAATTCCAGTTTAGAAAGAGCATTGGGGCCACATTTCACCAGTGGGTAGAAGTCAGTGGCATTGGGCATGGCCTCAGCAAAGTGGTCAGGAACAGATGTAATTTAGGCATTTTTGTACCAGAACATGTTTACACAGGAATAAAATAGCCCATTATCTCCAGTCACTAGAGATAACCTATCACTAGAGATTTCCAGTTGCTGCCTGGAGATGATAGCAGAAGCTTAGAAGCCAGATAGGGCAGCTTCGTGAATCAAATTTGGAATGCAGAGGTTCCCAATCAATGGCTGACATCCTGTTAACAGCCCAACTGAAAGTTATGCCTGCATATTTATTTATTTTTTGTTATTGTGGAGGGAGGGATTCACCACTTCCTTCATGTAACAACTGAAAGGAGAAATGGGCAATGAAAGATCCTGGAAAATGACATTGTCTTTGTATATCTGTTTTTAGGCACATAGTCAGATACTTCTTTGATGCTCCCTGTGCTCCATTATATGACTACATTAATGGAGAGGGGGCATCATAGGAGGAAGGTGAGCATTGTAGTTGGAAAAGAACGATTATTGTAGTCCTGCCTAGAGTTGCTGCAGTTCCCACAACTATTTCATGCCTGGTGGGATCAGTCAGGGATAGGAGAAGTGTCATCATCTGCTGAAACCAGATGATCCCAGTGGAACTCAGTGGATGGTGTAATCATTTTTCATCTGACTACAGGGTCATAACCAGATACTTCTCTCATTCCCTCACTACCCTAACCAGGCATGAAATTGTTGCTGAGGGATGGGTGGGCTGCAGTGTCTCTACAATAGGTCCAGGGGTGGGTGAATGGCCAACTACATGCAGAACTACTACACTACATGGACCACACAAGATTGTGGGCTCCGACTGATACCAATATTGCTTTAGGGACAAACCTTCAAAACAGTGCAAAGCAAGTAATCTCCCTGTAAGGAAAATACAACCAGAATCCAATACCAAAACACTGTTCCTTACTATTGCATGATGGAACTTTGGGAAGACGTAACAAAAATGTGTAGTGAAGCAAAGCTTCAAACAAGGCAGTAGAAGCCTATTTTAATAATAGCTACAGGGCACCCATTGCTTTAGAGCATTTGGCAGTATGGTGGGAGGTTGATATGATGGTGACAGTTACCAGACAAATCATGTTGCTATAATAAGCCCTCTCTGCTACGAAGGTGACTCATTGCAAACATCATCTCCATTACAGTTGCCTTGTACACAAGCTGCTGGGTTTGTTTATGGCTTGTAGTGCTGGCACAACCAATGCCAAAATGTCAATACTACTTCTTATAGGCAGTATGAGAAGTTATACCTTGGATGACCTGAGTTCATGCTTTGGCCTGTAATGAAACACCACGGACACTGAATGTTGCTGGAAGATAGAACAGCACTCTATTCAGAGTTTATTCAGAGTTTGGGAAAATCCTTTACCTAACATGGCTGGGGATTCTGGGAACTGTATTTCAAAGAGTAGCTTTTCCTTATTTATTTTATCCAGCTTAGGCATTGATTCATGTGAAATTCTCTGTGTGTGTGTGTGTTTGTGTGTGTGTGTGTGTGTGTATGAGAGAGAGAGAGAGAGAGAACATGTGTAATATAGAGTGCATATAAGCATATGCAGGATGAATTACAGGAACTGAATTACCTCCAAGACTGTATAATAGCAGAACACACAAATTTTGTTTTAGGAAATGAATGATATTGTTGTACCTTGACAGGTTGGCTTGAACACTGCACTCCCTTACTCACTTTCTCTCTCTCTCTCTCTTTGGGCAGTTTGTGTGAATCCAAAGTTTTTATATCACTGACAGGAATGCATAATCAGTGTCTTGCACAGAATGTTCTTGCTGTCAGAAAGAATGGGAGGTGACTTTCCACTTCACCCTATAGTCCCCAATGCCACTTCCCCATTCAGCCAGCAGAAAAAAAAACACATTAGAACGATCAAAAGTTTACCTCTGATCGAAGAAGCCAGTGTGAGCCCTACCATTAAGCAGAGTGAGGCAGCCATTTGGGGTTATCATGAAAAGGCAGAAATTGAATGTGGGTAGATTGCAGGGTCAGCATGGTCTCTCCTCGACTCCTCTGGTGTGTGATTGACATGTGTAGGCGAGTTCTACACTGACCCTGTCCACATACAAGTAGTTTGTATGTAGACTATCTCCACAATGATCTCCAGCCTGCATTTCTGGATACAGACCGTATGCATGGATTGTTACACATTCTGCCTGAAATCCTCTTGTGGTTTTACAGTACCATAATTGTGGGTTAGCCTAGTAGAACTCCTTTTTTCATTGTTCAGTAAAGGAGATAGCCAATACCTCTTCACACAACTGTTTTCACTGGGCAGAATAACAAGTGCTGAATGGTACCTGAGTGAACCCACCAGATCGCCTCTAAAGGGCCATGGGAGGGTGCTGGAAGAGTGCCCTTCTCCTTCTGACCACCCCAGTGCCCCAATCTCCATAGAAATATGCTTTGCCAGATTCGAACAGGATCATGGCATCTGCCCACTGCCCATCAGGGTGAATTAACTGGGGAGAAAATTATCTCCTCCATACACACAGATGCACAAGTATATTAATTGTCTCTGAAACTGTTGTCCACATATTGCATTGTACAAGACTAAAAGGTTTATTTGAAATATCTGTAGGTTCAGTTGAAATCTCAAATTGTCCCCTTTTTGAGGATGGTCTTTATCTGAGTGCAAAATATTTTAATAAGAATTTAAAATTACAGTATTACATTATCTGGCATATCAACAATTGCAAATACCAATTAATATACACTGATCTTTATATTAAAAAATAAAGAAGCCATAGAAAAGAATCCATAATAATAATTATAATTTTTTAAAAAAATCCTGAAGACACTGAGGATATTTCCAAATGTATTCATAACACAATATTCTCTGGTTTAAAGATTCTGTACAAAATGAACATATATAATAATTAAAATAACAAATTACCATGTTAACCTTTCTTATAATATGTAAAATAAAATTGCAGTCTTGACTATAAAAGATTCTGTTTATGAGGCTTTTTATATGATTTTCATTTGTTTATAAACATATCTAAATGCTTATGCCTCCCTTCTGAGCTTATATGGTTTACCAATTTATCTGTTACTGCAGAATCTACATATTAATGATCCCATTCTTTTTAAATATCATATTTGAGGTTGTTTCCAGGGATTTGGAATACAGTAACTGAGCAGAAATAGCAAATCTTCCCAGTTCTCAGTGTTATCTGTCATATCCTTTTTATATACCAATAATAGTAGATCTAAAGTTATAGTGTATCCCAAGGTTCACACCATAAAGATTCTGATTTTTCTGGGATTTCCCCTCCCCCGTACCTAGTGGGAACTTTTGGGGCTAATTACTGGATGATGGTGATTGGGTGCCAATTTTTATTAGGGTTATTGGTGGGGTGGGACGTATTAAGCCAATCTGCAATAAAGGAGTCATCATGGAGTTCATTTCATGAGTTACAAACTTGTCTCAGTTTTTCCATGAGAATAAGAGACCACAACTCCTAACACTAACATTGTAAACATAAATTATGTAGGCTTTTCTATCGTTGAGCTGGTAAAGGTAAAGGTAAAAGTTTCCCCTTTGACATGATTGTTTAGTCATGTGCAACTGTAGGAAGATGGTGCTCATCTCCTGCTACTAAGCCAAGGGAGCCAGAATTGTCAAAGATGACTCCATGATTATGTGGCCATCATGGCTAAATGCCAAGGCACATGGAATGCTGTTACCTTCCCACCAAACTGATACCTATCTATCTACTTGCACTTTTACATGCTTTTAACTGCTAGGTTGGCAGAAACTGGCACTAGTGACGTGGCACTTGGGTCTTGAACTGCCAACCTGCCAACTTTGCAAGCTACAAGCTGCTGGGGGAAAATATTTTTTTTTCCTAAAATGGCTTTTCTTTTCTTCTATAAACAAAGGGAGTAAACCCAGTGTTTTTATTTCTTATAGTGAAAGTATTTTTTATTTGTTGTTGCTTCCATTTCATTGAAAACCTGCAACCAAAATCTTTGGATTTTTGGACAGTACCATCACATGTAGAAAAAATACCTATTAATTTTTGTTGTTCTATCTAGCTAAACTGCTATTTAACATTTTGTAAGCCTCCTCAGACCCCTTGGCAGGAGAAAGACAGGATATAAATTGAATAAATATGTAAAAATAAATGTGTAAATATTAAATAGATATTTGAACCGAAGCCAGTCCCTTGGTAGTTGCTGTCCAGTGACATTTATCCAATTATTCTGTCATTGCAAAATGTGTTGGTCCAATGGTATCTTTGGAATTGAATTTTCCATATACCAGGGGTGAACAACATGCAGCCCTCCAGATGTTGTTGGACTGAAATGCACAGCAGAACTTAGCTAGCAGAGCAAAAGTGAGGAATGCTAGGAGTTGCAATCCAACAATCTCTTGTGAGCCAAATGACATAGAGGCTGCTTTAAAAAAAAATAGACACAATCCCCTTATTCTTTAATAAGCAAAGTTCACAGATGACCAAAAGCTTCCACACACTATGAGTTCTGTGGGCCTTTTCATACTACACAATTATAGAGCTCTTGTTCCACTTTGGCATGGCAACAGCCTAAACTCCTGGTTTTAGAAGTTTGGGGAGGGGTATTTAGTATTGTCAACCAGATTGCTGTAAATTACAACCTCCAGAATTCCACAGGAGATAGAACCATGGCAATTAAAGTGCTATAATTGTATAGTGTGAAGGGGCCTCTGTATGCTGCTAGGAGAGCCCTTTGGGGTGTTTTACAGAAAGCTGTGATACATCTCTTGATCATAGATACAAATAACTGTGCTGTATGGCGTAACAGAATTCAGAAATGAATATGTAAGCCATCTAAGTCTGGAATATCAGTATACAAAGGGATTTAGTAGCACCTCTGAGACTGTGTGGAAGAAGTTGTAACAGAGCTTTTGTAGACTTGGGTCCTGTACAGATAAGTCTGGGGATGGAATCGAGGCATGGCGACTGCACCCTGATGCCACTGTCATGCCATGTGCCCCACCACACAGCAGGCAGTGTCAGGGTGCTCCCTTGGTGCAGCGATCAGACACACTGTGCCAAAGGAGCATGTAAAAGCCACTGCTGCCACAGCAAGAGCAGCATTTGCCAGCTCTTTTTAGAGCGGCAAAGTGCCAAATCAAGGCTGTGGCATATGGTTGCTGCGACGCCGGTCCGGCAAGGAAAGGGGCAGCGGGATGCTGCCCCTTAGGGGCCGTCTGTTTAGCCCCTTGGTCTACTTCCTTGGATGCAAGTCTATGGACGTTATCACA
>CM034703.1:89732287-89744783 GCA_020142125.1 Phrynosoma platyrhinos
TATTATTATTATTATTATTAAAGAATAATAGGCCAGCAAGAATTTTACACAGTTCTGTTATTTCATACTCACAGAATCATAGAGTTGGAAGAGACCACAAGGGCCATCCAATCCAACCCCCCAGATGTGCAGGAACACACCATCAAAGCATTCCCAAGAGATGGCCATCCAATCTCTGTTTAAAAACCTCCAAAGGAGTCTCCACCACTCTCCACAGATAGTTGAAATCCCCCATTACTGCTGCATCTCTCCTTTCTGAATGTGTGGTCATCTGTTCTAGGAAGGCATCATCTAAATCCTTAGTTTGGCTTGGAGGTCTGTAGTAGACCCCCCCCCCAACTACCACCAAATCCTTGTTGTTTCTCTCTCCCTTAATTTTTACCAGATGCTCTCAACTTGGCTTCCAGGATTTAAGCCATGGATTCACATGTGTACATATCCTTAACATATACTGCTGCTACTATCTCCTGTTTGGTCTATTTATCTGAAACAGTATTTGATGTCTGAAGTGTTATGGGGGTATTAAGGTAAAAGTAAAGGTATTCCCCATTGAGAAGGTTGTTAAGTCATGTCCAACCATAGGGGGTGGTACTCATCTCCTTTACTAAGCCAAAGAGCCAGCATTGTCAGAGACTATTCTGTGATCATGTGGCCAGCATGATTACACAGAATGCTGTTTACCTTCCACCAAAGTGGTACCTATTTATCGACTTGCATTTGCATGCTTTTGAACTGCTAGGTTGGCAGAAGCTGGGACTAGTGACAGGAGCTCACCTTATCGTGCAGTGCCCGGGTCTCGAACTGCCAACCTGCTGATTGTGCTATCAACAGAGTCAGCATCTTAACCACTTGAGCCACTGCACCCCCTATTATTCAACAGAAAACAGGTTTCCTATACAGAAAGCACTGCTTCCTATTGTACAGGAAACAGTTTGTTGTTTGCATTAAAAACCCACATGATTTTGCTCCATAGAATCATTCAAGGATCTCACTTTGGGACATCTGAATACATTAAGAATATTGGGGAGAAATATTTGTTTCCTCTTGCAATGAAAAGAAAACCACAATAATTTTTATCCTCACAAGTTAGGACACATTAGTGAAGTATTTACATCTCTGTTCAGAAATGCTCTGCTGAAAATTCTGATGGCAGCCCTTGCCCCCCACTAAAGACTAGGCTTTCTAAATGGGCCTTCTTGGTGGGCTTCACTGATTATCTGTTTTCTTTGCAAATGCTGTTATTGCAATATTTCATCACATGGTCTCTCATATATATCAGTGTTGGGGGCTCCTTTGAGTTCTCCTCATTAGAAAAAGAAGATAGACATTTAAAAAAAATAAGATAAAATGATTTTTAATTATTAAAATATTTTCTTCTCATTCTCATTATTAACAATAATGTTAAATAGTAAAACATAAAGCATAAGCAGAGTAAAGGCATATCAAACCATTTAAATGTGTTTTAAAAAAACAAGTCAGTTTAAAACCAGTTAAGAGCATTTAAAATGATGCACTTGTGCAGATTTGAATGAAAACAGTGAAGATCCAAAAGCTTTAATAAAGAACCTGATTTTTACTTGGTGCCCAAATGAAACCAACATTAGCATCTAGCAGGCCTGGGGGGGGAAGGATATTTTACCAGCACGATGCAACAGCTGAGAAGCCCTTATTCCATGTCTTCATGCACTGTATTACCTCCACTGGTGGGATGAAGCTTATCATTCAGGCAAATAACCCAGCATCAGCCCAATGAGATGCAGCCAGGACATGGGATGCAGGCAGGAATTATCACATTGTAATTCACCATCAATTCTGCTGAACAACAGCATCCGTGGTCCCAGCCATGCTGAGACTGCCAGTTTTAGAACTTGGGGAGCTTTCCTTTTCAAAAACCGGCGGACTGAGTACAGCTAGGACCCAGTATGTTGTCGCCTAGCAGAATCGGTGGCGAATTACAATGTGATAATTACTGCCTGCATCATGTGTCCTGGTTGCATCCCATTGGGCTCGTGCTGGGTTATTTGCCTGAGTGATAAGCTCTGTAGAGAAGGTCCCCTCTAAAAATCTTCAATACTTGGTTAATATGTTGGCTTTTTGGACTGTTTTCTGTTCTTCATTAATCAGTGGATCATTTGATAAATGTTTTTCTGTTTTTGTTGTTTTAAATATTTGGGAACTTCACTGACAGAACTTGTCCTGAAAAGCTTTTCCATAAATATATAAATAAATAATTTCATGGAGATCCCTATCATCTGACTAGCCTGGCTCTACTTCCACTTAGTTGCTGCCAACTCTACAGCAGAAAGTTGATCAAAAGGTCATGAGTGAATGAATGTAGCCTTTTGTTCCTAATCACATTTGATAGTGTCATTTTGGAATGTATTTCAAGGATGAAAACATCATCATTACTTAAGTAGCCTTTGGCAGGCTACAGACACAACATACTAGCAACGTCCAATGGGAAAACATGCTAGTATACTGTATCAAATAGAATCAAGAGTTTAGTGGCACCTTAAACATGATAGGTTTTTCTAGATGAATTACTCCTCATTCCAGTAATTAGAAGGCACCATGCAGCTATTTAATGTTTAACAGATTTTCATAGGAAAAGGATGGAAGAAACAGAGGAAAAACTAGGGGGGAGGATGACATCTGAATCTTCAGAGCAATGACATGGGGGGAAACCTGTCTGGACTGATCCATACCCTCCAGCTATCATGATTTGGTGTGACCAGTCTCTATTAATCTTCTGTCATCCCACTTTTTAAGCTACAGTTGGCGCACAGTATCCACAGGGGATCCATTCCAGACCCCCCCCCATGGGTACCAAAGTCTGCGGGTGCTCAAATCGTGGTGCATGCACGTGGCCACATCATCATTGAGGATAAGGAGTATTCAATGGTGGTGCATGCACATGGCTGTATCGCTATTAGGGAAAGCCCCTGTTGTCCCCAATGGTCGCACGTGCACATGGCCATACCACCATTGGGTGGCAGTGTGGCTGCATGCACGCACCACCACTGGGGACAATGAGGACTGTCCCTAATGGCAGTGTGGCCATATGCACACTCCGCCATAGGGGACAATGTGGGCTAGCCATTAGTGGATGCTTGAATCCATGGGCCACAGTCCACAGATACCAAGGGCCAACTGTACATTTAAAATGTTCTCCTCCAATTTCTCTCCTTTGTCCTCAGCTTACTTCAGCTGCTGCAAACTGAGTTCAAAGTGCAAAAGTAGAAGTCCAGAGTGTTTGACCAGTGACATTACTTCCTTTGGTGTCAACCAATGCAGGTGCTCAAACAGGGCTGGGGGGACAGACTGCCCACCCTGCCTCCCACCGCCTAACTCATCTGACCCCCTAGCTGCCTGGCCACAAACTGCCTGACCTGACCATTGCTGAGGGAACCGGTGTCAGACTCTTAACAGAAAGCACCACCCACCCCCAGCAGCAGCCACTGCTGAGGGGAATTGTACTGCAGCCTCTGGAGGTCCCATTCAAAGTCTGGGTGAGTGAGAAAGGATGTTGCTTCCCTTTCTTGTTTGCCCAGCAGCCATGCCAGTCCCACCAAGTGTACCACCACAATGGGTATATACCCCCCCGCGATGTCACTTCATGCAATCTGCACTCCCCTAGTGACACCTCTGTCTCTGACTATATTTGGTTTTCCCTTTCCTCTGTATAACAAATCCAAGAGAACATGATCACAGCCATCCAAGGAACTCAGTACTTCCACCTAGTAACTAGTTCATCTCTGTTGGTTAGGATCAAATCCAAAATAGTTGATCCCTTTGATGCTTCCTCTAGTTTCTGTAGAATTCAATTGTCTGCAAAGCTGGTGAGGAATTTTTTGGACTTTAAAGTCTTGGCTGAATTTTACTTCCAACAAGTATGGGGGGGCATTACTGCCATATGTATCCTTTTTGAATGTTTGGTTACTTGTTTTAGGAAGACATCACCCAATTCTTCTGTTTGGCTTGGGAGGCCTTGAGTAGACCTCCACAATTAAGTCACTGTTGTTTCTCTCCCCTTTATGTTTACTCAAATGCTCTCAGCCTATCTTCCATGTTCTGAATCACAGGTATATACATCCTTTACAATTCTATTCTTCCTCTTCTCCAGTTTGCTCTGTTTGTCTGAAGTTGGTTATCTCCTTCCATTACTCATGAAACCTGTTTCAGTGATGCCTTTTAAATCACTTTTGTCTTCCCGTGTTCATCTTATTTCCCATACTCTGTAGAAACATCTGAAACCATGAACCATTTTTCCAGCTGTTCCCTTGTTTTGTTCTGCTCACTCTTGGGTTCTTGTGCTATTGGCCCATGTTTCCCTTGCCCTCTGGAATGCCCTCTCCTTTCTGCATGTAATTCAGTTTAAAGCCTTCCTGATCAGGTTTATGAGAGCTCTAGCAAATATGTTCTTACCAACTGCTATGAGGTGCAACCCATCTTTTAATTTTATTTATTTGTTTGGAGTATTTATAACCTACCCTTCAGTCAAAAAGGCTCCCAGCACAGCTTGAAAATTGTTATTTTGACAATTGTTATTTTGAGTTCCCTGCCCTCAGGCTTACAATATAAATACAACACTACATAGAGAGAGAAAAAACTGCCAGTGGGGGAGTGAATTAAGTCTAACAGGTATGTCCTGTGCTTCTCTCCTTCCAAGGCCAGGGCAGTAGCAGTTGGAATAGAGGGAGGGCCAACATCTGCTAGGTATAGCACAATGAAGTTGTGCTTGGCTGTTCTTCTCAAGGAAGGAAGGAAGGGAGGAAGGAAGGAAGCTGGCAGAACACATAAGTAAAATACTTTTAGGATTTGGAGTACATATTAACACCACTTATGCATAGCAATGCATAAATCAGCAGTAAAGCACATTTTGTGTATAAGGAAGGTCCAAGGTTCAGTTCCTAGTATTTCTAGTTATTAGTATCAGATAGCAAGCGTTTGTGATCTGGAGAGGTACTTTCAACAACGAAATGGCAAACAGTGTGGGCTGGATAACAAATAATCAGACTTGACATAAACACTCCTTGACATTTCAAAATTATTGCTGATCTTGGGGATATGACCCTTTTTTACTGCTATTCGAAGTGGCTATGCTATCCATCTGGTTTGGTGATTTGTAGTCCAAAGTTTTACCAAACTCTGGATGATGATGATGATGATGATGATGATGATGATGATTTGAAGCACACAAAAGCAATGGACAATCAGGGCAAGATCATTGGCAATCATTTTTAACATTGAGCTCTGTGCATGTGTATGTTACACAGCTTATTGATTCTTTCAGTTAGAAAAACAGGAAGCAGAAATCTTGTGGAAACTCCCTCTCTAGCTTCTTTTGATCAGGCAGAGTTCAAAGTCCATGCTGAAGATTGCCCTCTAAAGAAAGCTCAGCAACAGTGGAAAAACAGAACTGCCTCTCCGTTAGCAAAATGTGTGCCATGGCACAACACAGCATGACCTATCTCTGATATCTCACTAGATACAAAAGGCAGGTCAGAGTGGGATTTGTCTTTAGAGTCCCTCCCTCTGCTTTATGTGGTTACCAGAAAAACACACAGCCATTTCCTGCTTAGGGCTGAATTTTGTGTTCCAGGCACTGGCTGAGATTTGTGGAATTAAAGGAAAGGAAAGGATATATATCTGTAGCTTTCTGGTTATTATCTGTGTACATTGCATAGAAGTGCTACTAAAAAAATCTGGGCTGACTCTTATCATTAGGCAGGCTGAGCTGCCTTAGGCAGAAAATTTGGGGACATTGTGATAAGGCAGAAAATTATTTTTTCTTCATTTTGTTATTGCTTTATTTTTACTTGGAGAACTGCTTGTGGGATTTACACCCCCATGTCCCAAAAGAAACTGCCTGGCTTTAGGCACTGTGTACCTTGACTCAGGTGGTTATGGAGAAGCATCTGTCCAAGCAGCAAAACATCTTGGGATGATCCTGAAGAGATGGGTATAAACAATTTTAAGGGGGACAAGAAGAAAAGGATGCATGACTTTTTGCTTTTCTCCATCACCTGCTGCCCTCCTGATCCCAGTTCTAGGAATTCTGGGGCCACATGGAGCTCTCCCCCTGCCCCAAAGGCTTCCATAATTTATTTCAACAGAGAAGGAAGGCTCACATGCCAAAGGCACAAAAGTGACTTGGAATGTGTCATTTGAACATGACAATACACCTGGAGTTCTGAACTTCAGTGACACACTTCCACACTGGAGACATGAACTGATTCATGGAACTGTTTTTATCTAACAGTCCCAGAAAATGGTGGAGACATGAGGTACTAAGCAATTCTCAGGCTTAGAGCTTGGAATGTTACTTTAAAAAAAAAAAAACTGGTTGTTTTACTCATTATTTTACAAGTCATTACTTGTTATGGTTACTATAGCCCAGAAAGGTAACCTATGGAGATAGCAAATTCTGATAATACAGTGATATTTGGAAAATCCAGTAAAATGTTCTCTGATTCCTGATTCAGAGAGCACTTCACCCTGGGAATTCTGAGGCCCTGCCTGTTGTTTGTTCTTGTTAGCTGCCTTAGGGTCGACCTCAACTCATGGCAACCCTGTGAACAAGACCTCTCCAAGCCTTCCTATCTTCTGTCTCTCTGCTCAAGTCCTGTAGGCTGATCCCCATGACCTCCCTGATTGACTCCAGCCATCAGGTATGCAGTATTAGTCTCTTTCTACTTCACTTCACCTTCCCTAGCATCATTGTCTTTTCTAATGAGTCATACCTTCTCATGACATAGCCAAAGCACAACAGCCTCAATTTAGTCATCTTGGCTTCCAGGGAGATTTCAGGCTTTATTTGTTCCAGGACTCATTTGTTTGTCTTTTTGGCCATCCATGGTATTTTCAGCAATCTTCTCCAGCACCATATCAAAAATGAATTAATTTTCTTCCTATATGATTTCTTGACTGTCCAGCTCTCACATCCATACATGCTAATGGGGAATACAATGACTTGAAGAATTCTAACTTTAGTGTTCAGCTATATATCTTTACACTTTAGGATTTTGTCTAGTTCTTTCATAACTGCCTTTCCCATTCCTAATCTTCTGATTTCTTAACTGCAATCAAAATATCATACACAGAGCAGGTTTAGACACAACTAAAGAGAAGTGAAGACAAGAGGAAGGAACATCAACAATCTAAGATATATAGAGAACACCATACTACTAGCTGAAAGTATCACATATTTGAAATAATCACTAAAGAAAGTCAAATAAGAAAGTGAAAAGGCTGGCCTAATGTTAAACATAAAGAAAACAAAAATAATGACCACAGAGGATTTACATAAATTCAACCTAAATAATGAGGAAATCGAAATAGTTAAAGATTTCCCATACTTGGATCAAACATTGACCAGAATGGAAGGCCCTGCCTGCATAGGACAAAAGGACCATTTCACCTGTGTTCTGGTATCATTCTGTTTGGATAACTGGTGCAAACAGTCCAGACAACGTCCAGAAGAACTGGTATATAACAGTTTTGAAGCAGTTTTAAACAATTTACTGTTACTCTGAATCTTCTGGGAAGATCCAAAGCCCTCCATTTCCATGCTGTGTTGGCTGTCTGCATGGGTGTCCCACTGAGCCATCTGGCACATCCACCACTGCCACTGTGGATTACTCATTCTGAGATCAAAATGAGGCACCAGGCCATATGACCATCACTGGATGTCTTATTCTGGCCCATGGCAACAGAACTCCTGTGCAGACAGCTGCCACAGTGAAGAAGCGGATGGCCAGGTAATGGTGGGAGGTCAGGGCAGCTGTGTTGGCAGGCTACTGTGGGTATCCTGGTCCAGGCAGACAGGGCCAGAGAAAAGTGCTAGACATTGCAAAGCAATCCCTCCTGGCCACAGCATGAGGCAGCAACCCATGTTATCCTTCCTCTTCCCTTCCCATTATTCAGAAAACCAGTGACAAATAATAGGCAGACAACCCCATTCTTGTTCCATTCAATAGTAATGGAATTACAGCCAAGGGCATTGCAGGGGAAAATGACCTTGACTGGTCTTATAAAAAATAATTAGTTACCATGTGTGAGGAAAAACAAGTCACTTCTGAGCATTACTCAGCTTCATCAACAGCTGCTTAAAAAATGACCAACTGCAACCCCCCTAAAAGTAATGTTTCCAAGCTCTGTGAAAAGTAGGATATACATGTAACAAAGAGATGTTAATCTTTTCAATACATTTAGGCCTGAAACAGACAGGCAAAAAGTGCCGGCTTTGGGCCACTTCGGGAACATGGCGTGCAGATGATGTACACCTCTGGATCAGCTGGCAGCTGTGTTGAGGCTGCCAAAGGGGGCCCAAAGCCAGCTGCCAAAAGAGCAGAAAAAACCTGCTCCATGCCAGCGGTCCATTTGGGACCACAGCAGGAGCTGGCTTTGGGACCATGGCAACAGCTGGCATCCAGTTGCTGCAGTCCGACACTGATGAAGAAGTTTATCGCATTTTTAAAAACTCAACTTACTACCCCTTCCGTTTTACAGTCAATTATGGGATGCAACCAGAAATTATCACATGGAAAATGCTGCCGATACCGCCGCCTGACTGCATCCCACCTAAAACCTGGCTCCCATCCATGCTCAGCTGGCCGATGTGCAAACTTGCTCACTCACTGCTGGAGTGGCTAGAGGCTGCTCCAAGCCATCTGTCTGCTTTGCCCCTTAGATATGCTAATCCAATGTTGTGAATGCTCTAATATGTATTGTGAATTACAACATCCTGTTTGTAGGCTAGTCTTATAAAATTTTCTTTTTCGGGTAAGTTGCTTTTTGCTGGGCATGTACTGAAGCATTCAAAACAGATACACACAATTAACAGCATGTCCTAGAAAAATGTGAGGGACTTCACTGAAATCTATGTGAGTCAGCCATAGAAAAAAATCAAAAATCTAAATCATCTTAATTCAAAGGCATAGACATGTTAGTCTGGATCAGTATGCAAAGGGATTTTGTAACACCTTTGAGACTAATCTGATATAAATGAGACTAAATGATCTTAATTAGTTTCAAGGAACAGTAGGCAATTAAATAATCTATTTTATCACTCTGAGAGATTCTTTGTAACATTTGCTGGAATACTGTGGGAATATTAATTTCTCCTAACACACCTTTTTTCTCTTTTATTTGTTTCAAGAAATGGAAGAAGAAATAGAAACAGGTGTGATATAAAGAGAAATTAACCATTGTTGAATCTAGCAAGGAATTAAACAGAAATTATTCCCCTTTCTTCTCCCCTCCCACCTTTAAAAAAAAACTTTATATTGGAAGTTACAGCTGTACAATTTGGAACAAGCTGGCCTCAGATAAAGAGGGACACCAAGGGAGTCACCAATCACCAATGGTAATCTTATATTTAGTGGCAGTGACCACATTCCATCTGAGGGTACCACAAAGTGAGAGATACAAAGTTCCCTATTCACAGATAGTTAGAAGGAAAGGGCTATAATGCACTCACGGACACAGACATATACTATCACATCCACTGATATATGTGGAGAGTTCATGGTTGGTTTGGAGTCTCATCTCTCATCTTGCACTGCACACAAGAGAAAATCCAGAAGCAAAGGAAGCCATAGATTCTGACCTTCTCCAAATCCAAAATATAGTATCTAACTTCTTGTTGTTGTGTGCCTTCCAAGTCGTTTCTGACTTATGGTGACCCTAAGGTGCCATAAACCCCTATCATGGGGTTTTCTTGGCAAGTTCAAAGATCTTGATCCTCTTCCAGATTCAGTGTGCATGGATTGATAGAGGTTACAGACAACTACAAATAACTACTGGCCTTTAAATTCAGCCCAAATTTGTTGGTCCTTGTTCAAAGATCAGTTCAGGATCCAAAGCAAAGCTTTGTGCTGCACAGATATCTGAGGTTTTCTCTTTCACTTCTACCATCCTGTGCATAATCTCTTGTGGGGATCACATTCCTGACAAAAGTACCATTCCTTCAGGAAGATGGCCATGTAGCAAGTACTAGCAATAGCAAGTACATTTCTATACTGCTTATCAGTGCACTTAAGCACTCCCTAAGCGGTTTACAATGTGTAAGCTAATTGCCCCCAACAAGCGGGGTACACATTTTAGCGACCTCAGAAGGCTGAGTCTGTTAGGAGTGTTGGGGTATGTAGTTAAAGTGGAAATGTACAGATGTGGGAAAATTTCTACTGAAAAAGCTTTTGAGCCTACAGGTGGTAAATTGGTAAACAACTCACACAGAACACGCCAAGGTCAGTGGCTTGGGAACAGAGGAAGATAGAACATAAACAATTAGATCATCTTGTTGTCTAAGAACCAGACTCACATGACACATGACTCACAGCAAGAGGGCTGGACAAGAGGACTGAGTTAGAGGCTATTCAACAAATTGTCTATGGAGGTATCCACCCATGGGAGGAGTTTGGGGTTTGGGTTAGAGCCTGCTTTTTTCTTACAAATTTTGCACTGTGTTGTGTGTGTGTTCAATCTCCTATTCTACCTGTATGAAGATGGATGTATATAGTTTTCTGCTTACTATGCAATCAAGAATAAAAAAAACTTCTTTTGAAGAAGCTTTTCTCTGGTTTGGCTTAATGAGAAGCTTGAATCTGCAGGGAGCAGCAGAATGGCTGGATTCCAGGATGGTGAGCTCAGCTCAGCTCTGATCCAGAGACAAAGGTGGCTGATGAATGGATGCCTGGCTTTCTGGCACAAGATCTCTGCTACTACAACACCACCATAAATCAATAGAGTCGACCTTGAGCCCCTGGCTGGGATTGAACTCACAACCTTGTGGTTTGTGAGTAAGTGGCTGCAGTACAGGCATTTAATCACTGCACCACCATGGCTCCCTAACTCTGTAACTCTGAATGACTCTGGAACCAACTACCAAAGAAATAAGAATTATTAAATGATTGATAACCTGATAGCATATTTGGACGCATCTAGTGGTAATTACCTTTGTCCTTCACTTTCATACAGTTTGAATAATAAGCTGCTTTATGATATCACTGGCAATTCATGACAAGACATTCAAAAGACCTTTCAGTTATTCATGCTTCCAGTAAAGGTTGGGAGTTTTGTTACCCATGTTTTATTGTTCATTCCAAGATACCAGAAATGTACACATATTTGAGCAACCAAGTCTGATCTCTTATCGATGATGGAAGATGGTCATTACAGTAATGATAGCAAAATGTAATAAAGGTATATCTACATACCAATATGGGCCAATATGCAGGAAGATATATTGTATATTTGCTGAGGTCCACACCAAAGGGATAAAGGGGAGGGCATTTACTCCATATGGTGTAAATGTTAATAATATTGTATTTTTGCTGCAGTTTTTTTTTAAAATTAAATAATCAGATGACACTTCTGTTGTCCCAGACTGTTCAGTGTTAATTCCCAACACCACAAGCAGCATTTTATTCCCACCCAGGGGGTGCCCCCATTAATTCCAGGATATATTGCAATAAAAGATCCCAAGGGACTTGTATGGTTCAATACTTGCACCTGATAGCAGAGTCCTTGTCCTTTCTTCCTTCCCACTGCTACAGTGAGAGAGGAGTGCATGGATGTTGCCTTACAGTTTACATAAATGATGTTTAGAACACTCTTTTAAGAAGAAGAGATGCCCATACTGAATCACACATTGAGCCAACAGATGAGCAAAGATGCTGAAAAGATCTGAATAATGATTGGCTGAGTTTGGCCATCCACCAGACTCTTTAAAGTTTTTTGTTATAGAACAAATTAAGTCTCGTCCCTTTAACAGGAGGACTCCAAGCCTGCAGCAGCCTCTTTTCCCCACTCCACTGGGGCCAGAAGGCTGCAGAAGGAACTCCAGGAGCAGGGCAGCATCAAGAGGGGGCCAGGAGTGGCTGGCTCCACTTCGGGAGAAGGACTTGGGTGGAGGCTTTGCCTGCCCCTACTACCATCTTCTTCCTTGGGCCCTGGCGGTGCAGTAGCAACAGCAGTAAGGGTGGAGAGCCGGGCCGGGCGGGATTTTACATCTAGCCAGCCCTACCCTCCCTCATTACCACCTGGGACACTCTCCTTTTCTCAGCTGCAGCAACAGTGGCACCGAGATGGAGAGCAGAGCCAGGCGGGACTTTACATCTAGCCCACTCGGCCACTTACCAGCTGTGGCAGCCACAGCTGCAGCATGGTTGGGAGAGTCATGTGGGTCTTCATTAACAGAGGCCGGGAATGATCTGGGGGCGAAAATCGGAGTTGTGTGGGGTAATGGGAGGTATAGTGGGAACAGAGTAAATAGATATTTCAAAATAAGGCGGGATTGCTGTTTGAAAGCAATCCCACCTTCAGTTTACCCTGTTGCCCGGAATGGATTGGAGAGCGCACCAGCCATTCCACAAAACTTTACTTTGCTCCTCTGCAATGCCAGGTCAGTGAAGAACAAGACTTTTTAAATTATTTCATTGTTTACGATCTTCTTTTAGATGAGGATGCTGACCTGGCTTGCTTCACAGAAACC
>CM034703.1:89806019-89832637 GCA_020142125.1 Phrynosoma platyrhinos
GAAAGGCACATCTCTGGGGAAGGAGGGGAAGGAATTTTCAGGATCAGTTCTTTGAAAGAGTCCATCCCCTCTTTTTGCCTGTCTCAGATTTGAGTGTCCCTCCTCACCAGGACAAAAAGTGGGAAGCTGGCTGCATCCCTTCCCATCCTGGCAAAGGACTGAGAGTCCTTCCTCACCTGGGCGAAGCTTCTCCTTTCATCCAGTCACCATGGGAACAGCAACTAAGCTGGCAGTCAAACAGTGACTGAGAAGCCCAGTGATTCACATCATCCTTTCCCACAAGGCTAGCATGGACAAGAAGTTTCTCGGTCACTGCTCAACCAGCTGCTCAGTTACTGCTCCCAAGGTGACTGGCTGCTCAGGTTCTGCTCCCTTTGCACTCGGTCAGACTGGGAGCAGCAACTGAGCAGCCAACTGCAACCAAGGTGAGAAGGAGGAGCAGGCCTGGGCTGCTGCCGCTGCTGTATCCCCACATGACAGGAAAAGGAAGAGGAGGAGGCAGCGAGCTGGTGGCTAAAGTTGATGCTGCTGGCTGGCTGCACAAACAGTAGATCTAATATATATATAAAAAAAACAGTGTTGGGGATGCTAAGGATGCCATCCAAGGGGAAAGGTGGTAATAGCCCCAAAAGATTTAGGGGCAGCTGGTTCTGTACAACGTCCCAGTACAGAATACCAAATTTCACCAAGGTATTTGTAAATGGGCAAAGGTGTCTGATTTTGGGGAGATGCTAGTCTCAATTCTTTTGTTTGTATCCAAAACTTTAGCTTTGTTTGGCTACCTAATGGCATCCGGGTGCTAAGTTCAAGATTAATTTGTCAACCTGTCCTTTTGAGAGGTTATATCAGTGGAAAGCAAAGATAAGAAGACTATGTTCACTGAAGCTAAGGAGGAGAAAAAGAAATTCTCTATGACTAATGCATGGTTCTTTCTTCACCAGAGATATCACTACCTTCTTGAAGAGTAAAGAACATATAGACAGCCTTGGTAGAGCCCAAGTCAACAGAATCAGTCCTATAGGTGGGGACTGACCAATAACCAAAATAAAGAGGGGCAGAATGTCTATCACCGAGTGACTGTAGGGAAAGGCTTTTAATGGTTCTCAAATGCAAAGAAATAACAACAGATGCCTAGACTGTGAGAACTGTATCCTGGAGCAACCCAACAGATTTTATGTAGTTTCCTCCACATTACTTCATTGAATCCCCAGGTTCCAATGTTCACTGAAACAATGAATGCTTTCGGCCATAGACCATCTGCAGAAACCTCCAGTTCCTACTCACTTTTTTTTCCTGGTCCCAAGAAAGAACAAAGAGTGCACATGCATTTTGTACCTTAAAGGGATGAATTTATATCTGGGCAGGTGAAGGTCTTGCACAGAAATACAGAAATCATACTGGAATATATTCAAATGGCAAAGTTTCCTGTCTCATTACATTTCCCAGAAACCTGTTTCCGTATAGTGCTTCATCCTACTCGATGATTTTTGAGATATGTGCATGATGGAATCCACTATCAAGGCTCTTCTCTTTAATGTGGCCTCTCAGCCTCTCCTCAAGTGTTCACAATAGTCTTAGGACGTTATCACACGGGGAGTTGCAGGGAGAAAGTGAAAATAAACGGGCATGAGCGGAAGTCTTTAATTTACGGGATTTGTCCCGTTCCGCCTCGTCTGATAACTAAATTTAAATTTAAAAGGGGGTTAATTCGAACAAAAACCTGATCTTTTCAAATCCTCAAAAATCCCGAAAATAAAAAGATCAGGTTTTCGTTCGAATTAACCCCCTTTTAAATTCAAATTTAGTTATCAGACAAGGCGGAACGAGACAAATTCCGTAAATTAAAGACTTCTGCTCATGCCCGTTTATTTCCACTTTCTCCCCGCGACTCCCCATGTGATAACATCCTTAGTGGCTTTGATGGCACATTTAAGGGCAAGAGTATTCATATCTATTCATGTTTAGATCTTGTTTTCTCAATTTCCCTCAGGCAAGGATAGAGGAATATCCAGGAGAATCTAAATTATCCAATGTCACCTGCTCTCCTGCACACAATTAAGGGCAACTATGTGGAGACAGGAGTGGCATACTTCATTTACATTGTGATTTCCTTTTGGAGATTAAGCTCAGAGGGGGAAGAGAGGTCCATAAAGCCTAGATTGGGCACAGTTTGGAAAGTTTGGCTCTTCCATTCTGCAGGCTACCCAAATTCTGAGTCCCATGTTTTTGCATCCCACTTGATTGAAAAGAAACCAAAACGTGGATGGCTTCAGGTGTATATCCAAAGTTGACATAGTTTGTCTTCCAGTAGTTTCCTCTTAAAATAACAACCAAAACAGCTGAATAATCCTCAGTTACACCAGGTTCATTATGCTTTATGTCTCGATCTTCCACAACAGGGAACATTTCACCTGAAGTTTCAACCAGGGCTCCTAGACTGATGGGAAGGCGTGTGGCCATTTTTGTAAGCAACAATTTAAAGACAAGAGTTTTTACTGGTCAATACTGGGCAGGGCTTGGGAAGGATGCTGAAAGGGCTGCAAGGTGGGGAAGATGCTTCCACAACTCTTTTAACTGTTCTTTACATACACAGTTTGAACTCTGTGTGACCAAAGGTCTTCTAGATCTTGTTTCTAATTGATCCTGCCCCTTTCCTTTTAATTACAACTTTATCCTTTCTTCATTTCTTATTCAGTCATTTCCAGCTCATGACTGGATCTACCTTGATTTGTATTTCTTGTCAGTCCCGCTTTACTCTGAATAAGCCATGCACACATTGCCAGACCCCATTTCAAAGAGTCTCTGAGTGGCTGTCCAATATTCCTGTTTTGCAGCAAAGATCAGCTCACATTTCCATGGCGTGGCTTGTGTGAAAATCCCTCTATATTTTAACTGTAGGCTTTCTTTCCTTGCTGAAAATGAATTGCAGCAATTATCCATGAGCAGTAGCGGGTGACCTTAATTAGCTTCCCTAAGACTGGGGGGGGGAGGATTTCTAAATTTTTCCTTGCAACCGGTGAAGCAACCTTACTAGATAAAACCTTTATTGATTTTGGTAAGATTAAGCACCAGGGTTGTCAGTACTTCAATCAAAAGTGAGTTGTATGGATCTTGCCATGGTTTACAGAAAGATGGGTGGGGTGTGACCTGTAGCATGAGCAAGGTGTGTAGGTGAGAAGGAGGCATGGTTCAGAGTGGGAGATCAGAAAGTATAAAAAGCAGGAGTGTATGTTTGAGGGATGTGAGTTGACAGTCGGACAAGTCAGTGGGGAGTGAATGTGCACTGGTTGCCTGAACTGATGGAAGGGAATTGTCTGACATAATTCAGGTTGAATATCATTACATGATTGGAACTGAGTACTGGAACTTGTTAAAGCATTTATTATTGTACAGGGCATAATAACTACATTAATTCTCTTGTTCTTTTCTTAGGTCTGACTCAGACTGTCTTCTTTCACCCTGAAACAAAGGGCGGTCACACTTACCATAAAGCTAACAGACAAACATGCCCACAATTAGGTCACCTGGACACCCAGAAACCCAATCCAGGAAAGAGGAGCATTGAGAGAACAAGTGCAGGGTGAGTGGCAGGATTCCTAGGGACTGGAATGTTAGAGCCAGCATAGGTAAAGGATCTGTCACAGTAGAGTTTATAGATTTCAGGGCCTGCCCTCTTCTTCTGAGTTTCAAGATGAAGCCAGTAGTCTTGCAGAGAGAGTTTTGTTTTGCTGTATACCACCAGCTTCTGCTGCTACAGGCAGCTTCAGAACAGCTGCTGGCTGCAGACTCTCCAAATGCAAGGAGGTCTATCTGGATATTTTCCCCCTTCTCTTTTCCCACATTGAAAAAAGCCAGTACCAAAGTTCAGTGGAGGAGAGTGGTCCATGTGGAGAAAAACTCAGCTCCCTCAGTATTCACTGCTCCAGGAGGTGCTGAAAAGGATACTGTAGGATTGCTCTTTGGAACATTTCAGTTTTTCCAAGCTCTGCCTTGAATAGAAAAAAAAAAACACCCATTTTTGCCCTACTTTTGACAACACCTGGGAAGAGTCGTCCACTTGATTTCCAATCAGAGAAATCTTGTCTCATCTGTTAGATGTGGTGTTTTTTATTTTGAGTGACATGCTCTGATCAGCTGTGGAAGAAACCTCATGTATCATGCTCAATGATATCTCCTGGGCTGCCCCTCACTGTCATATCACTTGGGACCTAGGTTTCACATCTGGGCCCTTGAAATCTCAGGGCATGGGATGCTTCTCTATAAGAACCCAATTTCCTGGTAGTTACAATTTTCCTACATGAGGGAACCTGGCCCAAATTAAAAACTCCAATAACTAATTCCAGCCCAGTAATTGACAATACTTAATGCTTGTCTCAGCAGGCAAGGTGCTTGTGTCAACTCTTGAAAAGAGAAGGAATGGTTCTGAGTACTCAGTAAATGCAGTAAATGAACTATGCTCTTCCGCTTGTTTTGACATTCTATTAAACCATAGAAAGGTTTCCATTTAAAATTAGAAGAAATCACTGAACTCTACTGTGAACAGGAATAGGGAGGATGGGGTGGAGGTGATTACAATCAATATATGGCAAAAAATTAAAAGAAAAAAAATTAAAAATGAGGGAACTTGAAAAGTGTTCTGCACTGATTGCTTAGCCTTTCACTTCTGAGGATTATTTTTTCCCCAGATTTGAAGGGCAGGAAAACCATAATTTGGAAAAGTTACTTTTTCCAACTCCTGAAGAAAGGGTATATGGTTTCTGCAGTTTGACTCATAGGGGTATCTTGAATGCTGTCAGCAGGAGTTGCAGTTTTGACCTGTTTCTTGGTTTCCACTGCCTGTGCCACTCCTGCCCCATAATTGCCAGAGAGCCTTTGAGCAAACGGCTGCAGCAAGACTTATTGTCTCTTGCAGCAGGACTCTCGCATAATGCTATTAGTTCTGAGGCTTGCTTCTTCAGCCATCACAAACTAACTACCGTATATACTCATGTATAAGTTGACACCATGTATAAGTTGAGGGCAGGTTTGGGGCCAAAATCGGGGTTTTTGATATGACCCCTGAATAAATTGAGGGTCAAATGTGGGTCTCAGTACCCTTCCTTCTCCTCCGTAGCCTGGCTGTCCCTTTGGGAGACAACCAATCTGGGGACGAAGCTTCAGAGGCTAGCATTCGCTCTCCCTCTTCCTCTGCAGCTCAACTGTCCCTTTGGAGGACACAGGCACCGGGGAAGAGAAGGGAGGCAAGTGTTTGTCCCCAGGACTTTCCCTGATCCCGCCGTCCTGCAGCCTCTGGAGGACACAGGGACTGAGAAAAAGCCTTTCCCCAGCCTAGCTGTCCCTTCGGACGATGGCTGGGCTGCGGAAGAAGCTTGAGGAGCAAGCCTATTACTGTACTGCCCTGTATATAAGTCGACCCAGGTTTTTTGGGGTCACTTTTTGGGTAAAAATTTCTTGACTTATAGTCGAGTATATATGGTATGTTTTATCCTCTTAGGGGATGCCCTAGGCCAGGGGTAGGCAACCTTTTTGAGCCGGGGGCCGGGTTGCTGTCCCTCAGACAATTGGGGGGCCGAAGCACCATAAATAAATAAATAAATAAATAAAAATTTAAAAATTGAAAAAATAAAAAAAGGTATCACTATCTCAGCCACCCATGTGGACTTGGATTTTGAAATATTTTGGATTTTAGAATTCTAGATAAGGGACAATCAGCCAATATACTGAGAATGATGTGCTTTTTGAAATGAATGGGCCAAGGGCCTTCCAAGATATTCACCATAACTTACTAATTTATATGAGGGACTTATTGTAACAAATAACATAACAGATTATTAATGTGCCCATCAATGTTGTTTATTCCCCACCATCACCAAAAAAAAAAAAAAAAAAGACACTAAAACAGCCAATCTCTTCCAAATAGCATTTTTGCAATAATAAATAAATACTTGCTGGGGGGGGGAGAGACTACCTAACATTTTCTGTCTTAAAACTACTCATAAAGGGGCTTTATAGACCAGTATGTTCATAAATACAGAGCTTGATTCAATTTCAGTTCAAAAGCTAATAACTTTTTACACTGTGCCATTAAAAGATTTTATCAATTCACAGGGCTAAGATAGAGGGAAGAGTGCCATCTTCTGAAGGAATGGAGCTATGGCAAATCACATGTTGAATTTCTCATCTTCCAGGAATTAGGTTACACTGCTTCAGTTACACTGATGTATTCAGCCCTGCTGAACACCAGCATAGTGTAATGGTTTGAGCATTGAGCTATAACTCTGTAGACCAGGATTTAAATCCTCACTCAACCATAGAAACCCACTGGGTGACTTTGAGCAAGTCACACACTCTCAGCCTCAGAGGAAGTCAAAGGTAAACCCTCTCTGAACAAGATAGGTTTGCCTTAGGGTGCCTATAAGTTAGAAACAACTTGAAGGCACACAACAATAACAATTCATTCCCTACTATGTACTCTGTGAGTGATTTCTCAAGTAAAGTTAATATGAAGGTTTTAGATTTTCATGTTTAAAATGGCTAATGGAGAAAGCAAACTGCCTTGTTATTACAGCTACAAAGAAGGCTGTCCACTAAATATAATGTTGAAGATAGAGGAGCCCAAGATGATGGATTCGAAACGAAAAGAACTGTGGATTTAGAAAAGTAAGTGAGCCATTAGATGCTCCCAAATGGATGGCTCCTACTGTTATCAATCAAAAGATATTATATCTTTTTGTCCCCAACAAACAAAAAAGGCTCTCAGGAATAATTATGTGCTAAAAATTTTGCAACAAAAGCAGCCCAAAGCTAGAAGCACAGCACTAAATGATAGAGAGGTAGAAAAGAACCTGTCATTTTGTCACTTGGAAGAAATGAGCATAAATGTGATGTGCAATAATTTTTTAAAAAATAAAAAATAAACATGATGGCTGGAATCCTGTTGAGAAGTTATACATTCACAGCTTAAGAGTTATGCACTTGTGACTATTTTGTATTCACAATCTCTGTGTAGCCCCTAGTGTAGAAGCTACATAGAGATTCTTAAAGTCCCTCAATCTACTTTCCAGGCAGCAGCTTCTGTGATCAACTTGGGAAACTGCTGGCTGATGGTCCCACCACTCCTTGTGTGAGTGATCTCCAGCATGAATGGGAACTGCTGCAAGGGTTGTATCTCTGCCTGTTGCATTGGCAGTCACTTACAGAAGGGGATGGAAATCAGTCAGCTCTTTCCGTTTGAAAGGGGAACAGGCCCTGTTGATCACAGCTGCTGCTGCCTGGTAAGTAGGGATTGGAAGTATTGGAACAGGAGTCACTGTGCAGCCCTGTCACTATGGTATGTATTCATAACTCCCCAACATGGTCCCACCTCACATTTTAGGCATGTTATATTTATATAGATAACAAAATGTATGTATTTTTCTCTAGCACTAATTAGTTGGGCACAATCATTTGGCACTCATCACATGGGGTGGGCAACTAAGGGCCTAAGCAGACGGGCGGCCGTGGGCCGCCCTGGGAAGTTGCGCCGCGGGACCGAGGCATCCCCATGCCTCAATCCTGCGGCGCAGCTTTGCCGCCCCTGAAAGGAGCGCTAAATTAGTGCTCCTTTCACAAGTCAACGAAAGTGCGCTGCAAAAGGCTGCGGCACACTTTCATTGACTTTTCCGCCGCAGTGTGTGGAAAGGCTGTGGCGGGAGGTCCTCCTCGGAGCGCCAGCCGTGCGGAGGGCCGGCTGCTCCGAGGACGACCTCGGGAGGGGGTTGGGGCGCTGAGCGTGCGGCTGTCCCTCCCCTTCCCTCGCACCGAAGACGGCCTTTTAAGCCGTCTGCTTAGGCCCCCAGTCAGCCTAACCTATGGGGAAAGCATGAGGGGCACTACAGTCCAACTATCACAATTACATGGGTGACCAGCCCATGCCCAAGTCAGCAAGAGCATACTAAGGAGGATTCAGTTTTGACTGTGGCATAGCATCATGTATGTTTTCCTGCCCACCTTCTGTATTGCCCTACTGCCTGCACCTTAACTCACAGATCAGAGGCAGAATCATCCCAAAATGTAGGGGGGAATATGCATGTGTTGGATTAGAAGCACATTCCTAGCACGTTTGCCCCTTTTGTGGGAAAGATGAAGACTAGCTCAATGAAGATTCAATCTCCTTTAACAGAGTTGACAAGTGGAAGTACTGAATCTCTTTAGTCTCTCTGAGACTAATTATAGCAAAGTAAGGCAAATAGTCAGTAGGCAGGTTTCATTGCTAATTTTATTAATTAAATGTAAAGGTACATTCAAATATATGTATGCATACACTGTCTAACTCTAAGCCCTGGCTAATACAGGAAAATTTCAGGAAGAGGAACAACTCAGAAGATCCAGTATTTACCATCTTAAGAGAGGAGGAAGAGAGAAAAAGAGTGAAAGAAGGAGGGAGTCTTTTATGTAGTTGCAAACACACCTGGAAGGTCATCTGATCACTTGATGTAATTGCTTAGATACACCCTCTCAATGGGTGACTGAAAAATGGGGAAAGCTCTAGAGACAGCATGTATAGGGTAGAGGCATGCAGGAAATTCTTACTGTCTAAAGCCCATTGCTCTAATCGCAAATAGGTGACATCACTTAAAAAGAAGGCTTGGTTGGGAAGCATTTTCCAACACTATGGACTACTGGGCACATTAGAACAGCATTATCCCATACAGTTGACCTGTGCCACACTCACCAAAGATATTGGCTCACCACCCTTTAAATACAATGACTGACATTCTAGTGGTGACAAACACTGGCATAACCTCCCAATCAGTCATTGCAAAAGGAGGAAGGAAGCATTCAACACCTCCTTCCACGATGACACTCTAATGAAACCTCAACTGGAGTATACCCCCACAACCAATCTATGGCTAGTGGGTGCCCAGGCCCAATCTAGATGGTAAAAATGCTGACATCTTCCCACACCTCCAGAAACTGTGCCTGGAGGTCTGGGAGGGCGATGACTCTGCAACACTATAGCTAGATGATGCCCAGGATATTTCCACCACTTATTGGCCATGGGGTATAGAGCACTGCCATCAGCTAAGGTTGTATGGGTAGGCATTACACAAGGAAATACTGGATAGCTTTTGTAATGCCCTTTAAAATGCAAGCACTGTCATAATGGGAGATTATGGCCAGAATCCTATGGGTGATATATGTGAGTATAAGTTATGTGCAGCTACATTTTGGATAATGTAGAATGGACCTAATCCAGCTGTGGGTGGCAGGAGCAGAACTGTATATGTGGAGCTGTTACAGGTGCTCAATAGTGCACCTAGAGTAGTGTCAATGTGCAGCAGTGAGGTGACAGCTATGCACCTTAACAATTTCTCATACATTGGGCTGCAGTGGTATTCACTATAGGAACTGAGTTGTACTAATGATATTTACATTACACTGAGACAATATGGGATTTTGGCCTGTCTCAGCAAATGTCACCAACACAATGCCAGCCAAAAATACAGCAGCTTATTTTTCCAAACTCTTACTTCTCACACATCCTCTGTACAGCAACTTATTTCTTCTGGCTGCTGCCACCTACATCAATATAGTTATGCTAGCATAGGAACCAAAAAGAATACCCACTATTCCCATCCATTGACTGCATTCTGTCTCTACTTTGGCTTGGACTGGGAAAAATCCAGAAGGCGAAATTGTCTACAAAAGTGTGGCCACATCCATACAGATGCTTGCTTCCTCCTCCCCCTGCCTACAGCTGACATAAGAAAATGATATGTTTACAGCCTAGTTTCACCATGTACATGTCTGATATTTGTTACAGTGGGCAAGGAAGACAATTTCTTTGCAAAGAATAAATGAACATAAGTCTGATATCAGAAGCAGCAATACACAAAACTGGTAGCAGAACATTTCAGTCTCCTAGGACACACTGTCACTGTCCTCAAAATACTTCTTTTCTGAAGCAGAGGGACTTGAAAGGAAAAATCAACTGGAAGACAGTTGACTCAGAATAAACCCACAAGTTCCAAAGGTGTGCAAAGGGCTTATGGTTTCTTAGCATACTGCATAGATTCATAGGCTGGCTATAACAACCGTTTTATGTATTGCCAGTGCTGGTAAACCTACATAGTACAGCAGAACTTTTAGTAGTTTCAGAACAACACAACAGAAACACCCGCCTAAAAACAGGACTCATAGCTCTACATACAACTTCAAAGGTAAACAATGTGATATATTGCACTGTTGATTGAAAAAGCTTATAGAAATCATATGGTGCAAGTGTTAAAGGAATTGCACTGGCTGTCAATATGCTTTCAATCTGAATTCAAGGTATTGGTGATAACAGTTAGAGCCCTAAATGGCCTTGGACCTCTATACTTGGAAGGAACTCCTCTCCTCATATACATCTGCCCACAGACTAACATCTGCTGAAGAGGCCCTCCTCAATATGATAAAAGAAAGTAATAGGCTGTGTTAGGCCTTCTCTGGTGTGGCATTGGAACTGTGGAATACCTTTCCCTTAAGATCAGATTGGTGCTGATGCAGTCATTGGTGCTTCATGCAATGTAACAGTTTGGAAGCCTTGAGCCCTGGAGGTCTAAAAGACAAAATAGTGAGTCTGATGGCTATGAAAGCTTCACACACAAACTCTGGCATATTTTGTTAACTCCAACCACAACTGAACCCTGAGATCCCTGCCCTTTTAGACAGTTGTTTCAAATGTGACTTCAGTGCACTTAATTATTTGATGATGGTCAAATACTTCTGGAGGGCTAGAAACTGATTGGAAAGGCTTTTTTTTTTTAGGAATACAAATATTGATAAACAGATTCAATAAGAATAAAATACAGTGAGCTGAAGAAGTTGAGTGGACCTGACTCTAACTCTTAATGCCAGAGCAGAAGACATATGGCCCTCTAGATGTTAATGGACTGCAACTCCTAGCAGTCCTAGCTGTAGCCAGTAGATATGTATTATGCGCGTTGTAGTCCAATCACATCTAGGAGACTGCAAATTATTCTTTTGCCATAATGACTAGATCAAAGTTGCTTGCCTGCTATATAACATAATGCCCTTCAGATAAATAAAAGGAAACTTGCAAGACTGCTCTAGACAATTACTTATTCTTTATGTGTGGGTGAGTTGGCTATAATTATTCTTTGTCCATGATGAAATCTGGTTCATTCCTGTCAGTCTTTTCTCTAATGTCAGAGCTGCCTTCCCAGTCCCAAAATGAATTGCAGAATAGATACATCTCTGAAAATGCCTTTGCTCTGAATGTATCAATAAGGCAGCATCTCTGCTGCTTCCTTGCAGCTGATTGCTAAGGATTCTGGCAACAAAGAGCAGGTTTGTAGCGCTTCTTTCCCAGGGGGACTGGTGTGACACTAATGCAATCTGAGTCCTTTTTTATACCTTGTGAAAAAAATCTTAATTCATAAGGAGATTGTAAACAAGTAGTTTTCAAGGGAGACCAGTAGCTGTCACTTTCTCCTGATGGTTACATTGTTGTTTGAAAATGTCATTTGATGAAATCTTTGTTGTGTGATTTTTTCCCCCTACTTGGTCCTAAAGGCATTCTGATACTTCTCCTCTTTGCTTTCTACTTATTAATTTCAATTCCTATTAAAGCAATCAGCTAGCATAAATATTGTTATTTGTGTCCCATTTTTCTTCCATTGGGCTCAGAAAAATACAGCCCATGAATGGCAAACCATTGCTACTGCTGAGGGCCATGTGTCCTTAGGCTTAGTGAACTATATCCTGGATGGTGAACAAAGCTGAAACACGTTGTGGAAGGAACCACATTTCTCCCCATCTTCTCTTTTTCTCCCCCTACCCCACTTCCCAATGCCATGCCTCTCATTCTTTCCACTACTTTCCTCAGCAGGCTGCCAAAAGAATAGATGACTCTTATCGGAGGTGTGAACTAAATAACCAGCTGGCTGTTAAAACTGGCAGCCATAGGCTGCCTATCCCTGACATAGATGTATTCATGTATGTATTTCATTTATATGCTGCCTTTCTCTCCCAAATCTGCTCACAGAAGAAAATCACTTAAAACCTAACAATGCAGTTTTGAAACAATTAAAAATGTTGGATTTTAAACAGTATAACATTATTTTTAAAAGCATACAAAAGTTAAAATAGTAATAATGCACATACTCCAGTAAGAAGCCTCCCTGGGAATGATTATATGTTAAAATCCTGCATAAATGAAAAGGTCTTTGACTGCTGTCAAAAAGAAAGTAGGGAGGGGATCAGCCTAGCTTCCTGCAGAAGGGAAATCAGGGGTTGGGAGAAGCTACCGAGAAGGCTCTGTCTCTTGTCCTCACCAAGCAATCCTGTGTTGGTGGAATGACCAAGAGAAAGCCTCTGGATGTAGGTGTTCCCACTGACGTCAGCACCCAATACTTGTCAGGGCTGACCCTGGTTAACACTTCACCTCAGATGGCAGAAGGTCACAACCAGAAGAAGGAAGGGTGGGTAGATGGATGGACAAATGGGCTCACAAACATGTACACAAAAGCTTGTTCTAAGACCTCCTCACCAGAGGTGTAGCTACAAGGGGAGGAGTGAAGCCATTGTGGCAGAGATGTGTCCAACTATTTTCCTATGGATGGAGGTACAGAAATGACATCATCCTCAGAAACCTCTGGAGAACACTCAGAAAGTCTATAGGGATACCTGTTGTTGTGTGTCTAGCTATAGGAAGTTATCTGGACATCTCCCACCACTCTCCATCCTCTCCATCAGACAGGCAATGACCATGTTGGGGAGGCTGCATCAGAGAAAAGGAGGTTGGCCAGGGATTTTAGACATCATGCCAGCAGATGAGAATTCTGACCTCCACAGCATCCAAAAAAGTGAGTTATGATTATGGAAGTTGGAATTAGACCATTATAATTCACTAGCATGATGCCAGCCAGTATTGGATTTGTCAAATGACTTGCTGTTTCTTGATAGCTTTTTAAAGATAATAATTTTAAAAAAATAGGTTGCAATGCTGTGCACACTTACCTGAAAGTAAGTTCCTTGCAAAATAGTGGTACCTGCTTCTAGACATTGCTTCCTGGATTGTGATGTAAGTATGTTCAAATTCCATCCAAAAGTTCTAGTTAGTATATAATTAATATTTACAATTATACAAGACTTTTTAAAATGTGATTTGGTCTTTGAGATACATGTAAGAAACTGACCAGGAATAATAATGGGAATTGAATTTCCCTTACTCTTTTTCAGCTTGCTTGACAAGGGTGGAAGGGAAGGTTAAAAAGGTAAAGGTATTCCCTGTTGACAAGGTTGTCAAGTCGTGTCCAACTGTAGGAGGCAGTGCTCATCTCCATTGAGCCAGCATAGTCAGAGACTACTCTGTGATCATATGGCCAGCATGAATGCACAGAAAGCCGTTAACCTTCCCACTGAGAAGTGGTACCTATTTATCTACTTGCATTTGCATGCTTTCAAACGAGCTTGCTTGTAAACATAGTTGAATCAATAGAGGGGAGGATAACCTTGACAAAGCCTCATGACTTTGGACTCTGTGGCTTTCAGAAAACTTATTTCAGGTATATTTGCCACCAGCTTTGTTCTTTTAAACACTCTCTGTAAGGATCAAGCTACCATATGGAGACTAGCTTCTGGGCAGGAACATTTGGGCCGGCCAATCACCTTAGCTCCAGGTGACAGAAATTTGAGCAATCTTCCCCATCCTGCCTTCCCACATTGTGGGTAGGAGCCATCCAGTATTTGAAATCCTGAGTTTGGAAATATTTAATTTAAAGCAGAATTTTCAGTTCTGTTGAGGATTAGGGCATGGCATCATAAAACAATTCACTCTAGCATGTACAATTATAGGTGAAACCAAGCTGTGTCCTCCCACATGAGCAACATTATTTTCTGCCAGGAATGGTAGCAGACAAGCTTCATGAAACAAACGAGAGAATTTCAGTGCAGCTACAAAAAGAATTGAGGAAAGCTAGCTTGTGAAGTTGGCTCTTAGGAATATTTTCCCATGGCAATGGGGATTGGGCTTCAGTATAGAGAATGCACATCATATGGGTGCCAGTGTCTATCTTTCAGCCCACTCCCTTCACCAGGGTCTCTTAACCCTGTATGTATTTATTTGGAAGTGGTCTGCAGAGGCTTCTATAGGGATGAGAAGACAGACAAGTCTGTTTTAGACATTACATTTGCATGTGCCTACCATCTAGTTCATAATTTCCAACTATCCTTTGGGGACATGTATATTTCAACAGACTTTGGTATGGTCTTCAGGTACTATCCATGGTCCCTCAAAGGCCTGAAGTTGGGGCATGTATATATCTCACGAGATTTTTGGACATTCCTTATGCAATATGTATTTCTCCAAAATATTAGGGGAAAGTATGTTATCTCAACTGCATTTTGAATATTCTCTGGACAATATGCATACGCATACACCTCTGGTTGTATTTCTTGTTCAGAATGGACAGTCCACATCCATAAACAAAAATGTTTGTTAACCTAACTTACTTTTCAGTTTCTGCCACTTTCCACTTTTTGTTAACTGCCTTTAAGTCAACTTCATCCTCTGGCAACCCTCTGAATGAGACATCTCCAAGACACCCTGTTGTTAGCCAAAGTGCAGTTTTCTGAATTTTGGTGTGTGTATGAATTCCACATAACCCCAGATGTACCCTGCAATGGACATCAAGTGCCACTTGACGATGACAGGCAGGTCATACCAAAGTCACTTGGAAGACTGGGGGGGAAAAACATCCCAAAAGCCAGGCAGATAGTGTGGGAGTTGCAAATGGACCATCATCACCTCCATAATCAGAAGAATGGGCGATAATTGCCCTGGTGTGTCACCTGATAGGCCAGCTAATGACTTAATCTTTTCCCCCATTCACCTTGAATATTGCCAGACTGGTTTACCCTACTCATACAATCTCACACCTTTGTCCTGCAGCTAATTTTAGCCCTTAAAAACCCTTGGATTTTTCTCTTCAGTGTCGCTAGTTTGAAGTTCATGGAGACACTACATCACTGTGCTCTCTAGTCTAGTTACCGGCACCTCCATTCAAACCAACATTCTCAGAATGGTTGTGTCTCATGCCACATTGCCCAACTGGATCCCAGAGAAAGCCTCATCTGTAGTAAGGATCACCTGTAATTTTGCCTCAACATCTTTTCCAAGCTAACCCCTGACTTCCTGAGCCTTGAATGAGTGTGTGTGTGTACGTGAATTGCTGTGTGATTTTTCCCCTTTAATAAAAAATACTTTAATTGGAGAATTCTGTCTCTGCATCAATACTTAGATCCTTTGGCCTCTTGGTATACACATGGGAGACTGTCTCATAGGGTCCTTGTAACCAACCCCCTTTCAGTTTGAGCTAAATAAAATTCCCCATACTAGACATTTGGCTACACTATCCTCAACAAACATGCTCAGTCCCTGCAGATTTAGGCCTGTGTCCTCTTTGACTGAGTCTAACCATCTGGTGTATGGTCTTCCTTTCTTTCTACTGCCCTCTATCTTTCCAAGCAATACCATATTTTCCAGTGAGCCATGCCTTCTCATGATGTGGCCAAAGTACGCTAGTTTCAATTTAGTCAACAGTGGATCAGTACAGACATACAGGGTTCCAGTGAGCATTTGGCTCAGATAAAGAATTTATTTTTACTATCAGAACTGCTTTTACACTTTTACTTTCCCCAACCTTTTTCATTCCAACAACCTAATTTATGTAGGAATAAGTTATTTTGTTATTCCCATTGTTAAACATGTGGCAATCAAAACCCAAAGATCAACCAATATATTCCAAAATGCCTAATTTACACTCATGGTGTGTATAGTAAGGTTGCTGAAATACTGATTTCGATACTGAAATGTTGGCAGTGAAACCAGCATTTAATCTGATGACTACACAAATTCCTATTGCTTTGACTTTCTTTATATTTCAGTTTTCAAAGAATATCCACAGCACTAGACTTAATCTATGCTATAAAAAAAATTAGGAAGGTTCCATCAAAAATGGCATTTTCTGTAGGGAAAATAAGTTTCCTGCACAGAAAGCAGTATTTTCTGTACAAGAAACCACTTTTATTCTATGCTGAAATAATTTTCTGTACCAAAAAAAGACATGTAATTTTTTGAAACACAGCAAGTCCCAAACTCTGAAGATTCTCATACCTTTAAAAGAGTTTCCTGACACTAAAGAAATCTCTTTTTCAACCACTTTTTGAATAGCTTTTCCATCCCAACTGAAACATTCAGAATCCTACATATGATCTATGCTTAGTCAGTATGATAGATGATTCCTGACAAGAATTCCTGCACGTTCAAGGAGGATATAAGGCAACTATAAATTCAGTCGTCTTCTTACTTCCAGAATAATTAAGGACCATCTTCTCCAAAAATAGGGAGATCCAAAGTATTAAAGGGCAATCCGAGTGTCAAGACAAGGACTGGACTCTTCCAAAAGTTCATCTATGCAGCTTTTGCTTTCCTTGGAGTGATTGAATGAGTTTCTCATCCTTCCCCAATCAAAATGGCCAGATTCTAACTAATGTAAACATCACCTGTTTATTTAATTACATCAGCAAAAAGGTGCTTATTTAGCATAACTGACAACAAAGCAGTCGGAACACAGAGCAATAATCACTATTTCAGATGCATTTCTTATCTTGAAGAATGAAAGAAAATTTAAAAAAAAAGAAAATTAAGACTGGGCAAGATAATTTTAAGATACTTATTTTTAAATGACTTTATCTTTTTGTAAACTGAAATCAAAGCATTGTTCACACCAGCATTAATTGCTGCATATCCTAAAAAGAACGGCCCAAAATGCTCCATTCCCCAGGACCAGAAACATCAAGATCCCAGCAGTCTTCCAAATCTATTAGCAGCACAAACAAAAGAGCTGTTGCACACACATGAGTCAATTTAAATATACAAAAAGTTTAAATCGCCATGCTTTTTGAATTGTTTTCCCTTGGCTGTAAAGCTAGGCAAAACACCCTGGTCAGAGAGAAAAAAATAGGCAAGTTGGTTTAATACCAATTAAGTGAGATTCCTTCACAGTGGAAACCATTATACATGAGGAAGAAACTGCACAAAATCAAAATGGCTACTGTCCCCTGGGAAGAAATAGTTAGCAGTATTCATATGCCACTCTTCCAGTCTTATTCCAAACAAGTCACTGCTGATTGGAGAACATTCACTGTGGCTTTCCAGCGCTGGGCATGTGGCACATACAAACCTGAATGAATACCTGGATGTTGTGGTCTCCATTAAGCAAATACAATGCAGCCGAATTTGAGTCAACACACTATACTTCCCTGTTTTCTTTGAGGGTTTCAGTTATTTCCCCACAAATTGGAGCTTTACATTTACCTTATTTTCCTGCGTATAAGACTACTTTTTAATCTGAAAAATCTGTAGTTAAAGTGGGGGGGGTCGTCTTATACACCGAGTATAAGGATAAGGAGGATAGAGGTGCTAAAACTCTATATTTTGACCGGGAAAATGGGGGGTCGTCTTATACGCCGGAAAATACGGTATTTATTTTTCTGAAAACCAAGAGATTAAAGAACTATCGCTGATATCCTACATCACCTACTGAGTTATGAATGTATAATTAAGTAATGTCTCCTGACCCAACCTACCCCAAACCTACCATAATAGACAGCTGTTGAACTAAGAGATGTAGTCTGTTTAGCAGGCAACAAGACTCAGGAGGATGACATTTCCAGCTTCCTCCACCAGCAAATGAAGCTCAATGAGGAACTGTTAAAGGAGTTTTGCTTCTGATTGTCAAAGCCTCACTCACTGGTGAGAGAGGGCTGAAATGTCATCCTCCTGTGCCCAAAAATCAGATGAACAAATCTTCATCACTCAATGTGGCTGCTGGCTGTTAGGATTGGTTGAGGGGACATTTATGACTGTGTCAATATGCCTTGAACATGGATATGCAGTCTTGCTGAATACAGGGCAGTTATAGATCAGTAACTCTAGGTTATGAATCCGCAAGTGCAAGCCCATTTTGTTTCCATTTTGATTAGCAGCAAATATGTACAGGCTCAATGCACTTGAAAAGTATTTGGTAAAAGAAAATAAAGTGCTTAGTTTCCTAAGCCATCTGCTTCCAAATATTACAAAACCTGGACAGAACGTCTTGGCAACATTTTAAAGTGCAGAATTCTACTTGCCATCCATACAGGAATCATTCAAATAAATGTGCAAAACACAGGCTATACTGAGTTTCATTATTCAGACATAAGGTTATTAATTGGCACAATAAGATAAACACAAATTAATAAATTTAATTAAACTCTATTTGTAAAAAAAAGAGCTATTTTCCACAATGTGCACATTTCAGCTTTTTTTCAGTGATCTATATTTCTATAATCTATCTTCTTCTTTTTCTAAATTGCATGCTGACATAAAACATAAATTGAGGGGGATGAGAATGGGGAGACACATCCAGTATTAGCACTTTTGACAACAAAAGTGGTGAATAAAGCAAGACTTTTAATCGTTTATATTTCCTAAGGCTTTGTTCCCCATCTGAGGTGTTTAGTGACAGATCCTTGGCTACATCAGTACCGTTCCCTTTGCTGTACCTTGTGACTAACATACACCTTAGTGCTTGTGTCTTCTGCTTTGCCTACACACAATTATTAATGCTACTGAGGACACCCTGGTTTTCTACTGAGAATTGCCCAGAACTATCATTGCACAAGAGCTGTTATCCTAAAAATTGCAAGTTGCCTTGCAAATATGGGGAAAGATGTAAGGCTCAATAGAAGGCATGCATCTTTCCCAAGATGCTCTGTTCAAGCTAGGGATATGCTATGTTGAATTATTTATTCCCAAAAGAGAGAATTACTAATTTCATAAATTTTCTTCCCACTTCTAGAGGTCTTCAAAAACTATTCAATTTTAAAAAAAAATCTCACAGGGGAGATATTGGGCAGAACAGGGGGAAAACCAAGAGAGGATGGGAAAGCTACAGCCTTCCATGATCTTCTCAGCTCCCACCCATCTGCCCCCAAGCAACATCAAGTGGGCAGAGAGGAGAAGAGCAAGGACTGAGGAAGCTATAGCCTTACACAATCTTCTCTCACCTCCTCCTGCCCATCACCTGCACAACATCAGGAAGGAGATGAGCAAGGATCAGGAAGACTATAGCCTTCCTTCCATGATCCTCTCAGGTCCACCTTCCCCCTGCATGACATCAGGAAGGTAGGATGCAGAAACCAGGTAAGGATAGGGAGACTATAACCTTCCACAATTGGTCTCTCACAATATTGGGAGGAGTGCCTAGCAAGGAGGATTGTTCTTGCTCTCTGTGTTTCTGTAGCTGGTTCACAGCAATGCAGTTGCCATTGTTGTGTGCTGGCAATTAGAACACAGCTCACAATGATCCTCCTTGCCCCTCTCTTGCTCTGGAAGGGGGGAGGAAAAGGTGAGTCTGTGGTAGTGGAGTAGGAACAGTCTTTGAGTCTATTTGAGAAGTGGGGAAAATCTGAGAAAAGGGCTTGAGGAAGATAGTCAGAGTTTTTAGGTACTGGAGAAGCCCTTTTCTCATTCCCCCCCCCTCAGGTCTTCAAATATTTTTCCCCTCCCTAATTCAATCCTTCCTAAATGAATTCCTTCCCATCATGTCTGACTCATTTCCCTTGCCTCCCAATGATTCAGGGTGTTTAGCTCCAGAGAATATTAATCCAAGATCTGAGAATATGGCAAGTCCAGGTGGGAGAGAAAGGCATTTTCCCAGAGGAATTATTCCCACACAGTATACACACACAGCTACAGTCTTTCTGACTATAAGACAGAAAATGTATTGGCGGATTGTTAAGATCAAGTGCTTGTGCCAGGACTTCATGCTGGTGGGTTGTAGCCAGATTTAGATATAAGCACCTGGGATGGAAGGAAATTTTTGTGCACTTCCTCCCCATGGCTTCTCCTTCAGCACCCTGATAATGCTTCAACACCCTGAAAATTGCAGGGGGCAAAAGAAAATGGGAAGGTGGATCCCTAAAAACTGGGCAGATGCACCTTTAACAAAAAGATCTGCCTTGCCAGCTGATGACAAGATCTGGAACCTAACTCAGTGTGTTTTAATAATTAAGGAGCCTTATAGCTGAACTATTACTTTATAGCTGGCAGTTTCTAATACAGATTTAAGATCTGGAAACAGTATGGCTTCAAGAGCTTTGTGTAGCCCAAAATTCCAGATCTTTTACAAAATATTTCACATTTCAACATTCTCACTTTAGAAATATGTTTCCAAGTTGTTCCATTCAAAGAAAAATCCAATAGCATAAAATAATTGAAATTTATACAAGGGCCTACATTTCTAATACTAGAATAAACACAGTGGTACTCAAAGTATTTGTTTAGTCTTAAATAGAAGAAGAGGGGAAGTTCCCCTTTTGCCATCAATTGGATCCTCTCCTCAAAAAGAACTATGTGGCTTATCAGGGGCAAGTAGAATCAATTAGCGCACCACTTAATTATTTCCTAAAGAACAATTCATGTAGCTGAATTAGACGCTGCATGCAAATGCAGACATTATCCTGAGATTCTTGAATCTGGAAAAGCTATTTCCAGAGGGACAATTCAAAGCAGCATTTTCTGGTTGCTTGCATGCTCCAAATCATTCCCTCTCTAGCTGCTTTCCTTCTTCTGTGTGTTTAAATGAAAGAAGCTAAGTATTTAAAACTCCCATGGGGAGAAAAACACTGGGGGAATAGTTTGCAAAAAAGAAATATAGCAAAGGGTCTAAACATTTGGGTAATGCCACATCTAGTTTGGTCCTTAAAATATGATTCAGGTTAACACTTGTAATGCAGCACTGTGTTACCATCTCAGATGTGTTATACTAAACTACTAAATTTTAAAAAAGGAAACTGACCTAAGGGTACTACTGATCAAGTAATTCTACTTTTGCTCCCAATCATTTTGCTATTGTAATCACCCATTAAGCTGATCCTAGGTTATGCAGTGTGCCTTGACACTGCAGCTGAATTAGCTCAAAACATTTTGATATCTAAGATACAACCCTCAAACAATGCTCCCATGGGGGAAAATGCTATTCTGAACAGTTGGCCACTACCTATCTTTTAATGACAGCAATGGTACCACAATTTGTTGCCTGAAAAAGACTGCGGGAGACTTCTCCTCCTCACCAGCCTCACAATCAGCCTTAATCTATTGCTTCAGTGAAGCAAGTACTTAGATCCAAAGCCATTTGGAAACTGGGCAGTGTATGTGTATATTTTCTGCTGTAAAAGTTTATTGAATCAACACTTACTAGTGTTGCAAAGCAGTGCTTAAATCTACAACTATCTACCAGTGCTTTTAAAAGAGAAGTAGTCAAATAGAATGTGATCTTCCTGCTGGCCTTTGAACCTCCTAAAAGGAATGAAACAAATGTTACAAAAGTGCAAGAAATGTATAAAGAACTGGGAAAATATTATGTCTCTGCCGAATATTCTCTGCTCTTTCTCTCTCTTATCCCCCCCCCCCAATAATCCCTGAGTACTTGCTACTGTCATCTGACAAGTTTAACTTTTACTAATAAAATATTTAAGCAATATTTATCAACAGTGACTGGCATTTCTAGTCTCCTGAATTCTGCAGCCTCTTCTACTTCATGAAAAGAGATATCAAAGGACTACAGACCCATCAAAGTGTCACATGGGGATGGGGAGAGAAAATCATTCACACAACATAAAACTGCTTTGGATCTCCATCAGGGCTTGTAATCCTCAATAGATTTGTTGTGACATAAACATTTAAGAGTAGGACTCTTGTAGCTCAAGGAGGTAAATGCAAACCCTGTATAGATATATTGTATCTGTTCCTTCTTCTTTATGCAGAAGGGATCATTGCACAATATTTTTTTCTTTTACTTTAGACATTGTTGCTTCCCTTTTTTGTACAAGCGAGAACATTTTTGGCTTAATACTGATAAGAACTGCAATCTTTTCCTGAAAACCAGAAACAAGCTAAGCAAAGTGAGCATAGCATCACAACAAGGCACAGCATTTTTCATCCACTTCTTTCAAACCACAGAATTATCAGCGGAGCTTTTTTTTCTTCTGAAAGAGGAACTAATTTTATACAGAACTTGAAAATGGAACCACCAGTTTGCCAGCCACATAAACTTCTTCAATATTCCTGTCATCACCTGAAATCAAATAGATGAAAGAGGTTATTTGTCTTATATTACGCATCCTGTATGACTCTTAATTTTGATAATAAAGGCATTATTACATTGCCACTGAATTTAAGTAAAGTCACATGTTTCCAAGAACTCAGAGCCAGAATTGTACACCTAGACCTTATTTATACCACTGTTTTCTTTGGTGCACAGAGGAGGCAAAAGCTTTGTATTCATTCTGTTATTTTATGACTACTGTCCCTGTCATGATCCCTAAATCTGACTCTCCAGTACTGACAGAAAAGGGCCTGGATTACCCCAAAAATAGTACCATACCATACTATTTGCACATGTCTGATTTCACCATGTTTAATTTTATGTATATCTTATCTCTCTTCCAGTATGGAATCTAATGCAGCACACAACACAGAGTGAAAAACAAAAACTACTAGTACTGATCATACTAGTAAAACCAGTTTTTTGAAAAACAAACTTTCCAACCAAAACAGAATTCATTTTAAGCTATTTCAAAGTTCGTAAAGCATAGCAACAAGGATAAAAATACACTTGTCTCTCCATATTTGTGGCTTCGACTTTTGTGAGTTTGATTATTCACAGATTTTATTAATATGTAATCTCTAGGAATATCTAGGTCCTCCAGCACAACTCTATGGTCAACTTTAACCAAAAGTCGCACTGAAGGACCTAGAGATTTCTAGAGACAACACTCCACTAAGCATTTGTAGCGCCTCCAGCACAATTCTACAGTCAATGTCTGGCAGATGTTGACCACAGAGTTGCACTGGAGGACTAAAGATTCCCAGAGAGGTGTTCCCTCAGGTAAAAACATAGTGTTTTTGTTATTTGTGTTTTTTCCACATTCACAGGGGTGCTGTTCCCCTAACCCCAGTGAATGCAGAGGAACAGGTGTACAACAACTTCCCCAATTTTAAAATATTAAAGTTTTTTAAAGTTTGCATAGTCTAATTAATTTTAGTGTTTTTAATTTTTCCATTTTATAAATTGTTTGTTTTAAAAATAATTTTACTTTTATTGGGAGTTTTGTGTAGTTTTTAATTTGTATTGTTTTTAAATATTCTGTTAACTACCTTGAGTCCCATTATTGGAACAGAGTTAGGATAAAAATGATGATGATGATGATGATGATGATGATGATGATGATGATTGACAATAATAAAGACCCTTTGGCAGCAACCAGTTAATAGCCAAATTCCAAGGTCTTTGCCTACCAACACAAAGGGAGGAAAGAGGGCTAGCATAGTCTCCAGTGAAAGAGAGTTCCACAGCCTGGGAGCAGCCACAAAGAACCTTTTTATTTCAGAAACCATGCAGGATCAGATCTGGTTAGTCCTATTCAGAGGCATTATCAATGTGGGAGAAGAACATGCTGTCAAACTGAGGTCAAGGCTGCATCTGCACTGCAGAAATAAGCCAGTTTGACAGCACTTTAACTGCCATGGCTCAACACTATAGAATTCTGAGAATTAAAGTATTGCGAGACATCTATCAGAGAACTCTGGTGCCATAGCAAACTAGTACAATTCGCAGAATTCCATAGTATTGAGCCATGGCAGTTAAAATGCTTCAAATGCTGGATTATTTCTGCAGTGTGGATGCAGCCCTAGTCATTCTTGTTTCCCTGGAAGTTGTGGCACAGGAGCCATTTTGCTTCCACCTTTTTCACCTGAGATAGTCCCACTGCTGTTTTCAGACTCCAGCCTAAAAGGTCCTAGCAGAAACAAATTCACCACTGTACAATCCAGGTCAAGACCCACAGAAACAGGATGTGCTCCTTCAACTGAAAATATTTCATTCACCAGAAACAAAACTAGCCACTCAAATGCAGCCCCATTTTGGGTCTGCATGTTCCTGAAGCAATATTCAAGACTCCTTAACTGTTCTCAAACCTACATGCCACATCGAGCATTCCTGGGTGGTGCTCAATTTATTTTGACTTCATCTTAATGGAGCTTGAAATTTACTTTGCTCCACTTTGTATTTCTGGAGACATAACTTGGAAAACAAAATGGCGGCCGTGACTTGTTTGCGCATGTGCCAAGTATTGTGCATGTGCAAACAAGTCGCAGCTGCCATTTTGGAAAACAAAATGGCAGCCATAACTCACTCATGCATGCGCAGTACCCCAGAAGTACTGCGCATGGGTGAGCAAGTGTGCATGCGTACACGCACACAGTACTTCTAGTGTACTGTGCATGCGCGAGCAAGTGCATGTGCATGCACGCAGTACTTCCGGTGTAGTGCACATGCGCATGAGCGTGCCCCCCACCATTTCCCACCACCACCATCAGCCCGCAGAAGACCAGGGGATCCCCGGACTGGCCCTAGGTAAGGGGAACTTGCCGACCCCTGCTCTACACTCTTAAAATGGGGTTAAATCGTTTTAACTGCTCTGGCTGCCTCCTGTTGCATTCTGGAACTTGTAGTTTAGAACGAGGCATTTAGAATATTCAGCCAGAGAGCTTTTAAGCCTCATGGAACTACAAACCCCAAAATCAACAGGAGGCAGTCAGAGCTGTTAAAGCGAACAAACCCCGTTTTAAGAGTGTGGTGCGATAAGTTCCTCTGTCTGAGCTGCCTTGGGTCCCATATTGAGAGAAAAGTGAGACATATTAGTTTACCAAATAAATAAATAAATAAATAAATAAATCTGATTGCGCTTGGACAACTTATATTTTTTTAGATTGCAAGTGGTGATGCTAGATGAAGGACTCCATGAGCAGCAGTGCAGAAGAATACCTGATCCAGACTCTGATATTGGATGGCAGGCCTAATACCTACTAAGAACGCTCTGCTGTTTGCCTCCCACTATGTTCTACCTGTATATTTGTAAATGAATCAACTATCACACCAATCCCACAAGTCTCTAGTGTTTTCTCCTGAAAATAGAAGCCAAATCCATATGGTGCTCTCTTGGAATTTTTCACAATTTAGGAAAGAACGGAGCATGAAGTGTTATTATTTACACATGCTACACTTATTCTAGATTCTCTCATACTGAGCAGATTGGTATTCACAAATGATGCAATGGTGCTTCACAGTACCATCCTAAGAAGGAAGGAGAAAACAGAATGAGTCCCAGTCAGGGAAATGGGCAAGGACAAATTTGTATGGAGTGATGACAAAATATTTTGGAATCCCAACTAAACATCTCAGTGATTACCATCACTATGGCCCAGCATCTGTTCCATTCAGACTTCCACTGACACTTGCATGTGCAAGTCAGCTTTCTCAAATGCAGCGATGTCCACTGGCCAGCCTATCCATTGTCAAGTATATCTTTGCACTGACCCTTATGGTCCACAGCTATCAACAAAACTTTGCATGTACAAAGCAACAATTCCACAGATGCAATCATCATATCATATCATATAAAGAAACTGCAATGGTGGGGATAGGGATGTGTGGTGTTTTGTTTCAATTAAAACAGAATGGGAAAATATGATGCTCCAGTTATATTTTTAGACTGCAACTACCATAATCCCAATTATTTGGGCCACTAGTGCCAATGGACATTGTAGCCCAAAAACATCTGGAGTAGCCCACCCCTGAATTAAACGTGTTACAAAACATTCTTTAAATTCTGAGATGTTAATCCTTTTGAACTGACATTTTGATGTCTTAGAATAAAGTTAATGACCTAACAATCCATTACTTAGTGAAGCTAGCAGATGTAAGCAATCCATAAAATGTGTTTTCATCTGTCTTTCCTTCTGTCTCTCTATCACAGCCACAACTCCATGAAATCTAGACACCTGAAATGTGGTATGCATACTGAGAAAACATAAGAGTGTTCCTCTTGGATTAATTTCTTTTTTCAAAATATACTAATTAGATTAAATTTATAATAAATACATTTCTGTCTTTGATGTTTGCCATTTTCTAATGAGCATATAGATTTGAAGGCAGGAAGATGTAATTTGAGATGTAATCATAGTGTGATAAAGCTGTCTCCTTCTAATTTCTGTGGAGCAGCCCCAAATCATGGGCATGATGTGGGCAGGCTCCTCTGTCATAGAAGTTTACCATGCAGTGGGACATAGGGCCTAAGCAGACTGCCAGAAATAGTGCACATTAAATTGAGGCACTGCCCTGGCTCAGTGCTAGGGAATCATGGGAACTGTAATTTATTGTGGCACCAGAGCTCTCTGACAGAGAAGGCTCAATGTCTCAGAAAAAAATACAATTCTCATGACTCCCTAGCACTGAGCCAGGACAGTGCCTCAATTTAATGTGCACTATTTCTGGCAGTCTGCTTAGGCCTATAGTTACAATAGGTCCAAGTAGCCAGCATATCAATCAGACTTAGGACAGGTGAGGACAGAAATGTGTCCAATTATTCTAATCCACATGAAGCCTGAGACAGGTTGAATCTCCATTGCCCAAAATGCTTAAGACCAGATGTAGATTTTGGAATACCTACATTTGCATATATAT
>CM034703.1:89864719-89877867 GCA_020142125.1 Phrynosoma platyrhinos
ATTATTAGTGTACCTATGCCATTGTTGGTGGGGCAGTGGCTGCCCTTTGTCCCCACTTTCTCCCAAACTGTGCAACAGCAGCTAAGGGGTGCATGTGTGGAATTCCATTCTCCCAAGTTTCTAATTAGGACCTGGGGACATTCCAGCTGCCCTTGCACATCTGGGGAAGCAATCTCTTCCCTGAATTTAATATTTCTCCTTCTTTGCAGGTAGCAGATGGCAATCAAAAAACAACTGGGTGACCCTGTGCAGCTGATCAGTAGCTGGGAAGAGCTGTATCCAGGAGCCCCCCTGTTACTGTTGCCAAGACAGCACACCCCCAAAAGTACACAAGTGTGACTGGAGATTACACTGGTGTGTGTCATAGGATTCTACCCAGATGGTCTTTGTGTAATGGCAAAAGGCAACATTGCCATTCCTTTCTTAGGTGCCACCACTAAATATTACTCAAGGGATGCTGCCACACTGAAGAAATAAAGCAGTTTGACACCACTTTAACTGCCATGACTCAGTGCTATGGGAATCTGGGATGTGTAGCTTGGTTGGGACTGGAGCTCTGTGATAGGAAAGGCTAAATATAAAACTACAAATCCCAGAATTCCATAGCATTGAGCCATGGCAGTTAAAATGGTGTCAAAATGCATTAATTCTGCAGTGTAGGCACAGCCCATATCACACAATTCAGGCACTGTGAAACACAAAGGCCTCTAATAATCTGTTAGTTAATCTTTGAAACTCCCTCCCCAAAGTGGCTTACCTGTTGTCAACTTCATTAGCATTTTGTGAAGATTAATGAAGATCTTCTGAAAGGAAATTATCTAGTTTTGTATATGTCCTGGCACTTTATCTTACTGGCTTGGTTTTAAGTAGATATACTTGGTACTTTGCAATATTCCTGTCATGTTATTTTAATGAGATCCCTGCTGTTATTTTTTAATCGTCAGCCACTATAACAGCTTAGGGTTTTTTGTTTTGTTTTGCTTTGTTTTTAATCAGTAATGGAAAACTCAGTATTAAAGACAGTGCAGCTCAATTTTAAATCCCAATCTTGAAATCAACATCAGCAAAAGTTCCAGGCAAGTCTTCCTGCAGCGAAACTTCTACAAATAGGCATCACAACAGAGGAACATATTTCTCCAGTCACCTCATGCCTCAGATAGCAGAGGCCCCTTGAAAATGCCTCCACAACAGTGCCCAGCCAGACTAGGTGGTCTTTTAGGTACTCTCTAAATTGCCCTACTGCCAGTAGTGACATAAGATTCCACTACCAGTTGAATCATCCCCTGTACACAGAATGGATGGAGGCACCACCTTGTCCTCTTTCTCACACAGCAAAACGTCTTTTGCTAGTCCTGCCTAAGGACCACATTATGCCTGGAGTCACCAAGCCTGGATCATACAAGTGGCCCAGATAGATTCAGAATGTGTCTTCATCCACCGTGAATCAGTGAAGAGTCACCAATTGAGCCACTGTGAGTGTGCAGGGAGAGCATTCAGATCAGAGCATATTGTTTCTAAACAGAGCTGAGCCCAAGCATCTCTGCTGTACAGTAAATGCAGCTTCCAAGTGGGTTTTGGTATGGTTCAGACACCTACAGTAGAAAGCAAAATGGGGGAAAGAATCCACAGAACTCACCATGTGGACTATTGCACCCATATTTTTAATGTCTCCCTAGTTAAATTTAACATTTATTTTTGACACTTTTGTCTATGAGTTACATAATACTGATTCAGCTCTCTGGGGGATGCCTAATTCTGTTGCTATCCCACACTTCATACATTATACTCAGCATTTTAATCAATTCGTTTTTGTGATTCATGAACATTCTGACAAATATTCAAGCCTTTTCTGCTTGTATTGACTCTGCAGCAGCCCAGTCATAAGCCAAACCTGCCTTGCACTAAACACTATAAATAAGAGTTGCTTTCCATGAGTATTGGTAGTTGTACACATGTTAACTTTTGAAGAAAACATACGCAAACAGATTACAAATATGATTTCATCAATGTTTATTATTTAATTTTAATTCATTTCATCTGAATTGTGTGTGGATGTGTTACTCACTCAGCTGGGTTTTACCAATGTGATATACACCAATATATTTCTCACACAGTGAAACCCAGCTTGCTTTCTGATTTACAAGAAGGTAAAACAAAGAGGCTTCATGCAGCTCTGTAAATTTCCTGCTACGCAAGACAACCCACACTTAACCACTCAGCTGGAGTTTGCAGCCAACCTGTTCTGGCAAAGCTTTTCAAATGGAGACCAATAAAACTGAAAAATAATGGGGGTGGGGGTTATTTCATTTTGTTTTGTTTGTTTCATTTTTTGCTATGTTGAAAGAACATTCCATCCTCACTACAGACTAGGAGTGTAATCCAGAAACACATTTACTTGGAAATAAGTGCCACACTCTACAGCTGTAGTCACCCACTCTGGAGCTGTATGAATTATTTCACTGAAATAGCTGTAAGTTTACACAGTGCAAGGAAAGTGGCATACTTAAATATCTCTTGCTGTTGTGAACAAAAGCTTTGTATAGGGTGCTAAGGATCTGCAAAGCTTCTTAGAAGGGGGTAACTTGAGGAAGAGAAGCTTCTGAGAAAGATGTTTAACATACCTCTGAAGTTCTTGGGAGGAAAAAGAGTGTCAGGGTGCTCTAGAGCAGGGGTAGGCAACCTAAGGCCCGGGGGCCGGATGTGGCCCCCTGAGGCCTTTGGACCGGCCCCAGGCCGGTCCTGCCACCATCGCCCCCCGGTGCCGCCACCGCCCACCATGATGATATTGATTATTGTTGTTATTACTTGTTGTTGGGGTTTTCTTGGCAAAATCTCCACAGGGGTTTTGTCATGCCTTTTCTGGGGCTGAGAGAGTGTGCATGCATATTTATTTTATTTTATTTTTAAAAAAAACATGGTTTGATTGATTGATTGATTGATTGATTGATTGATTGATTGTGCTTCCCCCCCAATTGTCTGAGGGACAGCAACCCGGCCCCCCAGCTCAAAAAGGTTGCCTACCCCTGCTCTAGAGTAAACATTGGTGAAATTTATCTTGTTGTTGTCTTCACATTGTTAAATTCAACATATACTATATTCTTGTGTAACATTTTGACATCATTTGTTATCTCTTGCCTCCTTTAATAAGCAAGCTCAGAAGGTCTCAGTGACAGGACTTATGAGAGGAAATAGATATTCTTTCAGGGGAAAAAATAAGAAAAGCAGTGAAATAATAGCAAACACTACCTTGAACGCCAGGAATATTCTGGACCTATTGAATCCATGTTTCAACAGGATATTGACCAGTAAGTTTAAGTTCAAATTTTATCTTATCCATGACTCATCTAAACCACCTTCATATAGTTCTATCCCGCCTACACTTCCACAGTAACATAGGGTTGTAATATATAATATAAAGGTAAAGATACAGGCTGGTTTAGGGAAGCCCCCTTCACCCTCTACTTGATATTTTGGAGTGCTTAGAAGCAATCCAACTGTCCATGTTCTGTTCCTATCAGGATGACCTATTTAATTACCAATTACTTACCAATGCAATGTAGGACAATGAACATCTTTTCTGAATGTTCAAAAGTCTTTAACAAATAGTATTGTTGATATTAATATTGTTAATATCATAATTTAATAATATCTGACAACAAAAGGAAAATAAAACAAGTACATACTTATTACTTAGTTCTCGTATGTCAGATGGTTTGAATCCCCACTTCTTTGCCAGTTTCTCTTGTTCATCAGCTGGTTCCAAAAATGCAATCTAAAGAAGGTGGAAAAGAGTAAGTTATTCATATTATATTAATAAAGGCATATTTTAAGTCCTTATTTCAAAAGAAGAAATGATTTATACTATCACTCCTATACACCTAATTCCAAGGAAGCTGTTTCTGCCCTACATTTCTGTCAGTCTGGTAGCTGTAATGGATGAGGGCAAACAAATTGAAGCTTAATCCATACAAGACAGAGGTGCTCCTGGCGAGTCGAAAGAAAGATCTGGGAATAGGGATTCAGTCTGTGTTAGATGGTGTTACACTCCCCATGAAAATATAGGTTAGTAATTTGGGAGTACTGGATTCAGCACTGAGCCTGGAGGTCCAGGTATTGGCAGTGACCAAGAGTGCTTTTGCACAGCTAAAAATAGTGTGTCCACTGAGCCTGTTTCTGGAGAAAGTCAGATCTAGCCACAGTGGAACATGCTTTGGTTACATCTCATTTGGATTACTGTAATGGGCTCTACGTGGGGCTGCCTTTGAAAAGTACTCAGAAACTTCAGTTGACCCAGAGCTGCAGCCAGGTTGTTAGTCTGAGCTGGCTACAGGGAGCATACAACTCCCATGTTGCAACAGCTCCATTGGATGCCAGGGCACAATTTAAATGAAGCACTCTACTTCGGGCAAACAGGTCAGTCCCTGCACCAGAGGATAAATGGACATAAATCAGACATTAGGAAGGGGAATACACAAAAACCAGTGGCTGAACATTTCAATCTCCCTGGGCATTCCATCTCAGACCTCAGAACAGTGGTCCTTGAACAAAAGAACTACAAAAGTAGATTGGAAAGAAAAACAGCAGAATTGGAATTCATCCATAAACTGCAGTCCCTCAGCAATGGATTGAACAGGGACAATGGCTTCCTAACTCACTACACACATTTCAACACTATCTGACCCCATCCTCGGGGGGGCATCCTACACTCATCTATTCTCCCCACCTACAGCCTGGTTTCCAAGGCCAAAATGATCTTGCCACCTCATTTCCATACCCAATGGCTATGTCTTTGGACACAAACGACCATCATTAAAACTGAACTTGCTGTTTCATTTCCATACACAAAGAATGTTGCATTTGAATTGACATTCTCACACACCAAGGGCCTATATATGTCTATTCCTGGCTTCCACTCCACCAAAAGCATCGGTCTCAAAGGTGCTATAAGATCTCTCTACATACTGATTTACAGACTAATACGGCTATATCTTTGAGTGCATAATACCGTTACATAATTACCCCCATATCCAGCTCAGCACCCCACATACCTTTAAAACATTTAAAAAATAAAAATGAAACTAAAAGGAATATGACATCATTTCTGGATGCATCAGAGGCATTTGTGCAGCCCCTGGAAGGGGTGGAGGAGAGAAAAATGCCTCCCACGCTCTTAATGGATGCTTGCCCTTGAAGCAGACAGTCACACTATTTTTTTTGTCCTTGTTTTCAGTTTATCTACTCTACCTATGACTAGGTCTGTATCCAAACCTACGGTATTTATTTTAAACTATTTGTTGCTATTGTTGTTGTATGCCTTCAAGTCATTTCTGACTTTTGGCAATCCTAAGGCAAACCTATCACAGGGTTTTCATGGCAAGTTTCATCAGAGGGGGTTTGCCATTGCCTTCTCTGAGGCCTAGAGCATATGACTTGCTCAAGGTCACCCAGTGGGTTTAAATTTGAACCCTGATCTCCAGAGCCATAGTCCAACACTGAAATCACTACGCCATGCTGATCTCTTTCAAAACTATAAGTGACTTAATCTTTACAAGAAACAGGGCCTTTGCCTTAGGATATTCCTGCAAAAAGTTCACTTTATATATTATTTTGTAATATACAAATATATTTCCATTTACAAGTAGATTCCAGATTTTAAAATCCTTATCTGCTTGACAGATCTAATTTTAATGTCTTCTAGAGCTTGTGTTATTCCCCCTTATCCTTCCCTGTATGAACTTTGATTCACTAAGATTGCAGTACCATACATACATTACACACCTGGAATTAAATTTCACTGAATACAATGAAGCTTCCTATTGAGTAGACAGAAATAGCAAGTAGCTGATGGAGTATAGTCTGTATAGTTCTGTAGCTTAAATCTCAGTTCTAACTAATTAAAAGTTCCCTAAGGTATCAATTAGTATTAAAATGTAAATATTTGTTCCTGATCATAATAATCAGAAAGAGTGGAATTACCTAATAAACATTTCATATTAAGCAAAATTTCCAAGTTTTATTTATTATATAACTGTTATTATTGCCATGTTTTTAGCCTGTATAGCCATACTATTCAGTTCCTTAACAGAGACATATGCTTGATAACCCAAATCTTCTGATGAGTAATAAAATAAATGCTGCAGATACCAAAGTTAAACTGCAAGGAGAATGACTAATACTGCTTAGTGAATACAAACTAGCTCGCTAAGATTAAGCAAAAGGAAGACAAACATGTCATACAATACCAGATGGCTAGTGTTGAAAGCAAACTTGTCATGGAAGATAAGCTGCCTATATAATATTCATAGCCAGGCATTTTGAAATAACTCTGTTCTGGAGTAGCAAATTGCAATAACATGTTTTTCAAACCATTAAAAAAATGCATTGTATAGCAGTGAAGAGAGAACATGGAGTTACTAAAAATAAATTGTGAAAGGTTAGGCTTCAATCAGGTACAGTTTTTCTTCTTCTTTTGAACACCAACCCCTTTTGATTAATATTCTACTGAACAGAATGATGAAGAAAGGGTTAGTTTACACATATATGGCCAATATCCTTTGATTTCTGGATCACCTGATACCTCACAGCTGAAGGTTTGAACTGGTTCTACTATGATATGTGTACATGGTTTGATGTATAGTGGTCCCTCTACATTTGCCTGGGTTAGAGGTGAAAGGCCCATGTGAATGTGGAAAAACTGCAAATAAAAAATCCACACTAATCTTTTTACCTGAGAGAACACCCCCTCCCTAGCAATACTCAGGTCCTCCAGTGCAACTCTATAGTCAATAACTGCCAGAAGTTGATCATAGAATAATGCTGGAGGACCTACAAATGTCTGGAGAAGTGATTTCTCTAGGAACTTCTAGGTTCTTCAGCACAACTCTATGATCAACTTCCAGCAGAGTTGTGCTGGAGGGCTTAGAGATTCCGAGACAGCACATATTAATCAAATCTTCAAATAGTCAAATCTGCAAATGTGGAGGGCCAACTGTAATGTGATATGAAATTGGTAATGTTTGAACCATCTGTATATTCACATCTTCCTGTAACAGCATGGTAATACAGGTGGGTTTGGTCTAGCCCAAAGATTGTCAGACTCTGGTTTATGAGCCAGATCATCAGACATGTTTTTCCAAGCAAGATCCATAAACCAAAGATAAATTAATGATAAACTACTTGCCATGCATATGTGTTATGAGCACAAAGAGAAGCTTACCTCAAACTGAGGGATCAGGGATGAGGCTGCGAAAACATGGGCTTTAAGGTGTGGACTTTACAGGGCTGCAAGTTAAATAAGCAGTTGACATCAGTGATGAAAAAGTCCAACCTCACAAAAAATTTCAGGAAGGGAAGAAATAGGAGAGTGAGACTGAAAATATTGGACAAAGGGACAGAGAAGCTTGTGTTTTCCACTCAGACACAAATATTGCTGAGCATTTATGCCTCTACTTCAGAATCTGAAGACTCTTATGAGGTTCCACTAATTGAGAACTTCAGTGAATGAAGTTACATCAATAATAATGTGCACATGTGAAATTACTGTAAGACATTCTACTAGCCATGTAAACTAGTGGGGTAGTGAATCTGCTCCAAATTTAGATTTAAACGTTCAAGGCTTTGCCCCCTATGCTGAATCCTAACCCCCAAAATTTCATCCCTTGCAGAAGTATCCATACATGCCCTTGGCTTTTCCATTTTTGAGTTACAATCTGGAAATGAAATTGATTTAATTGGCATTGTTACCATTTGTTGCATATAAGATACTCAACTCTGTGATTGTGCCAAGTATTTTACTGTGGTTCAGAAGGGACTGTAAAGTCAGCACCATGGATAGATTCTTCAAAACACAGGGTGCAATTGAACTACAATATGGATTGGATCCACTATCCCACTGACATGGAAGCCGCCAGAGCTGGCATGCTCCCAACTCTGCAGAGCTATTCCTATTAGTGGATAAGTTTAAATACAAAAAAGCAACACTAGCTCAATTCCAGACATCCGAAAACAAAAAAAGCTCCCCACACTTTTCAAAGGTTTGCCAAATCTTTATGGGAGTTTGCTGCTTAATAGCAAGGTAAGCAAGCTAATATTTTGGGAAAATGCCAACTTATATTGTTAATTGGTTCAAATATTTGTTTGGGAGAAATTAAAAGACAGACATATGATCAGTTGATTTACTGACAAAGGTAAAAGTTGTTCTTTAACTGTTCAAAGAAAAGTACAAGGGGTGTCAAGAAGCAAAACAACACAACACCTAAATTATAGATGAATTCTTTATTCTTTAACACATACCTCGCAATCCCATCACATTTACTTGAAAGGAAGTCCTACTGGTTTTAATAGCCCTGCCAAGTGAGTGTGCTTTGGATTTCTACTTGTTAACCCCATTTTTTCTCTTTGTGTCCAGCCCCAGCAATTACGAGAAAACAGCCTTGGAGTTTAATAAGGGCACAGTTTCATTTAATCAAATTAAATCAATTGCTGCAGAGTAGTAGTTGTTGTTAACTTTTACTATTCCTCCCACGCTGTTTAGTAAACTCTCTGGGCTAAGATGCCAATTCTTCTGTAGATGCCAGTTCTTCAGTCACCTCCTGCCCACTTTCTGGGTGAGCTCCACCCTGGCTCCAAGCCCAGGCATGGTTGCAATGCCTGTTCACCACTCACATTGCCACATTTCCTGTGAAGTGATGAGGGAGGCCTGCCTCAGTTGCTAGCAATTATTAGCTTTGTGCTGGGTGAGTCAGGCATGCTCAAAGGGGATTGCTCCTCTTGTTCCTTCAAGTCCACTGGCCTGAGGGGCTGGTTTAGGGAAGCCCCCTTCACCCTCTACTTGATATTTTGGAGTGCTTAGTAGCAATCCAACTGTCCATGTTCTGTTCCTATCAGCTTGGGATCAGGATGACCTATTTAATTACCAATGCAATGTAGGACAAATATATAACTCAGTTCCAAAGGACAAAGTGGGAAGAACCATTTTTAAAAATCCTGCTTATGCTTGAAATGATCAACTAGGAAAAAAAGAAAAGTAGATAGATATGTAGCTGTGCCAAATCAAGCTGGGAAGGTGGGCTTTTGGCCCTTTACACCGAATCAGGGTCTAGCTCCCTCTGACCAGTCCACATAAAGAAAACTGCCCTGCCCACCTATCAGGTACCCATTGACAGACTACAAGAAGTACCAGCAGACCAAAAATAAACAGTCATTGGGGACTTCCTTCATGAATCAGATTCTAGGTAAAAAACATGACAGCATGTCCAGCAGGGATAGGAGTTGGCTGCCTGGTCTATCAGAATTTAAGAAGCACCCAGCCATTCAGGAAAACAGACAGTGAGAGGAAAACAAAATTGCAGGACAAGATCTGAGGAAGGATTAAACACATCCTTTCCCCCATTAACTTTTTCAGTTATAACCCCTCCTCCTTTTCTAAAGATACAATGAAAATATACCCCCCATGTGGAAAAGCAGTCCCCTAGCCCAGCACACAAAAGATGTACAACAGGAGCATGAAAATTAGTGTTTGCCGAAGGCATTTATATAGTCTGAGCTGCCCCTCCCAGAGTTAGTGCTGTGAAAGATACAGATATTTTGATGGGGAGGGTCAGGGGAAGGAGGTTCACTTTAAAAAAAATCACTGGGACTTTTCAAAACCAACTTTTCCCTCTTCTTTTTCCCTGTACTCTAAACATCTGGTCATACTACCCTGATCAGCAACTAGATGTGTCAGAGGATTATTTTCAAAAGGGAGTGGAGGAGGAGGACCTACCAACTATTAAAGCATAACCATCAGGTTGCAAGATCTTTGTCAAATGATCACCTTCTCATGCACCATCTTTTAAATTTTGTTTTTCATCCATTGTCAGGCTGAATACACACCTAAGACCAGGGGTAGGCAACCTAAGGCCTGTGAGCCGGATGCGGCCCCCCGAGGCCTTTGGACTGGCCCCAGGCTGGTCCTGCCGCTGTCACCCCCTGCCGCCGCCGCCCGCCATAATGATATTGATTATTGTTGTTATTACTTGTTCTTAGGGTTATCGTGGCAAAATCTCCACAGGGGTTTTGCCATGGCTTTTCTGGGGCTGAGAGAGTGTGCATGCATATTTTTTTTATTTTTTTAAAAATTTATTTATTTATTTATTTTTGGTGCTTCGCCCCCCCCCCCCCCATTGTCTGAGGGACAGCAACCCGGCCTCCAGCTCAAAAAGGTTGCCTACCCCTGCCTAAGACAGTTCCAGTCCCAACCCAACCTGTTACTTATCCCTCCTGTGATTCAATAGAGAGAATAAGATATAATTGTGTGAGAAACCTCCTTTGTAATTGTAGCAGAAATAGCATTAAGCAGGAGTGTGATAAAGATGAACAGATCTTTATTAAAGGATCTGTAGAATCAAGGAACACAAAGCAGGTACTGTTGCTATGTTCTTTTATTAGTCATTGCAATCACGTGGTCTCCACAAATACTTCAAAGTGTAAGAGTATGTACAATAACACACTGCATTAAGCCTTTAACTCTATAGTTTCCAATAAATCTGGGACATGCAATTACCCATCTTGTTAAATGAGTCTATAATTAAACAAGATGTTGTTTCCATTGGTCACATGGCCAACATATGGTGAGAAAGCCAAAATGGCAATTCCTGGAAGTCTGGGAAATGTTGTATTTAATGGTTGGTTTAAAATCCTTGCAGAGTTGGCTAGTTGGCTATTCAAAAACTTGAATTATGAAAAGAGAAATTCAGCTTTTTGCAGCACTTTACATACAGTAGAAAATAACATTAAATACAATGTTAATTTATTGCTTAGGATCAGAGCAACGTAGAAGAACAGAACAGAGGACTGAAATCCTGTCCTTCTTGTTATTTTAAACAGCCTGTTAATGTGTTAATGTCTTCTGGAGGTAAATGCAGCTTTAAAAAAAAAAGTCAGTGTTGTGGCCATATGTTCTCTGAGATCTCTAAAAGAAGAGCTGCTGTTGAACCATCTCAATCCATTCTAACTCTTATAGGAATGGGAAATTAGCCTCAGAATGTGATTATTTGGAGCTACATATAAAATCAGTTTACAGCTAAAAATTAATATCACAGCAATCATAATTTTACACTTCAGACTTTCCCATGAAAAGGAGATGTGTCCAGAAAATTGCAAGCCACTTCTGCAAACCAATTTTCATATTAAATGTGTTAAACCTCACAAGTTATCCCTACACAAGCTCCAGTATCTGAAACACATACAGCCATTATATATGTGAACCAACACCCAGGAGCATAAACCATACACACATCACTTCCAGAACTCAACCCCTATTCACTCCTTCACTCAAACATCTAACATATCTAACATTCTTTATCCAAAGTCTCTCACCATTTTCACTGTCCTCCTCTCCTGCAGAGGCATTCACACAATGGAACTCAATTTAATAACCTCAATACTATTTTAATGCTTAAAACTAATTTGCTGTTACTAACTGCTGTCAAGTCAACTTCAACTTATGGTAACCCTATGAATGAGACCTCCAAGTCACCCTATCCTTAACTGTTCAGCTCAGGTCTTATATATATCTGTATGGAAATTTTAATGTTGTAAGCTGCCCCGATTGCTCTGCAGAGGGGCAGGATATAAATTATTATTATTATTATTATTATTATTATTATTATTATTATTATTAGGTCTTGCAGACTCAGGGCCATGGCTTCTGATTAATCTATCCACCTATAACTGGGTCTTCCTCTTTTCCTACTGCCTTCAGCCTTGCCAGACATTATTGTCTTTTCTAGTAAGTCATGTCTTCTCATGATATGTCCCGAGTACAACAGTCTCGGTTTAATCATCTTGGCTTCTAGGGAGAGTTCAGGCTTGATCCATTTGCAGATGTCCCTCCCTTTTTGCAGACTTGGCATCTGCAGTCTTGCTTTTTGCAGGAGGGACAAGCACTTATGAATATAATAGTGGTGTGTACTTGCGTGCCACCACACATACTCGCTGCAGTCATGCGCGCCCATTATTTCCTATGGGACTCAAATATGTGTGAGTCGCCATTTTTGCGAGGGGGTCCAGAACGGATCCCCTGAGAATTAGGAGGGCCTACTGTATTTGTCTTTTTAGCAGCCCACAGTATCCATAGAACTGTCCTCCAGCCACACAATTCAAATGAGCTGATTTTCTTCCTGTCAACTTTCTTCACTGTCTTAACTTTCAGAACTGTACATAGAAATGGGAAATACAATTAGGCATGGACAATCCTAACTTTTGTATTCAGTTATATATCTTTACACTTCAGGTTCTTGTCTAGTTCCTTCATAGCTGCTCTTCCAATTCCTAGTCTTTTTCTGGTTTCTTGATTGCTGTTTCCATTCTGATTAATGACTGAGCCAAGATATGGAAGATCCTGAACTATTTTAATGTCTTCATCATCTTCTTTAAAGTCATATAAATCATTTGTGGTCATTATTTTTGTTTTTTTTTAATGTTCAACTGTAAACCTGCCTTTGCACTTTCTTCCTCAACTTTCTTCCATTCCAAGTCTTTGTTATTCTCTGTAATATGGTGTCATCTACATATCTTAAATTGTTGATTTTTCTTCCTCCACTTTTCATGCCTCCTTCCTTAGAATCTAGTCCTACTTTACATATATATTTCGTATACAAGTTACAACTAATACACCACCTTTTTTACATCTTCAGAATCTCTGGAGGAAATAATCAAAAGCACCTAGTGTTGATTAGGGAATTTTTAAAGGTATACTAGTTCGCTCATGATAAGTGTGTAACTGCATTAAACACAGAGATGGAATAAGAACTGTAAGAGTGACAAGTGTGCCACTCTTATCAAGCTGGTTGTGAACCATGAGAGTTGCAGCCTAATACATCTAGCAGGTGCTAGGTTTCCTCTTGCTATCACAAGATTTCTTGTCTATGTTAGCAATTAATGATACAGTACATGCTCAGGAACCACTGCTGCAACAATTATTATTTTAATTTTATTTCAACAGCCCTATTTCAAGCACAAAGGCTAAAATCCAGTTGTTAATTGCAATGATAGTAGCCCCCCTTGAATTAATGGGAACTTGATAAATCAGCACATACGTAAGTTCCATTGATTCTTAGCTGGGACATGCCATTGCATTTAGGTCAAATTGCTTTATGGTTTTCCAC
>CM034703.1:89891504-89902863 GCA_020142125.1 Phrynosoma platyrhinos
GGCCGGACCAAAGCAGAATAGAGTGGCACTATGACTTCTCTTGATCTGTTTGACTGTAGGTGGTGGTGCTCATCTCTGTTACTAAGCTGAAGAGCCAGTGTTGTCAAAAACTACTCTGGTCATGTGGCCAGCATGACTGCACAGAACCCTGTTACCTTCCCACCAAAGTGGTACCTATTTATCTACTTATACTTTTACATGCTTTCAAACTGCTAGGTTGGCAGAAGCTGGGACTAGGGATGGGAGCTCACTCTGTCACAGGGCTTGGGTCTCAAACTGCCGAACTGCTGATCTTGCAATGGACAGAGTCAGCATCTTAACTACTGAGCCACCCTTTAACTTGGATGAGAGACCATCAACAAATACCAGGTGCTGTAGGCTATATTTCAGAGGAAGAAACTGGCAAAACCACCTTGGAGTATTCCTTGCCTAACAAAATCCTATGAAATTCATTGGGTCACCATAAGTTAACAGGCAACATGAAGGCACACCCACTCACAAGGTAAATGGTGTTGTTATTATCAAGACCTGAATGCCTTGCTTGGAGTGTGGGATCCTATCAGCCATTTATTCCAAGTAGGTTGGCTACAGAGATCATCAGCCTACCCACAATGCCTTTTTTCTGGGAATGGATACTGCAAGTGGAGGCTGAGGGGAGGGGGGGCAGAAGAAGAGGCAAACACAATACTAGTTTTTTCTTGAACAAAGCATCAGGACACCTTCTATCTGTTTTAGCAAAAAAAATTGGCTTTTTTCACTTCCCTAGACCACATGCTCCTACCTTCACTTTTTCATTTCATCAGGCCAGTTTGATTAATGAACAGCAACTACTGCTACATTTCAAAAACCCTAAACCTCATTTTCGTTTCATTTGCAGAAACAAAAGCAAAGGGAAATAGATCTTGCTTGCCTAGGAAACAATTTCTGAAACTGTTCTCCTCTTATTAACATGTACAGCCCTACAATTTTGAAAGGCAACAAAGAAAAAGGAGGGAGAGAATGATCATTGAGTTGTTCTTACCTCTCAGATAATGTTCCCAGGATACCCAAGAGTGACAGCAAATAATATAATCCATTCCTCCACAAGATCATAGCCACATTAGCAATGAATGGTCCAGAATGCACTAATATAATTCTTAAAGAACAATTTAAAGCCCTTGTTGTGTTATAATAATAAACTTTGTTTCCTCAGAATACCAACAAATCAGTGATAAGACATTGAGTGTAATGTGTTAGTTCTCAGTAATCTTGGGGGAGGGCAAGGAAAGGCTGTAATTCTGACAACAGATGATTGATAAAGAAAAGAAAAGAAGTGAAAGAGGTATTGTACATCCTCCAGCATTTCACAGATAAAAAATGGGACACATGAGGCCAAGCAAAATTAGTGTAGTCACGATGGCAAACGTTATTAATGAGGAAAAGTGCATGAGTTAGGAGAGTCTGCAGCAGTTTCCTTTTGCTTGAGTCTACTGTGAAAAGAAAGATTACATCTCTCCTCTCCTTTTCTCCCCATCTGCTATGATAACTGATGCAAACATTTTGAATTTCATTTTCAGCAATTGAAGTAAGCTGAAGATAAAGAGGGGGAGAAGGAGATGGAAGAGAGAAAAAGTGGGACATTTTAAAAGCAGCCAAAAAAAGTGGGACAACAGAGGATTAATTGGAACTGTTTGTGCCCATTTGGGATGGTTCTAGGCTGGGTATGGGTATCTTGCAATCTTGTGCAGGCTTACTCTGAAATACACTTTCCCATAGTGTCACATGCTACATTACTTTGCACTAAAGTTTCTATTATGCTGGCTTGATTTTTAAAAATGTCTGGTATGGAAGATCACAAGATATTCACATAGCAAGAAATGTGACAAGTGGCACCTCATGACTTCATGCTTTATAGACAAAACAATGGAGGAAGGGGGGGGGTTGATGTAAAAACATGATGAAAAAACAAGTCTTAATGTAAATCTTTTCCCAGAAGTAAGTTCTATGCCTCTGGAAAAAGGTATGGGAAACAGAAGAGCAGCTGCTATAAACAATAATTATGTGCAGAGAATTGAGAAGTAAACACTACTGACATGGCTGGATATATTCCTACAGCTATTTCACAATGATGATTTTGGTTCCTAGCATCTGGAGTTCAAATAGAAACAACTGTCAGTTTTTGTCTCTTGCTCCAAAGTGTTGAAGGAAGGTCCTAAAGCTGGGCGATATTTGTCTATGTGCCTACCTATTCAGAATAATAGTCTTCCCATTCCCCAGCCCATAGGACACCATGTGATTTCTTGTTTTAATTAAGCATTATTGGAATTTAGACTGGCAAGGGGGGGAACAAAGGGTGCATCTGTATAGCAGAAATAGTGCAGTTTGGTAGTACTTTAAGTGCCGTAGCTCCATCCTATGGAATCCTGGGGCTTGTAGTATTACAAGGTCTTTAACCCACTCTGCAGGTGCCTTACAATACTACAAATCTCAGGATTCTGTAGGATGGAGCCATGGAAGTTAAAGTGATGTCAAACTGTATTATTTATACAGATGCCACCCAAAATGTGGCCATGGGCCACATGAGCTACTTCAGCGTGGTGAGGGTTACAGTTCATGGGACCCACACACACATCCCAAAAAGAGATAGAAGGCCAAAATAATAATAATAATAATAATGATCAGTCACATCCTTAGAAGCCTCCTGGGTGCAAGTAACACCTTGGGTGTTGAAGCCAAGGGGATGGGCTTTTTTTCCACCAAAGCACATGCTAGGACTTATCTCTGCCTTCTAAAAGTGCTGCAGATTGACAGTCTTACCCTCTTTCCACTCCTTTTTCTCGAAAATGTTTACATAATTCTAATTTGGTTGGAAATGACTGATGTACTTCATTCAGGCCTTCATTAGTTTGGTGAGGTTCTGATCAGCAGTTAAAAAGTTATTTATTTATTTATTTATTTGGAGTATTTATTCCCCTCTCTTCAGTCAAAAGGCTATCAGAGTGGCTTACAAATGATTATTAAAGTTTTCATTGCCTAAACCTATCAGAACAAACACTGAGTATGCAGAGTTTCACATTTTGGACTAGAATCCTACAGAGGGATCCATACCTGCCTCTGATTATAAGTGGAAATTGACAAATGGCCCACTTCATTCTGAAGACAAAACACTGATGGTGCTCCAGTGTTTTCAGGGGGAATCTAATGAATTATGTCTGTGCAATGGGATCTCACAAATCCAGACTGCACAGATCAAGATTATAGTGTGGCAGGGGAGACACTATAGTTCTCTTACTGGCCTGTGGTGATCTTTAGTCAAATCTTCTATTCCTCCTCAGAATTTCTCTTCAGAATTTCCTGAGGACATTTTTCAAGTCCCACAACTGTCCAGGCATCCTAAAGGGAGCAACACCTCCATAAAATGGAAATAGTTCAGGGCAATTGCTTCAGCTCTATAGTTGATATATGGAGTTTTGAGATTACATTTCCCAGCAGCCCTTTGGGGGCAGGGTGTGGTAAGGAGGAACAACATATACACACATTGAGAGAAAGGACCACAGCCTGGTTGTGGGTCTCTGAGGACTATAGTGGTAGTATGGAAGGGATGGGCTATATACAGGGAGAGCATTTTGATCCCGTCCACTTTCCAGTGCAAAGAAATATTAATGTTGCAGGAAGCTGCATTCCTTAAAAATGGGTTGCAGGGTTTTGTTCACTGCATAATTGGTAGAGAATACTGAACTCCACAATGACCCTAAAAGTGGGTTGTAATAGTATAAATTGTAGTTATGCTATAGTGACTCATTAATTGGATGCTAGGCTTCATCAATATCTAGCCAAAGCTCCAGATCACTTCATCAAGTCCTCTGTGGGAGTATAGATACAGATGGCTCCAAACGTGACTGAAAATATGGTACGAGTGTTCAAGATATGCCTGTACATTTGTCTGTTCTTACAGTAGCATGTTGGCATCCATTATCAAGGCCATTTCCCCCTCATTTATTGATTACTTTGCTATAGAGTCCCCCTCGCCCATTATAATTTTGCTTGCATTTTTTATTCAGTGTGAATACTTGCTGCCTCCTTTGATGTGTCATTTCAGATCTATATTTATCTAGCTTCTATTTATATTGCAGCTTTTTAGCTGCTTGTGAATGTCAGCTTCTGGAGACTCAAGTTTGCTTCCAAAGTTGTTTGACATTTCTGGTAAGTGGCTGAAAGCATTCCCCTGCTTCTGTGATGTTGTCTTCTGATTTATTCTGTTGTCTCCCTAATGCTGTATTTTCTTGAACCACAGCTCCAAATGGTCAGTGACCATGCTGGCTGGGATATTCTGAGTGCTGTAGTCCAATAAAATAAACTTACTAAGCTTTGGTTCCATTAGATTCAAGATGCCTGCTCACAGACCAGTGTGCACAAGGACCACTGAATTCAGTACAATGCTTGAGCAAACATAAATAGGGTATAAGAATATGAATGGCAAGTTTCATCTCATTTCATCACTGTTTTTCTCCTTGGTATATCAGCATTATAGTAATAACTGCCATCTGATCTAGCATTTACAGCAACAGGTCCTTCTCAAAGGGGCTGACAGTGCTCTGATTTTAGTGCTCCTGCCTCCATTCACAGAGACAGAAGTGATAAAATGTTGATTATTTAAAAGAGAATGGAACCAGGTAAGTCCCCTTGAATTCCTTCATAAGATAAAGTTGTTGCTGCTGTAACTCGTGTGTCAGAATCTGAGGTCCTGTTATAGTTTGTCAGACTGTTGTTACTTACTTGAAAATAAGGATTACATTGGTCAATTTGGTTTCCTCCCAAGTGAATCTGTAGATTTACAAGTGTAGTCCTAGGGCAATGATAGGAATTGTAAGGCCCTCCGGATGTTGCTCAATTGCAACTTCCTAGTAAGCAAAGCAAATGACAAAGAATGCTAGGAACTACAGTCTAACAACATCTAGAAGGACATGTGATTCCTACTTCTTCCCTAGATCTTGGGGAGAGTAAATCAAATTTACCAAGCCTAACTTCTTAACTAAAATTGCACAGGATGGGACTATGGGTTTCATATCCATCAAATGCATTTCTATAAAAGGACTATTTTAAAAGGAAAGTGCCTTTTAACCCCCAATTGTTTTTTTTTTAATTTAGTGGAATGGTCACCCCAAGTGTTTCCAGTATGTGAAATAACATCACTGAGCATACTTGTGTACATTGTTTTCTTTTATAAAAGAGAAAATATAATGAAGGATAATTGGATCACTCATAGAGATATGATTTCCTTTGAGGGTAAGGAACATAAATAAAAACACAAGAAGACTTAAACAACAATGGTATTCCATTTCATTTACTACTCCATAGGCAAATGAAAGAAAAAGTAAAAATAGAAATAAAAAAACAAAACCTATGAGATTAAAGAGGAAAAGACAGAATTGGAAAAGTGCTATTAGGTGAAAATCAAAACATTTTATCTAAAATTTATAAAATATTATTAAAGTGGGATACAGAAGAGGAAGGGGAAAAAATACCTATAGTAAAATGGGCACAAAATGTGGGTCATACAATTGACTTAGGAGGGTTGCAGACTGCCAGAAATAGTGCAAATTAAGTCCACTTTTAGGGTTAGGGTTAGGGTTAGTGCTAGGGAATCATGGGAATTGTTGTTGTTTTTTCTGAGACATTGAGTCTTCTCTGTCAGACAGCTCTGGTGCCACAATAAACTACAGTTCCCATGATTCCCTAACCCTAACCCTAACCCTAAAAGTGGACCCAATTTTCACTATTTCTGGCAGTCTGCAACCCCCCTCAGATAAATGAGAAAAAGTGTGGAAGAGAACAATGAAAATTTCAGCTTCACTAAACATTAAAGAAAATTTATACAAGATGCACCATAGGTGGTATCTTATTCCTCAAAGACTATCAAAGATGTACAAACAAGATGTGCTGGAAATGTAAAAAGGAAATAGGAACATTCTACCACAGTGGTGGACATGTGTTAAAATTAAGAAATTTTGGAAACACATATATCAATTAATTGAGAAAATATAAGACCTAAAATTTAAAATGAAACCAGAAATGTATTTATTAGGTATGATTGAAACCCAGAAATAAATGAAAGTCAGAACTATTTCCTGATAAGAATTCATTTATTAGAAGGGGGAAAGGGGGGGGGGAAGCAATTTCAACAATAAAAGTAACTATTTCAACATCGAACATCAGAGGATGGAGTCTAATGAATCAGATATTCACTTTGCATCTCAGCCCAGTTTCCTAGTACCAAACTCTGTGCTGGAACGCAGCTCTAGGCCACATTTAGCCACTCTCTGGCCTCAGAGCTGCAGTTGGATAAAGGCTGGATTGTGGGTATTAACTGCAAATCTGTCCTCCACTGTATTCTTCATTTGGTGCTTTTATTCACATGCTATTCCTGTACTCTCCCCAGATCTTCCATTCTGCCTCATTCACACACAAAATATCTTCCTTAGAATTTCCTGTGACAGCTCCTTAGGGACAAAAGAGGAGGTATTCCATGCAGATTTCACAGGGCTGTGCTTATAAAGTAAACATGAAAGCTATGTAAAAGTCTTCTGAACTGTCAGGAGATATCAGGGCAGCTTTTTCCAGCTTCTCAATATAACTTTTTCTGCTGTCCCTCCTATACATGTGTGTGTGTGTGTGTGTGTGCATCCGTGCAATACCTTCAAGTCGCCTGTCAACTTATGGAGATCCCATGGATTCCATAGGGTTTTCTTAGTCATGGACTACTGAGAGGTGGCTTTGTCAGCTCCTTCCTCTTAAATTCCAGATGGATAGACTCAATCAAGGAAGCCAGGGCCTTGAATCTGCAAAATCTGGGTGGAGATGTTGAGGATAGCCAACCTATCTCTGGGACCGCCTCCTTCCGTATGATCCTCCCTGCGCACTTCGGTCCTCTGGAAGGAATTTGCTACAACCTATGAAAATGAAGCTATTGGTGACTTCCCAAAGAGCCTTCTCTGCCACCGCTCCCAGATTATGGAACGACCTGCCGGATGAGATCTATCTAATTACCACCATGGACAGCTTCAAAAAGGCTGTCAAGACAGATCTCTTCTAGCAAGCCTTTCCTGAACAACTACCCTGGCCCAAAGAGTCAGCTATCTTTTCCCCCTTCAGTGCTGCTGTTGATTATGCTGTGTTGTTTGCGATGCTTGGTTTTATACTGTGATTTATTTAATGTTTTTAAATTGTTCTAGTTTAATACTTTTTTAAGGGGTGGGTGTGTCTGGGGTTGGATGTAATTATTGGTGTTTTTATTGTTGTACGCTGCCCCAATTGCGCTGCAGAGGGGCAGGATATAAATTATTATTATTATTATTATTATTATTATTATTATTATTATTATTATTGGGTAACTTGGAGGCCTCTCATTCATGAGATCGCCATAAGATAAAGTTGACTTTGGACCTGTACAGACCAGCCACAAGGGCCAGCCTGGGGGTGGACTTGGGGTGGGGTGACCACATGCTGGCCACCCCGATGCTGCCCCAATATTGTTGTCATACTGCACGCCCACTGCATGGCGCACGGCATCAGGGTACTCCCTTGGGGTAGAAGAGCCATGCTGGTAAGGGCAGCTCATTGCCGCTCCAAAAAAGGAGCAGCATTTGCCAGCTCTTTATGTAGCAGCAAAGAGCTGGACTGGGGCCGCCGCAATCACATGCCATGCTGTGTGGTTGCCACAGCCCTAATCCAGCGCTCCCAGGGACAGCATGGAGCCGCCCCTAAGGGGCCATCTGTACAGCCCCTTTGTTAACAGCAAACCTTCTAACAAAAACTTTGTATCAGTTTCAGAAACACTTGCACTGGCACAAGGCACCAGCAGTGTCCCACCTAAGGTGTAGGAATTTTTGAAAAACAGCACAATCCAATGCATGTTTATTCAGATACAGAGGCATAGCTAATGAGGGTGTGTGAGAGAATTTCCTTCCAAATTAAAAATTCTCCTCCACCCCCATTAAAGTTTTATACTCACCAATGAATAGCACAGCTATTGTATACTCACCAATGAATAGCACAGCAATAAATTAAAACTTCTACTGAGCATTTGAACGAGTATGTTGGTATATAAAGAAAAGGGCCAGATTGCCAAGGAAATGTGAACACAGCAAACATTAGAGTTCTAGGTATGAAAAATGTTCAGTGCCTGTTTCTGCAATGCTAGAAATTTGGGAGAAAATTCACTGGGGACAGGATTCCTGTAGGAGGCAATATTCTTGTTTTGATCACTACACCAATGCGTAAGTCCTATTGAGTTCTGTATGGTAGCTCTTAGATACGTAGATATAGGATTAGAGTTTATATGTATGATTAGATTATTACTGAAGGATGTTTCAGTGATTAATAACTGCAATGAGTCAAAGAAAGTTTTGATGTGAATGAATGTTCCCTCTTTAAATAGCTCAAACACAAAAAGCAGAAGCAGATGAGAACTAATCCCTTTTCCCCATAATGCTATCCTTTGGCATTTTTGCTCATTCATAGGCATACTGTTAAAGCAAAACCTCCCCCTCCCCACTTTGTTTTGAAAAGAGTTTTACTGAGGAATGGAAGATACACAAAAACAAAAATAAAATCTCAGAGCTTTCAACTGAAGCAATTATTCTACAAAAGAAACATAAGCACATCTCTCTGTGCTGCTGAGAAAACAGAGTGGTGATAATTGTCTTTAGTCCATCACATCTACAGGATTCAAAATTTATTATTTGAGACGTGGGAGTGGGTGATTCATTTTGGCCAAGTGCATTCCATATACCCCTGCTTTCAGAAATCGCCATTAGAAATGACAAGCTTAATTCAAAACATTGCAATGTTTTGTTTCGAGTCCCTAACTCTGTGTGTGTTTGTGTGTATTTATTGATATCACTTTGGTTGGATATAAGACTATGGCTGGAATCCTGCTTGGAGTGGCAAGCATGGACCACATAGCTATGTCTCGATAGCTACATCTCTCAATGTTATCCCTCCCACCCAGCCATCTTATAAGCAATGCAGCTCCTCCAACATGACCATTTATGTGTTGTCAGAGAGCAAGAGGGTCAGTGAGGATGTGTTCAGATAATTTCCTGTAGCTGGGTATGTTGCAACAGACATCCGCAGAAGGCGGGGCGGGGGGTGTCCCTACAGGTGACATTCTTGCAGCGCATCCAGCTACAGTGGTTCCTCCATATTCACAGGGGTTAGGGGTGAAGAACCCCAATGAATGTAGAAAAACTGCAAATAAAAAGCCACTGTTCTTTTTACCTGTGAGGGCACCTCTCTAGGAATCTCCAGGTCCTCTAGTGCAACTTTGTGGTCAGCATCTGGTAGGAGCTGATCATATAAACATGCTGGATGACCTACAAAAGCCCAGAGAAGAGTTTTCTCTAGGAACTTGTAGGTTTTCCAGCACAACTCTATAGTCAATTCCTGACAAGTTGCACTGGAGGACCTAGTGATTCCTAGAGAAAACGTATTGATCAAAACCACAAATCATCAGATCTGCAAAAGTCAAAATGGCAAATGTGGAGGGCCAACTATATAGGAAAATAGCTGAAAGTGTCCCCACTGATCCCTCTGCTCTCTGTCAACATAGAAATGGCTGTTGGTGGGGCTGCACAGCTTACAAAATGAGTTTGAGGTTGATTTTTGTTGTATAGTCAGAACAGAGTTCTGACTTCTGCAACAACAACAAAAATGTGTTCTCTGGCCTATACATTCTTTTAGGGCAAATGTTTCAAGTTGGAGTATTATATAATAATTGAAATTTTTAAAATTTATACTTTTTCATATTGGTTTTGTTCACAGAGTGTATTTATTGCCATGAGCATTGTTACTGTAGGAAAGAGTTTTATTTTAAAATATAAAATATAATTATTTGGTCCCAGTTTAATTAATTAATGATTTGATCCCATGTTGTTGCTGTCATTATTAAGCAGCCTGACAACCCCAGGAGAATTTGGCTGCTCAGATGACCAAACTGGTTAAGCATATAGAAGGGTCAAAGTGAATTCAAAAGAGGTGAATATGATCCAGTCATTCTTACTTATACTCAGAAATGCAGAGCTTATTTAAAAAAAATTCAGTCTAGAATGCCCAGAATTCCTTATTTAGACATCTGAAGTTCAAAAAACTAACTTTTCTAAACTCTTCACAAAATGTCAAGCATAGGAATCCTAGATCAGTTACTTAGTCAAGGAGACATAACTAATTAATTAATTCACCCACCCACCCCGGTCCATCTTAAGAATCACTAGATTGCTAGATCAGGCAAGAAGATCCATTCAGCTGGTAATCAGGAAACAAAGAGCACAATGTCTCATAGAATCATAGAGTTGGAAGAGACCATAAGGGCCATCCAGTCCACCATCCTGTCATGCAGAAACTCACAATCAAAGCACCCACAACAAATGGCCATCCAACCTCTGTTTATAGACCTTCAAAGGAGACTCCACCACTCTACAAGGGAGTGCATTCCACTGTCGAACAGCTCTTACAGTCAGGAAGTTCTTCCTAATGTTGAAGTGGAATCTCTTTTTCTCTAGTCTGAATCTATTGCCTCCACCACCATCCTGCCAATCAGCAAGGCTGCAACAAGGACTTGCGACAGAGGTCCTGCTTCAGATGGCCACATCTTCATTCAATGGCAGGAGGAGTGGTGGAAACATCAGCCTCCTTGCATCTCAGTCACCAGCTGAACAGACTTTCTTTGCCTGTTCTGACAGCAGGCTCTTCAGGTGGACTGGGGAGGGGTGGCATTTATGCAAGTTAACAATAAGACAAATACAGATCTGCAACTCTTGATTCTGAATCTGACTCCATATTGAACACCAGTCCACAGCTTTAGTAGATTTAGGTAACAGTATGATAAACAAAATTTCTAATTAACCTCTGGTTATCCTATTGGTAAAAATGTTGTTCTTAAACGTATTCCCCAAACACTTAAGGCTGATACAGATGTCCCATTTGGGGTGGCTCTCGGACGCCCCTGGGAGCGATGGATAGGAGCCACAGCAACCATACGCTATGGCCCTGATCCTCCTTTTTGCCGTGCCGAAAAGAGCAGCAAAATGCTGCTCCTTTTGTGGGTGGCAAAAGGCCGCCTTTTCAGCCGCAGTGGTAGCTTTTTTGTGTCCTTTGGCGCACACATATGTGCATGCTGTGCCAAGAGGGCATCCTGATGCTGCACACCATGCAGACAGGCACACGGCATCAGGATGGCATCAGGGTGGAGTCAGGGCGGCCGGCGTGTGGCTTACCCACTCCAACTTCACCCCTAGGCCAGCCCTTTGTGCCGGTCTGCATTGGCCCTAAATCTATTTTTCAAAGTCTCCTATTAGCCTTATAATAACATTAAGTATATATA
>CM034703.1:89912708-89928622 GCA_020142125.1 Phrynosoma platyrhinos
TTATTTTAAACCTATTAGAGCTTGGGAGGAGAAACTCTTTTTCTTTTGCTTTTCAAAATAAATTTTCTTCTTTTTGGACTTTAAACTCAGCTTTGGAGCCTTTTTAGGTTAGAGATTGATCTCACCAGGGTACTGGCGTTGCACACCCATATTTGCCACCACCTTTAGTTGGGCGTGTCTTCACACTGGTGACTGGCCCAGTATTATCTGGCCAGCTGCTTATATATCGCACCAAAAAATGGAAAGAAAAAAAAGAGAAAACCAATTTGCATTAAATTGATTTTGCTAAACCACAGATGGCACAGATAGCAAATTAGAATACACACACACATGTAAGTACAGGATTACAGTACATCTCACCTCAGCAGCAAATGACCAGGTGACCTGTGTGCCTGCTGAGTTTGCAGTCCTGGTGCCAACTGCAGATGGGCAATTTCAAGGTGCCCAATCTCCCTCATGATGGTTCTTCATCTTTAAAATCAACCTGGGCCATGTCTCAAATAGAGAACACCTTCAAAAATGAACAGTTCTCCTTCAGACAAATGACTGTCCTCTTTTTTTACAAAAATAAAAAAAAAGATTAGAAGGCCATGAGACCACACAAAGTGTTGTGGGCAAGCTTCATGGCTATGGGGGTTTGCTTGCACCTTGCCAGTCCTAATGCATTGCTTTGTCCAGATTTTCCAGTAGCACCATCAGCTTTTGTTGGATAATGGAAGGCAGCAATAGCATGCACTGGCTTTTATGCTGGCTAAGTTTGTAATTCTTGTAATGAGATTACTTCTCATTTGGTGATTGGAATAGGCTATTCATGGAACATTGTCAAAAGTTAGAAGTGGCTTTTCACCTTGCATACAGAAGTGAAAACTACATTAAAAAAAACAGCAAACAAAAGTTGGGGGATGAAAAACATAAAGACAACAGTCTTCCTTTGAAAATGGAAAAAAGTCTATTTTATCTGCATTGTATTGCTAGTTCTTAAAGAAAATCCCACATACAAACTATTATTAGGAAATCTGAAGTTGAAGAGTTTGCAATGGGACTTTTCCAAAATAAATAAATAAATAGAGTTAGACTTTTAGACAAGTACACCTACCAAGTTTAATGTGTTAAAATTATAAACAGTGAAAATGTATATATTCAAAAGAGGATCCAGGTAGTTCAATTACCTGGGAATAAGTACAAGTATGTATAGGATTTCAACCATTTACCTAGGGGTAAGTTCCACTGATCCTCAATTAGACTTCTGAGTATCCATGCATAAGATTCTGCTGTTAAGAACTCTGCAAACACTTGACCTCTCTCTTGACATGAACAACAGCAATTAGTGCATCCCCTCACAAGTGCTTTAATGGTTATTAATTTGTTATGTAACACTTTATTGAACCAGCCTCATCCAGTAAATCATTTCCATCAACATTACAAAGAGAAATACTAGTTATTCATTATATTCCTTGTTACCACATCACTTTGTACTTAAAAAATAATTACATTGATAAGAGGAGCATATGAGTTGAAAATTTCAGCTCATAATGCCTAGGGCATTTTAGAGAAGTTATTTATGACACACACACACAGAACCGATAATTATTGTTGTGTGCCTTCAAGTCATTTCCAAATTATGGCAACCCTAAGACAAAGCTATCACAGAGTTTTCTTGCCGAGATTTGTTCAGAGGGGGTAGCCACTCTGAGGCTAAGAGTGTGGCTTGCTTTAGGTCACCCAGAGGGTTTCTAAAGTGAGTGGGAATTCGAATCCTGGTCTTCAACGTGGTAGTCTAATGCTCAGATCACTACACCATGCTGGCTCTCTCCCATGCGTTCTGTTACTTTTAAGATAGCATATTCTTGTTCAGCCCTCATTGCAAAAAGAAAGAGAAACAAGTTATATGTGGTGGTGGTGCTTCTTTTCTTCTTGGGACTCAAAGCAGCTTACAACAATTTCATAAACGTGAAGTCGAAGGCTTTAATGGCTGGTATCCATAGGTTTTTGTGGGTTTTTCGGGCTGTGAGGCCGTGTTCTAGAAGTATTCCTGCATCTGTGGCTGGCATGCTCAGAGAAAGCTGAAATTCTTCAGAGAAATTCTCTGAAGATGCCAGCCACAGTTGCAGACAAAAAGTCAGGAATACATTCTTCTAGAACACGGTCTCACGGCCCGAAAAACCCTCAAAAACCTATAATTTCACAAACATTGCTAAAAATACAAAATACAAAAGTTTAAAAAAAGCAATCAGAAAAAATAAAAATAAAACCAATTAAAGCATCTACTAAAACACAGAGAGAGGGGGGTGGAGAGAGACCAGCAGAGGTACTTACGTTATCTGCAACTCTGCTTCCAACCACTTTCCTTGTCCTTTGCTCTAAGAGGTATGCATCTGAGGAAGTAGACTTTAGTCTACAAAAGCTCATGTTGCCAACTTCTTTCTTTCAGTTAGTCTCAAAGGTGCTACAAGATCTCTCTACGTACTGATTCTACAGACTAACATGGCTTTATCTTTGAATTTGCTCAAGAGGGTTAAACTTATTGCCCAGGCACACAACAACACCAAGCTACCTCCTAGGGCAGCTGGCTGAAACACACAAGCAGATATAATTGTGTTAAAGTACACACATTGAAGAGCAATACAATTAGTTGAAAGTTAACAAATCAAAGGGCAGGGCAGTTACACCAAGATGCCATCAAATAAAGTGCACTTAATTCAAAACTAATAACTTTGCTATGAAGTGCTTCATTAGAGATCACACTCAAATAGACAATACTAACTATCCCCATCCTCATTTATTTATATAGTGCCATCACTTTACATGGCTTTATGGGTAAAAGAACAACAGAAGAGTTCCTGCCCTTAAGCTTACAATCTAATTAAGGGGGGTTGCAGACTGCCAGAAATAGTGCAAATTGAGTCCACTTTTAGGGTTAGGGTTAGGGTTAGGGAATCATGGGGACTGTATTTTATTGTGGCACCAGAGCTCTCTGACAGAGAAGGCTCAATGTCTCAGAACAAAAACAATTCCCATGATTCCCTAGCACTAACCCTAACCCTAACCCTAAAAGTGGACTCAATTTGCACTATTTCTGGCAGTCTGCAACCCCCGTAATGACACGCAAGGAAAAGTGAATGGCAGTGTGGATTGAGTCCAGCAGATAGTGCAAGTTTTTCTCTCCCTCCAAGGCAAGGGTGGGGGCAGTTGGGATGGAGAGATTGTGAAGTTTTCAACCCTTCTGGTTTCCCCCCTCACTTTGCCCATCTTTTTTCTTACTACAACAGATCTCTTTAAGGATGAAAGACAGAACAGTGATGTGGTTCTTTGCTTGATATCTCTAGGTGCAGTCTGTGTGAAAGTGAACTTTAATCTAACTGAACAACATATACTCCAACATTTCACAGATGAAAAATAGGACATATGTGGCCAAGCAACATCAGAGTGTGGTCAAGATGATAAAAGTTATGAGTGAGGGGGAGCCCACAAACTAGAAGAGGCTACAGCAGTTTGCTTTTACCCGAACTTCTGGGACGAAGCAGTCCCTCATGTAATTTGCCCTCACTGAGTGCAAACCACTTTTGCCTGTTGAACTCAGCCTGCAGCTATTGAAGTAAGCTTGGGACAAAGGCGGAAAGTGGGAGGACAAGGAGGAAAGAGAAACTGGTACTTTTAAAAGTATGGAACAACCTTTCTTCAAAAACTTCTCAGTCAAGATTCCATCCAAGACTTATATAATTACTCTATAAAAGCAGGAGTGGGGAACCAGAAAGGCGCTGCCACTGTATCCAGACCTTTTGGAAGACTAATCTGTCCTGTTCTAATTTCATAGTCTTCCCCACTTCGCCATTAGGGCATCATTAGGTTCCTAGGTTTTAGCATGTTTTCCCCCTTCCTAAAGGGGGAAAGGCTTCTCCTGAGAATTAGAAGTTGGAAGTGGGAGATTTAAGCTAAAATATACTGGTATAATAATAATATAATATATTATTTATTTATTTATAGCCCACCCCTCTGCGGAGCAATCGGGGCGGGTTACAGCATTTAAAATACACAAGTTAAAACATTCGAAGTATATAGTGGTTCTTCCACATTTGCTGGGGTTAGGGGCACAGAACCGCCATGAATATGGAAAAACTGCAAATAACAAAGACATTATGTTTTTACTGGAGAGAACACCTCTTTAGGAATCTCTCGTCCTCCAGTGCAACTCTGTGGTCAACATCTGCCAGACATTGACCATAGAACTGCACTGGAGGAGCTACAAATGCCTAGTGGAGTGTTCTCTCTAGGAATCTCTAGGTCCTTTAGTGCAACTTTTGGTTCAAGTTGACCATAGAGTTGCACTGGAGGACCTAGATATTCCTAGAGATTATATACAATTTGTGAATAATCAAATCTGCAAAAGTCAAAACCACAAATGTGGAGGGACAAGTGTATTTGGTTCCTTTGGACTTTGATCCTGCCAAAAATTTAACTGACTTTGGGCCTCTGCAGACTGGCCCAAAGGGCCAACCTGGGGGCAGAAATGGGGAGGGGCAGCCGCACACCAGCCGCTCCAACCCCAGCCCGACAATGTCCTGACGCCTCGCGCCGTTACGCATGGTGCACGGCATCAGGACTTCCTCCCAGCGCAGCATCCTGACACACTGCGCTGGAAAGGGCACTAAAGAGCCACACGCTGGCTCTTAGGGTGGCCTTTTGCCACCCCTGAAAGGAGCGACACTTTGCCGCTCTTTCAGGGGTGGCAAAAGGGAGGATTGGGGCTGCAGTGCACGGTTGCCGTGGCCCCGAGCTGCAGCTAGCAGGGGCAGCCCAGAGCCACCTGTCTGCATAGCCCCTTTGACACTTCAGTTGAATGAGTTTTCCTGCAGTTGTATTAAAGTGTTACAAAGATGCACACTAAGTAGATTTCTCTGTCATAAATGTTTTTACATTGAAATTTTTTAACACTGTGCAAGTAAAATAAGAGTACAAATGTTATTCAGCACAACATTGACTGGGTTGTTTTATTGTACACAAATCGAAACTTTAGTTCATTTTTGTTCATTGTAATCTATAATTTATTATTTTATGTACGTTTATCCAGTTCATGAACTGAACTTGACTAACAAGGTATCCTCATCTTTGGCAGCTCCTGGCAGCTGTATCTGTGGGCCCTTTCACACTACACAGTTATAGCACTATAATGCCACTTTAACTGTTATGGCTATATCCTATAAGAATCCTACACTTTGGTGAGGGACTTGAAGTCTCTCGGTGAGAATTCTAAATACCTTCTGAAACAACAAATCCCAGAATTCCACAGAATGGAACCATGGCAATTACAGTGGAATCATAGTATTATAACTGCATAATATGAAAGAGACATATGTTTATTGCCTGCCTTTTCTTTTGTGGCTACCTGGGGCAAGCAAGGCACCCACTCAAGCCCAGAACAAAGACAGATGAATCTGTCCAATAAACTGTCTCCTGACCACTCTGCTGGCAATTCCCTACTTTCTTCCAACACTGTAACGAATGAGGAGCAGGCAGCTAAACATAAGCAGGTCTCTCCTTCTTGTCTTCTGGTCCTGGAATGCTGCCTATGTGCTTAGGGCCTTTTGTTGCTGGCAGTGAAGCTTCCCTATGAACACTGCCCTCTGATAACAATGCTGGTGATCCTTCACTCCTGAGCACAATAGCTAGAGATAATAGGCAGATATAGCCAGAACATTAGATTCTTTTCCATTCCAAAATGAAAGGCAAGATAGCTATGGGCAAACCATCAAGGTTTCTCAAAGCAAGCAGCAGGCATTCATGCACAAGAAATGATGAGTTCTGTGTAGGTGTGAACTGTGAGTGTCATCCACATGTTAACACTATCAACATATATTTCCTGAGGTTGATATGGAATATGTTGCTTTGGTGTTTGTACAGGGAGATTGTATAGTTGAGGCCATTTTGACTCATCAGCTATAAACCTTTGAAGAAAAATAACAGCATAAATTAATTTCCACAGCTAACCATGGCCTTGGGAACAATCTTGCCTGCCTTTGCTTCAGTGACATCTAGTGTCCAAAAATGAAATTCTGTATGGCAAACCAATGTCAGTTAAACACAGACAAGTACATCCATTCTAATTATTTTACTTGCATTCTTTCCAAACGCTTTCATTTCATTCATTAGTGCATTGCTTTCTTTCTTTTTACTTGAGGGAATATAATTTGGTAAAGAACACTGAACAGTATAATAAAAGTTTGCTAAAGAGGAAAGACAGAGGATGTTTGAGTCTGCTGTGGATCACATCCAGCCTTGCGTCTGAGGTTTAAATAAATCATATGAATATTATATAACATATTATATGATATTAGATAATCTTATATTATTAATATTATTTGACTAATAATGCCTGATAGGTTAGGAATAAAATCATCTAAACACGGCCATATAGCCTGAAAAATGCACGAAAAAAAAAACAAAAACAAATGCCCGATGGGTTTCACTGCAGCATTATCTAATGGATGAACTGTAGTACACTACTCAATTTTTTTCTTTTCTGAAAGATTTATTATAAATAACGAATGCAGTATGACTAACAGATTCTGCTGTCCTTGAACTCTATTTGGAGTACTATACCTTAAAAGGTTAACAAGAGGAGAAGATAGATAAGTTTGACTAAGCAAGCCTGATGAGATACCAAAGAGCAATCGCTGCTTATTTGTATTATAAAGATGTCACTGAAATCTGCCCAGTTGTGCAAATGGATTCGGGTACTTTAAATAAGATAATGTACAAAATGTACCCTTCACTGCTATGGAACCTGAAAAGTAAACCACACCTTTAAAAGAAAACAAGACAAGACAGAAACTTAAATCTTCATTTTTGCACAGTCTAAATAAAGGGCTCTTCACAAGTCCTGCCTCCAGCTTAGGAAATCCAGACATGGGCATTTTTCTCCCCTTAGGCTGCATAGAGTGCTCATTCAAATTAATGAGTTATTCTGCTTGGAACAAAGGGACAATGAGTGCCTTTATCTTTTGACTGCTATAAAAAAGAAAGGCAGCATCCTGCATGGCACACTGAAGGCGACAAGAATGCCTCCAAGGGCACATTTCTGAAAGGCTACTGTCTGCATTTATCCCTCCCATTTATTTGGCTTAGTTCAGCTAAAAATGAATCAAAAGGGCAGGGCTGGCTTATACTGTACAGCTTCCCATATTAGTGAAGCAGGATGGGAACAGACACTTTCTGGTATGAAAAGTACCATCCACATGCATCTAGATGGAAAACTAAAAATGGGCATATAGGGTTGGATGGGGGTGGGGGCTTTCTAGGGTATAATGGTGACTGGTGTTTTATTTGTTTATTGCACTTATATCCTGTCTTTCTCCCAAAATGGGATCAATTGATGTTTGCATATAATGTATCTGTTAAGGATTTTAGTTCAAATAGATTTTTGGGATTAGTTTCCCAAAGCCAATTTTTAGAATTGGAATAGCTGCATTAAACTTCAGACTAGCCAGAGTAGACTGACTGGCATGGAAGCCATCACTGGGTATGGTGCTACACCTTCATTGAACCTATGACTTGAGCCTCATCTTCCACTACAACTACTTCCTATTCCTCTGTTTCTGCATAGTTATTACACTGTAGCCATTTCTCATTTGTAAATAAAATGGTGAGAGAGATACTCTAAATGCAAAATTCCAGACCTACATATTGGGATCCTACAATTGAGTTGTATTTTAAAAAATTGAATAGAATTATCAAAGTGCAATAATGCAAATAAGCAGCAATTGCTCTTTGGTATCTTGCCAGGCTTGCTTAGGGGGGTTGCAGACTGCCAGAAATAGTGCAAATTGAGTCCACTTTTAGGGTTAGGGAATCATGGGAACTGTATTTTATTGTGGCACCAGAGTGCTCTGACAGAGAAGGCTCAATGACTCAGAAAAAAAATTCCCATGATTCCGTAGCACTAACCCTAACCCTAAAAGTGGACTCAATTTGCACTATTTCTGGCAGTCTGCAACCCCCCTTAGTCAAATTTATATGTGTGTGCACACCTTATCAGTATCAGTACCATATCTCTAAATTCATCAGAGCTAGCATCTACCACAGCAGCTAGGTCTTACTTTATTCAGTGGTGTAGTTATGCTGTGTATAACTAACAGGCTGGCTATTTAATACTAACTCCATGAATGTAGCTTTTTTGTGGGGTGGTGGGGGTGGGGTGGGATGAATGAGGGCAGTGCGTTCCAAATAAGAATTCTGTTCTCCCAATGTAGAGAGTTCAGTTTGTCTGTTCAGTTTGAAAGAGGGCAAAGATAAAAGCATACCCAATACCAAAGGAAACCAAATGTACCACTGTGAGACCATTTCAGACAGTTCATGCAGATCTTTCTGGACCACATGGTGTTCAGAGTGAAGGTGGGAACAGATTTGTACCAGTGGTGGTAGATAGACACACCAGATTTGGCTATGTTGCTTTGCTGAAGGCCAAAGGTGAAGTTGCTGAGCAATTGAAGCAGTGGGTTAACACCATTGAAAGGGAATTTCCCTATAAGGTTGGCACCTTAATTACAGATAGGGGAGGAGAGTTTCTCACTCAGAGTCTGCAGAATTAGCTAAAGAAAAAAGGCATATATCATCGTATGACCAACCCAGCTTCTCCAGCTGAGAACGATTTGGCTGAATGACAAATTGGCTTAATAAATCAAATGCGGGACTGCATGATGTTGGATGCAGGCGCACCTCCCAGTTTGTGGGGAGAGGCAACTAGAACAGCTTGCCATGTCATAAATAAAATGTGGAGCAGTGCAGTGCAGCAAACTCCATATTTTCTATTGTATGATAAACAACCCAATCTGACTTACCTGAGAGTGTTTGGACAATACGCAAATGTGCTGATTCCACCTCAGTTCAGTAGGAAAGGGGAACCAAAGTGGAAACGATTGTGTTTTGTGGGATACCAAGGTAACAGCTACAGGTTCTCATTGGGGAATGGCAGAATATTATTCTCAAGGAGTGCAAATCTCAAGAAGCACTCAGGATGGAACAAACTGCATTGCAACCTTGATGTTTTTGTGCCACTGAGCAACACAAGCATCATAAATGGAGGGGTGGATTTGTCTGGGGTTGAGAAGGATGCAAAGCCCAGTACACCAACAAAGAACACTATCCAAACACAAACACAAAAGCCTGAGCCAGAACAGAGGTCTGTCACAGACACAGGGATACAGACCAGTAGCAGTGACAGTGAGAATGAGGCAGGGAGAACTAAAGTCATCATTCCATGGTGAAAACACAGGTTCAGGAGGAAACCTGATAGATTTGTTATGAAGGAAGCGACAGTATGCACTGTCATGGCTGAAGAGCCAGAAATTTTTCAGGAGATGTTAAGGTATCGTGATGAAGAACAGGAAAAGTGAAATGTTGCCATGGATAATGAATTTGAAGCTTTGGTGGAAAGACAGGTATTTGAAATTGTACTTAGGCCTACAGATCAAAAGATAGTTGGCTGCAGATGGATCTATAAGAGGAACGAAATGCCTGATAGTACTGAAAAGTACAAAGCTAGGATTGTGGCAAAGGGTTTTTCTCAACAAAGATTTGAGAATTTTGATAAGACTTTTTCTCCCACTGCCAAGCCAGAAAGTCTAAGGATGGTTCTAACTTTAGCTGCAAAGAGAGGTTTGATAGTGAACCATTTTGATTTCGAAACAGCTTATCTCAATGCTGATTTGGAGGAGGATGTTTACATGGAACAGGCTCCTGGATAAGACTGTGCTGGGAGCACTAAGGTATACAAGCTGAAAAAGACTTTGTATGCCCTGAAACAAAGTGCATGTTGCTGGAATCAGTGTATACACACAGAATTGGTAAAACTGGGTTTTCAGCAGAGCATAGCTGATGCGTGTGTATACACATAGGAAGAAATCATTATGGTTATATATGTGGACAGTCTGTGTATTGCAGCTAGGAGTAATAAAGAGATTCAGAAAGTGAAGGAAGAATTGGCAAAAAGGCTTAAATTGAAGGATCTTGGATATCTGAAAAACTACTTAGGCATTAATTACAAAGTGATGGAAGCTTCAGGTTGTGTCAAAAGAAAAAGATTGACAAACTTGTGGAGAAGCTTCGCATGTGTGATGCCAATGTTGTTAAAAGTCCCATGACAACAGATTATGCCAGAACAGATCTGTATCATTCGTTGATAGGAAGTTTATTATTTATAGCTAACAACACTAGATCTGATATAAGTTACACTGTGGGTTTGTTGAGCCAAAAAGCATCCAAACCCAGGCTAGCTGATTGGATGGCTGTGAAACACTTGATAAGGTATTTGAAAGGTACCAGGGACAAGTGTTTGATAGTGAATGGAAGCTTGTCAGAGCTGGAAGGCTATGGAGACAGCTCATTTGCATCAGAAGCACATGACTGGAAATCAGTAACTGGTTTGGTAATCAGATTTGCTGATAATCCAATCATATGGAGATCAAGGAAGCAAAACTGTATTGCTTTAAGTACAACAGAGGCAGAATTTGCTATGTTGTCAGAAATAGCTAATGAGGTCCAATGGGTCAGGCAGTTGTTAACAGATCTGAAAAAGGCATGCAATTTACCAACTGTGATACACAAGGATTCACAGGTATGCATTGCCACGGCAGAGGCTGAGAACATGAAATGTAGAACCAAATATATAGGGGTGAGATACCACAACGTTTGTGAACTGGTTCAGAACACAGTTCTGTTGTCGCTGTATGTTAATACAGAAGATAACATAGCTGACATTTCCATGAAAGCACTACCTGTGGAAAAGTATGAAAAATTGGCTAGCAGGTTGGGTATCAGCATCTGAGATCCACATGACATGTGGAGATGTGAGAGTCACATAGGAAGCATATCTTATGCCATTTTGGAGGGGAATGTCAGAGTAAAGTGCACTCTGAAGAGAAAATGCCACAGATGTGACTGGGGCAAAGAAACTGGGACAAAGCTGAGACGGTTACCTTCATACAGTTGGGAGCCAGGATGACTCAGCATTTGTACAGTCTTGAGTCACAGGGGGCTGATGCAACACTAGGCAGAGGGTTGAGTCAGACACCATCACTTCTGCAGAATCACATCAGTCAGGTGACTGAAACTAGGTGTCATCCCAGGAGTGGGCTGGATTAATATCCCAGGAGGGGTAATGTATATAAGTGGATGAGTTGGGTATTCATGTGTCAGTGATTGTATATAGAGATGCTGGCGGAGCATTTTGTTAGTCTGTACATAGTTTGTAACAGAAGAATAAAGAACCTCTTTGTGAGACTAGAGAGAGTCCAGCTGCTTGTGTAGGAGATTTTTTTTCCTTGCAGCATTTGCAGCCTGCAGAAAACTTCACAGTGAAAACTGATCTTTGGCATCTGTACCAGCGTAAGTCTTCTGCACATGTTGAATTCAGTTCACATGTGCCCCAACAAAATCTTCCTCCACTCTCTTAATTTCTAGAATTGCAGCAACTTCAGTTGAACATTTGGCAATACAGTTTAGGTATCCAAAGAAAAGGAGCAAAGTTACCAAGAGAATAAGAAGACAGGAAATACAAGAAATTCTAGATGTGAAGGATTTTCATTGTCTCAGACTCTGCCATGCTATGCATTTGGTGGCAGAAGGAAAATTTAATTTGCTCTTATTGTATCCCCCTTATAATTACACTACTGAGCAAACAGGTCATTACTATCCAGTTCTTGTTAGAATGGATAGAGGTCTGAAGGAAGAGAATTAGCCAGGGCCATTGCTCATTGTTGTGAAAGATGAAAGTGCCAAGGTTGGATTAATTAATTAATTAATTATATTATATTTACATCCCGCCCTTCTCCCAGGACTGGGACTCAGGGAGGCTTACAACATTAAAAACAATACAATTAAAAACATACAAAAATAATACATAAAAACAAAATTAAACTACTACAATAAAATAAAAAGAAGATAAAAATGTGTAAAATACATTAAAAACAACATAGCATCTCTGGCCGTTCTTTAAAAGTTTTTTGTTTTGAATGCCTGTCTGAAAAAGAAGGTTTTCGCCTGTCGGTGGAAGGCCATTGAGGAAAGGGCCCTTCTTGTCTCCCTGGGCAGGGAGTTCCAGAGTCTAGGGACAGACACAGAAAAGGCCCTCTTTAATGTCTCCACCAACCGTGCTAGTGATGTTAGTGGGATGGAAAGAAGGGCCTCCCCTAAGGATCTTGGAGCCCTGGCCGGCTCATAGAGGGAAATACTGTCTGCCAAATATCCTGGACCTGAGCCATATAGGGCTTTAAAGGTCATCACCAGCACTTTGAATTGTGCATGGAAACAAACTGGCAGCCAGTGGAGCTGTTTCAACAGGGGTGTTGTATGAGCTATGTAGCCTGTCCCTGTTAACAGCCTGGCTGCAGCTCTTTGGACCAGCTGAAATTTTCAAACACTCTTCAAAGGCAGCCCAAAATAGAGTGCATCTCAGTAGTCCAAACAGGATGTAACCAAGGCATGCACCACTGAAGCCTACCTTCGAGATCATCTCCTTCTGTACAATCCGGCCCGTGCACTTCGGTCCTCTGGGATGAATTTGCTACAGGTGAAAAAATTTAAACTATTAGCTGCTTCCTAGAGGGCATTCTCGATGACTGCTTCCAGACTATGGAACAGCCTGCCAGACGAAATCCATCATATGTCGACCTTAGACAGCTTCAAAATGGCTGTCAAGATGGATCTCTTCTGGCAGGCCTTTCCCGACTAGTCCTCCTGGTCATAGACCCTGCCCATCTGCAGCTCTTTTTCTTCCCCCCATTCCAGCCACTATTACAGCCATTGTTGTTGTAGTTATTGTATTTGTCAGCACTTTGCCTTATTTTAAAATTGTTTTAACTGATGTTTGTTTAATAACTTTTTAAGGGGTGAGAGGGTTGGGGTTTGGGATTGATCTTATTGTGTTGAATTTTATGATGGAAGCTGCTCCGATTGCTATGCAGAGGGGTGGGGTATAAATAAATCATTATTATTATTATTATTATTATTATTATTATTATTATTATTATTATTATGCCAGATCTGGTGTCTCAAGAAACGGGCACAGTTGGCACACAAATTTTAAATGTGCAAAAGCATTTCTGGTCACTGCAGAGACCTAGGCCTCCAGGTTCAAAGCTGAGTCCAGGAGTACTCCCAAACTGCAAACCTGCATCTTCAGGAGAAGAGTGACCCTATCTAACACAGGCTGAATCCTTATTCCCTGATCTGGCTTCCGACTGACCAGGAGCACCTCTGTCTTATCTGGATTAAATTTCAACTTCTTTGCCCTCATCCAGTCCATTACTGATGACAGACATTGGTTTAGGACCAGGACAGCTCCTTGGATTGGGGTGGAAAGGAGTAGTAGAGATGAGTGTCATCAGCATATTGATGACACCGTACCTCAAAACTCCAGACAACCTCTCCCAGCGGCTTCATGTATATCTTAAATAACATAGAGGGCAACACAGAACCCTGAGGGATCCCACAGGCCAATGGATCAGGAGTCCCCTAGCACCACCTTCTGAGTTTGCCCCTCCAGGAAGGAATAGAGCCACTGTAAAACAGTACCTCCAAGTCCCATCCTAGAGAGGTGGTTGATGGTAATCGAAAGCCGCTGAGAGTCCAGTAGAACTAACAAGAGAACACTGCCCCTGTCCAGTTCCCTGCGTAAGTCATCCATCAAGGTGACCAAGGCTGTCCCTCTTCCATAGCCAGGCCTGAAACCAGATTGAAATGGATCTAGATAATCTGTTTCATCGAGAAACCCCTGGAGCTAGGAAACTACCACACGTTCCAAAACCTTGCCCCCAATTGGTAGGTTGGACACTGGCCAATAATTATTCATTATTGTGGGATTCAGGGATGGCTTTTTAAACAAAAGCCTCACAACTGCCTTCTTTAGGAACTCTGCCTTGGTGTAGGGAGGCATTAATTACCTCCTTTACCCACTCAGCCAGCCCCCTCTGGCCTTTTTAATAAGCCAAGAAGGATAAGGGTCCAATAATAATAATTAAAAAAAAATAGGAAGAAAATCAATGCATTTGAAATGTGGTGCTGGAGAAGAGTACTGATAATACCATGGACAGCTAAGAAGACAGACAAATGGGTTCCAGAACAGATCAAGACAGAACTCTCTCTGGAAGCCAAGATGACTAAATTAAAGCTTTCGTAGTTTGGACATATGATGAAGAAAAATGAATCATTAGAAAAAAACAGTGATGCTAGGAAGAGTGGAGGGCAGCAGAAAAGGAGGAAGACCACACACTGTGTGGATAGACTCAATTATGGAGGTCTCAGGCCTGAGCCTGCAGGCCCCAAGCAGAGGTTGAGGACAAGGGGCCTTGGAGAAGTCTCATCCACAGGGTCACCATGAATCAAGGTCAATTTGAAGGCAGTTAACAACAATAATAGCAATAGCAAATAAATTACTGTACCGCTTATCAGTAACTCGCACTTCCTAAGCGGTTTACAATGCATAAGCCAATATATTAGCATGTAATATAAGGTATAGTAGTTTGAGCATTGGACTAGGACTCTGGAGACCAGGGTTTGGATCCTAGTAAACCCACTGGGTGACCTTGGGCAAGTCATACTTTCTCAGCCATAGAGGATGGTAACAGCAAACCCCCTCTGAAGAAACTTGCCAAGAAAGCCCTGTGATAGGTTTGCCTTAGTCATGATAAGTCAGAAACAACTTGAAGGCTAAACAACACATACATAAAAGAGATGAAAGAGATATGTGGAAGAAATATAACTTGTTTTTATCACACTCATTTTTAATATATAGACATACATACATTATTCTCATGTTGTCCAACAATGCAAAATTCTGATGTATTTGGAAAAGTCCTCTATTATGAAATGTCTTCAGGCATAGTGGCTGTTTTAAACAAGGGTCTCTGTAAATATTGCTTTGATTCACCAAGGGCCTTTGCAGACTGCTAGAAATAGTGCAAATTGAGGCCACTTTAACTGCCCTGGCTCAGTGCTAGGGAATCATGGGAATTGTATTTTTTCTGAGACATTGAGCCTTCTCTGTCAGAAAGCTCTGGTGCCACAATAAACTACAGTTCCCATGATTCCCTAGCACTGAGTCAGGGCAGTTAAAGTGGACACAATTTGCACTATTTCTGGCAGTCTGCAAAGGCCCCAAGTTGCTCAAACTGCCAACACAAAGGCAGAATGACAGGCTACATAAGGCTGGTTCGGTTCATATGTCTAGCAACTAGGCATTTGGAAGGCAGTGCCATTTGGCAGCTCATTCTGAACCTCTGCCTCCCTACAGACTTCTGGTGACTTTATGTCAATGACTTTAGCACCATGGGAGTCATGTTGAAGAGATTACAATTTATTTGAACTACACAAGGACCACCTAAGAAAAAGAGCTAGCCATATACAGCTGCACACATACTGCTACTTAGCATGTAATATATGGGAATTCTTTAAAAGTACACCTTTACTGTTTTAATTCTGTACAGAGTGATCAATTTGTTTATACAGGCTGAGTCACCCTTGTTTGAAATGCTTGGCACCAGAATTGTTTTGGATTTTGGAATACCTGTATTTGCATATATATACCCGTATTTTCAAGCATATAGGACGACTGGGCGTATAAGACAACCCCCAACTTTCCCATTTAAAATATAGAGTTTGGGATATACTCGCCGAAAGTGTTGGGGGAAAAGGACTGCCAATATACTAGGTGATGCATTCTGGGGTATGTACAATTTGTGGCCAAGTAAGTGACCCTGGGCATGTCACACACTCTCAGCTTCAGAGGATGGTAATGGCAACCCCCATTTGAAGAAACATGCCAAGAAAACCCCATGATAAGATAGCCTTAGGGTTGCCATAAGTCGGAAAGGACTCACAAGAACAACAAAAAAGTCTGCAGTTGTTTCATAGGTAGTACATGG
>CM034703.1:89928722-89966683 GCA_020142125.1 Phrynosoma platyrhinos
TTCCTGGGTTAAAAAGTAGTCTTATACGCCAGAAAATACTGTACATAATGAGATATCCTGTGGCTGAGACCAAGGTCTAAACATAAAATTCATTTATGATTCATATACACTTTATATGCATAGCCTACAGGTAATTTTATACCACAGTTTTAATAATTTTGTGCATGAAACAAAGTTTCTGTACATTGAACCATCAGAAAACAAAGATGTCACTATCTTAGCCACCCATAAAAAAAGTTTTGGTTTTTGGAATATTTTGGAATTCTGGATAAGGGAGATTACTAGAATGTAAGGTACCAGATGTGTATTTAAAAAAAGATTTTTGTGTGATCTCTCCCCCCCCCCCATATTCAAGCACCAACTCAGAATGCAAACACAGGCTCTATATTTTCAAATTATTTCCATGAGCATCTGTCCGAGGGACTGAAGCAAATGTGGACCATGGAATTGAAGGAGGAGCTCTTGTGACACGGTTAAACCAGCCAGAAAGAGAACTCTTTCCACAGTTTTACTTTTTAATTGGCTATCTGCAAGACTGATTGAACCTTTGAATCAGTCCTATACAATTTTTATTCATTTGTTTACAACTATTCATATGCTGCTTAGGCACACAAATTCCACATTTCAGAAAATTAAAATACCGAATGGTGCATGACTATATAGCCAGCTGTGGTCAGGGCTAATGCTACCATTAAGCAAAGTGAGGCAGCTGCCTCATGCAGGAAATATTCAGTGTCATTAAATAGCAGCAGATGGCAAGTTATTTCATTTATTGTTATTGTAGTTTTACTGCCAGAGATGAGGAGAGATGCTTCTGAGATCTCCTGCCTCATGTGTTAAAATAACTTGGACAGCTTTGGGTATTATGCAACTTGACCTGGGTAGATGTGGGTGTGTGGAGGGGTGGAATATTTTATTTTATTTTATTTTAATTCTGCGTTTCTCCCAAAAAGGGACCCAAGGTGGGTCACAATACAAAAACACATTAAAACAACATTTGACAAAACAATTAAAATACCCTAATTAAAACCATAAAAGTTAACATTTTAAACATACAAAATTTAAAACATACAAAGGTTAAGAAACAATCTAAACCACTTGCTGGAATAAAAATGTTTTTGCTTGCAAGCAAAAGTTCAGCAGGAAGGAGACCAGCCTAACCTCCCACAAAAGGGAGTTCCAGAGTGTGGGAGCAGCCACTGAGAAGACTCTCTCTTGTGTCCTTACCAGGCGAGGCTGGGGTGGTGGTGGGACCAAGAGAAAGCCTTCCCCTTAGGATCTTAGGGTTCTAGGTGGTTCGTATGGGGAGATATGGTCTCTCAAATAGTCTGGACCTAAGCTGTCCATTTACTGCTCTGACTCAGACAGCAAAATGAGAGTAGCAACATTTCTAAATCACCTATATAGTTATTTGACTCAAAGTGTATGCCAGGCATAGATAAAAGGATAACAGAAATGTCACATTACAGGAAGAACTGACAAATTCATTCTCCCCCAACACCCAATTCCTGTTTTGTCCTTTTGGGTATGCCATCTGCTTGCTGTGTTTTGCCAACTGAACTCATGGATTTAGTCACCATCACAGCAGCAAGAGCTGCCTTTTAATTCACAGATTTACCAGTACGATGACGTATTTTTCCAGCCATGTCAGGATTTCCTCTCACCTTTGGGCTCAATAGGCCACATTATTGGTAAGTTTTTCCAGCAACACAACTGTTCATGGAAAGGATGTTTATCAGAGGTACATCACTCTCTTGAGTAAAGATGACTGCATATGATAGTCAAGGTTGCTCAATTTCCTAATCAACATTGTCAAGCAGATGTGAGCAAATATTATTGGCTGGTACCTATATTGACGCAGAGAGGCCAGGAAGGAAGACAGCCAACACATTCTGTAGTCAATATCTGTAGCATCTCTCTCTCTCTCTCTCTCTCTCTCTCTTTTTTTTTTTTTTTGAACAATGGTGAAATTTGGTATTTTGACTCAGGATCCAAAGATCCGCTTTTATTTGACCAGAGTCAAGCTGTATAATGAGAGTCTGAGTTCATTATAAGGATAGGTGGGATGGGAGAATATTGAAGATACCTTGGAGCAGCATCTAGATTTTTTAAAATAATATTCAAGGTTGCATTTTTATTTGCTTTCTGTTCATGGAAATGATTGTACATGCATGTACTATTTCCACTGTTTCAGACTCAGGATTTTAAAAAAAAAATCATTTCATGCACCAGAAACAGGCAGCCTCTGTTCTACAAGCAACACTTGGCTTCAAAGCACTTTTTCACAGCCCAATGACTGCCTTAAGTGAGGTGGCTGTGAAATCCTCCTTGGACCCTGAAGGTTAGAACTACTGGCTTGTCATCAACTTTTCCTTCCCGGGTAGAGTGATCGAGTGGATGGTTGCCATGCAACTGTAGCCACTCTGGGATTAAATTGAATGTCTCTCTGGATCCATTTCAATTAAGTTTGAGGCCAGGGTTTGGGACAGAAACTCGCTAATGCAATCCTACACTGAGAGGATGGGAAAGTAGAAAGATACAGTAATAATTCTCCTGGCCTGGCTATCACAATAGCTTTAAATTTTGTGCATAAAACAAAGTTTGTGTACATTGCCAAGGCTTGGATTGAGGACACTGTATAAGGGCAGTTCTTGCAAAGCTGATTCCAGAATGTGTTCCTGGAAAAATACAACTTGGTTTCCAACAGTTTCTGCACTTGGTTTTATCCTTTAGCCCACAGTATTCACCTATATGAAAATGCTGAGTAAGAACATCCTGAAGGAGTTATCATCACTCCCAGCTCTTATTCTTTTTTTGAATATAAGTCAGGTGAGGTACTGAGGTGTTGAATCAGTTCCTGGGCTCAGGAATGAGCTAGAAGAGGTTAATAAACTGAGTTAAATCTAGAGAGGACAAAACTGTTGTTGTTGAGGATTCAGTCTGTCTGGCAGACATGTACAGTTGGCCCTCCACATTTGTGGCTTTGACTTTTGCAGATTTGATTATTTGTGGTTTTGAGAAATATGTTCTCTCTAGGAATCTTGAGGTCCTCCACTGCAACTCTACCAGAAGTTGACCATAGAGTTGTGCTGGAGAACCTAGAAGTTCCTAGAGAAGACACTTCTCTAGGTATTTGTAGGTCCTCCAGCAGGATTCAATGATTAATTTCTGGCAGATGCTGACCACAGAATTGCACTGGAGGACCTGGAGATTCCTGGAAGAGGTGTCCCCTCAGGTAAAAAGAATAGTGTTGTTTTTTATTTGTGGTTTTTCCATATTCATGGGATCTCTTTACCCCTAACCCCAGAAAATGTGGAGGGACCACTGTATTGAAAGAAGGGATGTAATTTTTCACTTATTTTGTTATTTCACACAAGAATGAGTCATTTCAAAACTTTTCTCACCACTGAAATTACACACAAGGCCCAAAAATGTTTTTAGTAAAGTGTACGTGGGGGGAAAGTCTACAAATGCTAAAAAAAAAATCTCAGTATTGAGCCTCAGCAGGGTGTCTTGTTCTGTCAAGATACTGTCTCTCATCAAAGACAAGAACATTTATGAGATCTCTTTACATTCCTAGCTGAATCTCTGCTGGTCTGATTTGTAATCTCCAGATTCACAGTCTGAAGGCACTCAAAAATTCAGCTTTGTCACTGGAGATGCAAGGACAGCACTGTTTGTCAACTAAGGCTGGTGTGCCAGCTGTGATCTGTATTGCAGAGACAGCCTGCCCTCTGTTCTCCCTATTTTCATAAACTCTGTTAAGATGCTCATAAGCATGAGGCTGCATTTGAAGATGGTTTAGAAACTATAATTAGTATAAGACTCACAGTGAGCTGCAATGGAACAGTGGGTTAATCTCATTGGTGTCGGAATTGCTGACAATGGTGTCTGGGGATCACCTGTAAACCTAGGAACAGGGAACCAACAGCCCATGGCTAACATATCATCCACTAGGACTGCAGATAGAGGCAATTGGAAGGAGATCACATTTGGGTAAGGGAAAGTAACCTTTTCCAATACACATAGTGGCTCCAAGAAAGGCATTCCTTCTGAACCCAGGTCCTATGTCATTTAATGCTTTGAAGGTCAGCATTTGGCTCAGAAACAGGCAACCATTGTATTGTTTTCAAGAGTGGTGCTGTATACCCAGCTGCTATCCCTGGAAGCATCCTGGCAGGCATACTTTGTACCTACTGTACTTTCTGGATAGTTTTCAAGGGCAGTTCTACATAATGTACATTGCAATATTCCAAATGAGACAGCATGAGTCACTGTCATATGAGTCCTGTCAAGGTACAACCAGAACTGGTACATGAGTCAAAGCTGAGTAAAAGTATTCCAGTTCACAATTGCCATGCAGTTGATCAGATATACTACAGCAGGGGTTGGCAACCTATGGCCCGCGGGCCAGTTACGGCCCAGCCCCCCGCACTTACTGGCCCCCGCCCCCGCTAGTTTTGGCTGCCATGTGACCGCGTGCATCTCGCCCGCCATTTTGTTTTCCAAAATGGCAGTTGCAACGCATTTGCGCATGTGCAGTACTCCTGCGCATGCGCAGTCGTGGCTGCCATTTTGGACAACAAAATGGCACCCATGACATGTGCGGCGGCGGCAGCGCGTGCATGGGGGTCATGCGCGCACACGTGAGCACACACACCGCCATTCCCCCCCCCCCCCGGCCTGCCAGAAGGGACGACTTCGGGGGACCGGCCCCCGGCTCAAAAAGGTTGCTTACCCCTGTGCTACAGAATAGTGGTGGTACATGATTTCTGTAAAATTAACTGTATAAATGAGAGCTGGAAAGTGGATGAGCATGAGGGGCCTCGTCTGCTGCTAACATGCACAATTGAGCAACTGTCCTTTGAATGGAAAGGGGAACATACTTCATCCTCAGGGTGAAAATGTTCCCTACAACATGGGTCCAGGGTTTTTGCACCCAGCACCAGAGGCGATACTTGGTAAGATGGGAGAACATTTTTAGCTTGGTTTGTGCAGTACTCCTCCACTGGATAATCTGTTTGACACTACTCTGATGACACCTCCATATTTCCCCAGGTATTTAAAGAAGAGATTTCCATATATCTTGAGTGGCCTGAATCGTACTGGTATTCCCAAGCAGAGCAAACCCAGTGAATCAATGGGATTTACACAACCATTGAGTAATCATTCCAACATTTACTTATTGGGGTTATTCTAGTTGGGATTAACCAGGCTTCAGGTCTGTGTCTCCTGCTTTCAAATTGTTTTATTTTGATTGTCATATCCTGTTTCAAAGAATGAGGTATAAATAATGAATAAACTGAGATGCTGCATCAGCGAGGTTTAATGGACTTCATCTGCCCAGTCTTGGGCAGCTGAAACAGGAAAGTTTAGTAATTTGGAAAATTTCTGACACAACATTTTCCAGATCTTGATACAAAGCACAACTGACAACTCCACATTTGTCCTGTGCCAGTATTAGAATAAATCGAATTAAAAGAATAATTTAATATTTTGATGATTACTTTTAAGATGAAGAGGTGGTCTTATTTTTGCAGGCATTCATGGACAAAAATACAGTTCAAACTAAACAAAGAACTTTTAAGTCATTTTGCTGTAAAAGCATTTACAGAAATATGTCAGTAGGTGATGCTCTCTTTCTGTGAGCAAACTGATAAGCAGTAAAGAAAATATGTTTCGCTGGTGCTAGATGTCAGAATGATGACTTTTCAATTATGTTCCTCAACCTTCAGAAGCCCCCTGAAAAGCTGCTTTGGAGAGTTGGGAAGACACTCCAGGCCAGCGTGTGAGATGGTGTCATGTATATGGGCATTGTGTGATTTAACCTGGATGACTTCTGAGGTTAAACTGTTTATATATATCTACTTCTCTAAGACTGAACCTCACAAAGAGGCTCACAAACAATAAAACTGTTGGAGATATGTACCTATAAATACATTAAATTGCCACTATCAAAACTGAGAAAATAAAGCCTGCGGTTAAGGAAAAAATATTTATATTGGCTATTTACTCAATTGAGGCCATTTTTAATAAATACCATTTCAAACCCTTCTTAAAGGCCATCGCTGAACATGTAAAGCAGAAAGCAAAAAACATGAGTTCTACAATTGGGGAGCCAATACTAAGAAGGCACTGTCCATTGTGCTCATCAATCAAACTGACCAAGTTAGTGAGCCCAAGGAGTTTCTCATTATTACACAAAGTAATTTGGGGGCATTTTTAGAGGCATTTTGACAAGAATTTTTCAAAAAAATATTTTTAAAAAACTAACAGAAAGTAATAAAAAAGTAACAAGCACTGTTGTGAGTACTGTAACAAGTTATCTTTTCCATCACCACAGTGAATAACAAAACTGATTAAATTTCAAACACTTTGATAAATAGCAGAAAACACTGCTTTATAAAATAACTTTCCAAATTCCAGACAGGCATATATGCCTAAATGCAGTTCTTTAGATAAACTAGTTTCAACCATGTAATGCTTTAAAGCAGGGATAGGAGGCCTTTAACCCATGGATCATTGCTCCTATGATCCACATGGGTTCTCTTCCAGATGATGTCCTCATCCCAGCAAGGCTGCTTCTGTTAGCAAGAGAGCAAGCACCATCCAATCTCATAAGAGTGTGGTGGGCTTAAAAAAAAAAAAAGGACAGAAAAGTCCTGAAACAGGCCTAGTGGGCAAATCATTTTTAAATGGCAAATCACCTGCTAAGGCATGATTTGCCACTGGAGGACAAATGGTTTGAGAGGAGCTGAAGAGGTTGTTTTCCTTTTCCTTTTCCAGTTCTGCAGGAATCTTGGCATGTTCTTATGATAGGTCTTTAGCTTAAAAAACAACAACATGGAGCATATATCTGACCAAGAAAGGGTTGCTAGTATCAGAAAAAAAGATAGCAGGGGCATAATGGCATATATAAAAGCAAAAAATGTGTAAATTAAAAATATTTATTAGATTACAAGATCTTCTCAGAAATGTAAGAAAAAAGCAGTCATACAGATGGCACAGACTCTTCTAAAGGCCTTGAGCCTTGCACTAGCAGAGTGCCTGATGAAAAGCAGTGACCCTTCCATTATGTGTATAAAGTCTTCTGATCAGCACAGTCTTCTCTTTAGGGAAAGCATTAGTTCTCTTCTTTTCAGTTTAGGTTTATCATCTGCTTCACTAGTAAATCTTCATCTTCATCCTCTGTGTCACTTAGGTTTATTTCACAGCCTCCCTCCAATTCTCCCCTTCTGTTATTTCTCCTTGGATGATTTTTGGAAGGGTGATTCTCAGCCCTCATACTCAGTCTGGAAGGCTCATTCTCAGTTTGAATCCTAAGACAAAACATACACAGGATATTGTCCCTGAATTTTCAAACTGGGTTCTGCTGCATGAGGAGAAGAGACATATTATACAGGTATGGTCCCCATTTGGCACAGATTTAGCACAACAATGAGAAGAATGAAACCTCAGGAGAACAGTGGCAACAAGTCAGAATGTGCTTGGTCCAGAAACAGCCAATGTATGCCTGATGCTGACCAAGGAAAAACTGCTGGTACACAAGGAATAAAAACAATTATTCTCAATAGCAACCCAGGTTATCTCTTCTGTTGAATTCATTAGCTAAGAACTATCACTCCACGAATCCAAGACAAGTCCCTCTTACCACAACCATATTTATCCAACCATATTTAGACTTCTATCTTTCAAAGCCAGTCAAAGCTTTTGGTCACAAGCAGTTGACTGACATTTAAAAAACCACACACATAATGTGTTTCCAGACACTATATTTTTTTAGCAGCAGCAAAAATACTGTTGTGATTAATGCTTTCCTGACCATAATTTAAAATTCTATTTCATTTTTTCATACTACATACTATACTTTGTGTTAGCTCTGCTTTGGTGCCATTAGCAATATTTTCTAATTTTACTTGTTCTAAGGAAAGGAAAATTCATTGTCAAATGCAATGAAGGGAGAATGTATAATCTTAAGAGAGCAAAAGTACAAGGCAACAACAAAAAAAATGATGGAATTAAAGCAGGTATGAATAAGTGTGGCGCTTATGACCCCCAACTTTGACATCCTCAACCCATCCTTTGCTGTTAAAGAGAGTGATTTGTTTCTCCTGGAAGGTTTCAGAAGAATTAGTTCATCTTTTAAACTCCTCTGTACTATTTAATATTTAAAAAATGTGTTTTAACATCACACGTGCCTCTTGTTATTTTTTTTCAGAGGTACAGAAAAAGAGAAAAGGTTTTGCATCCTCCAGAGGATATGGGCAACAACAATAGATTTACAATTAGCCATCAAACCCAGACCAGGCTTGTTAATTCCCCAAGAAATGCAGGAATAAAATGATGCCTAAATAGTACTGGTATACTTACGGAATCACAATTTCTTCTCTTTTTCCACACTTGGTGCACAAATCAAGTTCACAAGCACATGGTTTGCAAATAATGTGGTAAGAATCCTTTACAGTCTTTTGCAGACATTTTACACTATTAAAAAAAGGGTGAGATGAATAAAAATTGTAAACATAACTCTTTGCACATTTTCTCCCACAACCAGGTATCACCAATTGCGACAGGTTTTAAAAAGAGGACTACTGACTAATTTCAAAACACAGAAATATACAAAATTCAGAACTTGGAGAGATTCTGGAAATAGTTCCAAACCATTCCAAGCACTGACAAAATTAGTGTCTTTGCTCTAAAAGGCAAGCTGTCCTTAAAGAAAAGAAAAGAAATAAGCATTTAGAAACAGACATTTGAACAAGACCAGTTTTACAGTGAGAATGATACTGCAAGGCATAGGTACTAGCAGAGCCTCTGCATACAAAAGAACTACATGTATATTTTGCAGTGAAACTGAAGAAAAAAAGAGAGAGACACATTTCAACTTCCCAAGAAGATGACCCTCTATTAGATGCTGAAAAAATAGTCTTTTATTAACTGGTGTATTGTAGCCTGTGAATAATCATGAGGCCTTCTTCTGGAGGCTACTTAAAATCAAAACTGCAGAAATTACTGAGCCAAGAACTCCAAAGCCATTTACTGGAAGAACTGAGTTCCTTATGCAGACATTTCTGTATTCTCTATACCAGGGGTAGGCAACCTGTCCCCTTTAAGGGCCGAGGGACTTCAGCTCCCAGAAGCCTCAGCCATGTTGGCCAATAGTCCCATGTTGGCCAATAGCTCCTGGGATTCTGGGAGCTGAAGTCTCTCGGCCCTTAAAAGGGAAAGGTTGCCTACCCCTGCTCTATACTCTCCTCATCCTGAAGGGGCATGAACATTTGTGTCTAAACGTTAGAAAAGCTTCCCATCTGTAGTTTTTGAGGATGTACTTTGTCATGATTGGAGTGTTCATCTTTTAAACTCCTCTGTACTCCCATCCCAGCTCTTGCCACTGTGCCCACTCACTTACATTTGAAGAAAAGTAGATACCACTCAATGTATTCATTACATTTATATCCTACCTTTCCTCCACTGAGCTCAAGGTAGCATGTATGATTGTTTCCTTCTTACTTTATTTTAACACCCTTGAGAGATAGACTAAGAGAGTGCAAATGACCCAAGGTCATACTGTGAATTTCATGGCTAAGTGGGGACTTAAACCTGGACTTCACAAGTACACCACACACGTGTGCTGTGGCAAATGATATATAAATTCTAACATATGCAAGAGCCCAAGAACCATTTTTTTTCAAGCACAGAGGAACAGAATGATGCAAAACAATGGATGCAAGGTCATACTAAAGATAATGGCTAGCAATGAACTGCAAGCATCAGAATATAAGCACACCTTTTCCAAGTCAAGGAACTGAATGCAATTCAGTGTCAAGAAGGCCAAAAAAATTCTGTAAGAAATACAGGCTATTTTTATTGGAATTTTTTTTTAACTACCATTTCATGTGCTTGTAGGAAAAAAGGAGAAAAGCAAAATTTGAATAGAAATAATCAACACTGTTGTAAACAAGGAAGATTTTACCATCTAGATTTAGAAACCAACTTGGCTTGGGCAGTGGGGGGAGGAAATGTTGAGTAAAGATGATTTTCTTAGCTGTGGCTTTTCAACTGGCCATCTGTGAACTCACACAAATGGTTTATTTGTGCCTGCACAGTGGATCGTTTGGAACCTTCTAGAGCTCTTACATAAGCTTTTTGATGGTATCCTCACCCACCTTCAGACATAATATAGCACCTGTCCCACCAAATCCCTCAGTTCTATGGAGGCAGCATCCAAAAATCAAAGGATTGGCAGGACATGGTGAGGGGAGGATGGGTGGGGTTGTGTAATTTCAGAGATGACCACTCGAAGAACCACAATTACAGGTAAGCAACCTGTTCTACTACTTCTTTGTGGTCTCTGTGACTCACATAAATGGTAGACTAGCAAGCTACCGACCACAGGAGGAGGGAGTGTCATGCCCTGTAGAAGCCAGCACATCCTTTCGAGAGCTATCACACAATGCAGGAGTACAACATGGCTCTTCCAAAAAGCCCTATCAGTCCTTGATCTTGCATCTATCCTGCAATGGTTGATGAAAGTCAAAGGCTGGGACCAGGTAGCTACTCTGCATATGTCCTCTAGAGGCACTCCTCCTAGAAATACTGAAGAAGGAGCCACAACCCATGTGGTGTATCTGCAAACTCAACATAGAGGAGCTTTCGAAGCCATTTCCTAAGCCAGCTGTACCATATATTGTACCTATTCGGAGATTTACTACAAGAAAAAGGCAGTCCTTTTTTCTTGGAAGAGTAACAGGGTTTTGCAAAGTTCTGAAGCCTACAGTCCTATCAACGTAAAAGGCTTCTTATATCTAGATAGTGTAGTCTCCATTCAACATCTAAAGTAGAGCTCTGCATCAATGCATGCAACAAAATGTCCTGATTGATATGAAAAGCCATGACAACCATAGGCAGAAAAGTAATGTCTGATCTGAGAATAACTTTGTCCCAATAGAACCATAGGTAAAGAAGGTCAAGCTTGAATGCACAAGGTTCATTTGCCCTCCTGTCTGAAGTCATTGCCACTAGGAAAACTGTGTTCCACATGTGCTACTGAATATCACAGAATGTCATGGATTCAAATGGTTTCCTGGACAGCTGAGACAACACTAGCGCCTGGTTCCACTACGGAGTTGGCCCTGAAACTGAGGGATGGTGGTGGTGAAGGTTTTTGTAGCACCTTAAAAACTTGTTTAACCAATGAATCCTGGAAACAGGAGGATCTGCTAATGAATTGGAAGTTGGCTGAAATCACTGATACAGAGAGAAGAAACTTCAGTATGTAATGAATTTGGGCCTGGTTCCCTGAAACATCAGGAAAGTCAAAGGCCTTGCATTTGTAGTCATAAGAACACTGTGTAGATCGTCTATAGGCATCCCTAATAACTGTCCTGACTTTTTCCAGGAGGGATGCTAGTGATGTATTATTCACACCATCAGGTGGAGAGTTTCCAAGTCTGGGTGCCTCACCATCACGTTGAACATTGTGAGTAGATCTGGATGGTATGAAAGCCTGAGATAGACCCATCATGAGAAATGGAGGAGTGGAGCAAACCAGGGTTGCCCAGGCCACTACCATTATTAGAAAGCAACTGGCCCAGTCTCGTTGAAGTATTCCTGTGACTCTGGTGATGACAGGAAACAGTGGAAAGGCATGGGCATCAGGACCATCTCACCAATATAGAAAGGCATTGCCTCACAATTTCCCCTGTCAAGTCCTCAAACAATAGGTTTTGCACTGGCAGTTTTCTGGGGATGCAAACAGATCAACATCTGGAGTATCCTACTGTGAAGTTGGAACAGAAGGCAGCCAGTGTCAGCACACAGAATTCTGTGATGGGAGGATATGTCGTCTGTTAATGAGAGAGGGATTTTAAAAAAAAGAAACAGCTGAGAGTAGTCAGGGGCTAAGAGCTGACAGTTTGAAAAGTCAGTTGGAAGAGTCAGTGAGAAGTGAATGTATGCTGGTTGTCTGAACTGATTGCAGGGCAAAGGTCTGACATAATAACACAGGCTGAATATTGTTATACGTTTTAGAACTAAGGGCCTTTACAAACTGCCAGAAATAATCCATCTTGAGACCACTTTAACTGTCCTGGCTCAATGCTAGGGAATCATGGAAACTGTAGTTTTTTCTGAGGCATTGAGCCTTCTCTGTCAGAGAGCTCTGGTACCACAATAAACTACAGTTCCCATGATTCACTAGCACTGAGCCAGGGCAGTTAAAGTGGTCTCAAACTGGATTATTTCTGGAAGTCTGTAAAGGCCCTAAGACTAGAACTTGTATTTACTTTTCTACAGGATATAATAAACACATCAATTCTCTTGTTTCGTTAATTCTGATCCAGACTGTCTTCTTTGACCCTGAATCCAGGGTTGGGTCATGTGTAACATAAAGAATGCAAAATTAGCAAACAGACTAGTCCACAATGAGATCCCCTGAAGCAAGGGTAGGCAACCTTTCCCCTTTAAGGGCCGAGGGACTTCAGCTCCCAGAAGCCTCAGCCATGTTGACCAATAGTCCCATGTTGGCCAATAGCTCCTGGGATTCTGGGAGCTGAAGTTCCTTGGCCCTTAAAGGGGAAAGGTTGTCTACCCCTGCCCTGAAGACTCAGTCACCCCATATTCAAAGAGGAATTCTGAAGGGGGACGTTGGGCTACAGTGAGAATGCCAGGCATGCCAGGCTAGGAACTGTGGGGCCAGTCTTGGGAAGGCCAATGTATCACATCTACTAATGGAAGACTGCAGTACTGCTGGATGGAACTAGTGGCACAATTCCGATGTCTTGCTCAAGATATCTGCTAGCACATTCTCCTCTCTCAAAAGATGGATTGCATTTGGTGATGCACCAGTCCCAGAGACATAGAGACCATCAAAACAGGGTATTGGGTCTATTTAGGTAATACACGACTGTAGTGTTGTCTGTCACTCTCTGTATCACTTGTCTATGAAGAACAACCTCAAAGGCCTGAAGTGCCCTTTCCATTCCTAGCATTTCCAGCGTACTGATGTGGAGAGTTTTGTCCTTGAGGATCCACCTTTCCCTGACAGATATCATCAAGTGAGCCCCCCACCCTTCCATGGAGGTGCCCATGGTGACAATTTTTTGTAGTTGTGGAAAAAGTGAGGGCATTATATTCTACATGTGGTTCCATCCACCATTTCAGGGAGCACAGAACTGCTCTTGGTATAGTGAGCCACAGACTGGGAGAGTCTATCAAGAGACTGAAGAATAATAGGAACCGCACTTGCAATAGCCTCATCCTCAACCTGGCATATAATGTCACAAACATTTTCAATGCCATTTAACCCGGCAGAAATTCACTGTCCCTGGACCTTACTCTTAGGTTCTTCAAACAGATTTTCAAAGACCTTGTTATGTGTCATCTGGTAGCAAAGCAGCTTGGACTCAAGAGTCTATTGTTCCAATGAACCCTGTTAGTTGAGAAGGATCCAAGCAACACTTCTCTCAACCCAGTTCTAGTGCATCCAGGAATCTCATGGTGAGCTGGATGTCAGATATACACTGATCTATTGCCTTTGTGATGACCAGCCAGTTATCTATACACAGGAAGACAATGACAGTTTGCTGCTGAAGCCATGCAACCATCACTGCCATGCACTTGGTAAAGACAGACTGAAGTGCACAGATCAAAGGGCAGAACTCAAAACTGGTATGCATGTTTCCCCACTGCAAAGTAGAAGTAACCTCTGTGGCAGTGACATATAGCAATGTGGAAATATGCATCTTTCACATACAATATACAAAACCAATTGCCCTCTTGCATCATGGGTAAGATGCAATTGAGTGTAACTATCCTGAACTACTTTGGTCAGACATACGAGTTGATGTCCCGAAGGTACAGGATAGGATGCAAACTCTTGGTCCTCCTTAGTAACACTGAAGTAATGGAAGAAGCCCCCCTGATGCAAATGGGGGAGAGGGTGAGTTGATAGCACCCTATGATAACAGAGATTCCAACTTTGGTGATGTAGGAGTCTCCCCCCCTAAAAAAAACAAACAAACAAACAAACAAAAAAAAAAAACACTGGAGGAGTTTTCCAGAATTCTACAGCATATCCCCTCTTGATATCGAAAACTCATTAGTCTGAAGTAACAGTGGCCCAAGAAGGAAGAAATTTCCAGAGCCTATTGTTCAACAGAGGCAAATGATGGACTGATAACCAGGTTGTTGCTCTCCAGAAAGTCAAAGATGCCACTTTGGCAACTCTTGTTGGCATTTCTTGGGATGCTGTGCCCTGAACTTAGAGACTGCAACTCCCTTCTTCAAAGAAGGAAAATAACACCTTTGTTGTCTTGCCCTGGTTGAGTTATACCATTGTCTTGCACCAGAACCAAACTTATACCAGGAAGTCTTCAACTTAAAAGATAGTAAAAAGAGGAGGATCAAACCTTAATATTTTGGCCGTAGCTGTACTCAAGTTTGGTGTCCATATCAGTGTGGATGAGACCACCACCCCTTGTCGAAGGGAAGGTTTTCGATCATGGAACAAGCTTGATTAGTCAGACTTGAGGAGCACAGAGAGTGACTGCACCAGCAAGCTCCTTCCAACTAAAATCCACAATGTGACAGGATGTTGTGATTTGCTGGGCTGGCAGTTTGTGCTCTGACTATAGTAATGCAACTATCTTCCAGTCCTTTTCAGGATGTTTACTGAGAAAGGGGGTCATTTTCTCCCACAGGAGCTCCCCATACAAGCTGTGTAATTGGAGATCTTACACATCAGGGCTGCTGAAGAGTAAAACTTTCTCTCCATTGTGTCCCATTTCTTCCAGTCCTTATCCACAGGCATGAAATGTATTCTTCATGAAGCTCTTGATTGTAAAGTGTCCACCACAAAAAAATTAGGTTTGGGGTATTGGTTAAACCATTCTGCTCCTGTTTCAACTACCCTCTATAAAAATTCAATCTTTTTTGAGGTGGAGGATATAAATCAAGATTTTTCAATAACTTTAATTAAATAAGGCAACATAGGAAGAGAGTCTGGAACAGGACTCTACGTCATAGCCCTATGAAAAATCAGACCTTCAATCTGGGCCTGTGATTGCTCAACCTGTAGGTTCAGCAACTTAGCAATCCTGATAGTTTGGTCAACAAAAAAGTTGTGAGTATGAGAAGCAGGATCACTCCCAGCCAGTACAGATGGTAGAGGCTGGGAAACTAGTATAATTGACCAGGATTTTGAGTCTGATTCCAACACAGGTAACAATGAACTTAAAGATGAAGGGAGTTGGTGAGGTCAAGATGAGAAGATGCTTGAGGTACAAGCAAAGTTGGAAAGGCAACTGAATGGATGACAGGGCTGGAATACTATAAGATTGACGGGATTTATCAGGTAAATCGCTGAGTTCAGCTAAATCATGCTTTTGGGTAATGACCTGCATCAATGAAACTGTCTGTGCTGGGGGGAATTGTACTGGGGGATCAATGATCAGGTAGCCTCTGCGGAGTGTATTTTTGGTCACAACCTGGTGTCAGCAGTTCTTCCTCCAGAACCCATAAATGATGAGCATATTCATAATCTCTGTAGCCCAGAGAAGGCAAGCAAACATCTGTGTTGATGAGATGGAGTCATGATATCTCAAACAAGAGTGTTAGTATCATTGATAATTTTCTCTGTGCACATCACGATCCTGACAGTAACAACATTAATCCCCAGACACACGAGACCTTTGAGATGGAGAGCAGGAGGACGAATCAGAGAAGGATGATACTAACCATGAGTGCTGATATCGTGGATGTGAAGATTTCCCTACTGGTGATGGGATCGGTAGTAGAGGCTTCTGTTTGGGCATCTGTTGTGATAGCAGACTGAAGTTGACAAGGAGGAACTAAAACATGAACTAAAGGGGAAGAATTGGAACTGAATTGTAGATTTTCAGTCTCACATTCAGTAACCTTCTGCTTACATTTAGGCATATACCCTTCATTCTCCTTCAGGGACTGTTTAATAGCCAAATGAACAGATGACTGACAACAGTATCAAAGAGGTTGAAGGGGTGGCTATTACAGCCTAGTGCTCAGTATGTGAGGTAGACCAGGGGTAGGCAACCTTTCCCCTTTAAGGGCCGAGGGACTTCAGTTCCCAGAATCCCAGGAGCTATTGGCCAACATGGGACTATTGGCCAACATGGATGAGGCTTCTGGGAGCTGAAGTCCCTCGGCCCTTAAAGGGAAAAGGTTGCCTACCCCTGAGGTAGACTGAAGAGCAGACTTTAGAGTGTGCTTGTATAATGGCCTTAAGTCTTAAAGATCTACTTTGGTGAGCTTGTGGCATAAAAGCCCTACAATAATTACAAACATCCATGATGTGTGCTTTCCCAAGGCACAAGAGACATGTAAAGAGTTCCTGTCCTTTTCTGGGATTTTAATGCTACAAGAGGCAGACATTTTGAATAATACCAGTAACACTAGTAACCCCAAAGGGGAATGTGGCTTAGGCTGCTTCATTTACCTTAGCCAGATCAGGAGTGATGAAAAGCAACCAAGTGTAAATCCATGTCAAACTGAAAAACCTTTAATCAAGCAAAAATTCATTAGCCAAGAGAATTCTGAAGGTGAAACTAAGTTGAAAGGATAAGCTCTAGCCATATTCCTATCAATGCTGCTGCACGAGTGAGCAAAAAGGAAGTAAGAGTTTTGACAGGAAAGATCGGCGGGCAAGGTTACCATCAAAAAGATTATGTAAGAACTCTAGAAAGTTCTGAATGATGTACTGTGCTATGCAGTGCAGGTGACCCATTTGTTTGAGTCACAGTGACCATGAAGAGTAAGTATTTCTATAATTAACATGGTAAATGATCTTAACTCAGAAGCCTTTTAAAACAAGTGGATAATCATCACCCTGAGATCTCATGATAAATGTAACTGTTTTAATAGATGCGATATAACTATTTTAATAACAACAACAGCAACAGTTCATTCTGGTAATAAGAACAATTGTCTAAAAGCCCCATAGTTTCCAATTCTGAACTTAGAGCATTTTCCCTACTCTAAAAAATCCAGAGATTTGCTTGGGCTAAAACAATGTTCACAGTTCAAAATTACCAACATTTAAATCAGACCATATAGCTGCCCCTTTACACAATGTTTTGGAAAGCCTAACTTGCGGATGTTTACATATTAGGTCTCCAGCAACAGCACAAAAGCAGATAGGATGCTTTCTTTTTTCTGGCTAGATAGTACCCTTATTGTCACATGCTACTTTGTTCTTTGAAAACTTACACAAACATGGATATTTTACTTGCAGCACAAGGACACTGAGAAGCAAGAGGAATCAGGACCTGTGTTGCTGACTTTACTATCCATGCTGCAGAAGCAATGCATGTAGTAGGTACTCCAACTATATTCCTAGACTAAAGGCCTAAGCAGACTGCCAGAAATAGTGCACATTAAATTGAGGCACTACCCTGGCTCAGTGCTAGGGAATCATGGGAACTGTAATTTATTGTGGCACCAGAGCTCTCTGACAGAGAAGGCTCAATGTCTCAGAAAAAAATACAATTCCCATGATTCCCTAGCACTAAGCCAGGGCAGTGCCTCAATTTAATGTGCACTATTTCTGGCAGTCTGCTTAGGCCTTAAGTTCATAAAGATTATTCTTTATTCTATAGCATCTGAGACTGCTTTGCACATATGACTGTCTAAGAGTTTTCCTTGCTTAATCAATCCAGATCAAAACAGATCAGGACTTTTTTCACAGACATTTCCATCTTTGAATTTGGATCCAACAATTTATATTTTGGCAGGTTTTTTTTTTTAAATGGCTCACATTCCCAATGGCTTAATTCAGATTTTGGATGCTGGGTATGGAGGTAGCACCCCTGTATAGTCAACAATTATTCTGACTCTATCCACCTTCCTGTCTTTGACCTCTCCTAGTGGGACAAGCTAGTGAGAGATGTTGCATCTGAAGTGGGAAGGTTCTGGAGTCAACTGTCTACACCTAGGACCCAGCATGGCACAGGTGTTACTATAGGGGTGCGGACCGCACCAGATAACATTCCAGAGGGGGGGTGTCATCTGTGGGGTGGTACACCTGGGGGGGGGGACTGGCACAACTAATGGACAAGCAAGCAAGGGTTCTCCTGCTTGCCCAGCAGCTGCACCAGAGCTTAAATGGGCACTGCGGAGGCTGTACTGTCACACACACACCCTTAGTTATCAGCTGCTGTTGGAGGGCAGCTCTGTGGCTGCTTGGGAGGCAGTCTGGCTGGGAGGTGTGGGAAGGGTAAAGCAGCCTACCCCATACTGCACCAGGTGACACCAACCCTAGTAATGCTATTGCAGCATGGGCTGCACCAGCCCTGCAAATCTGAAGGGTGTCATGGACTGCTCAGGGTCTGACTTTGCTTTAGAGTCAGAGTCAGGCTCTGAGCCTGAAGAGGAGATGCAGGAGGCTGCAGAGGGAGAGACAGACTCTATGCTGCCAGTACTAGGACCTGTGGAGCGAAGACAAGCCAAGGCATCCTCGAGGTGTTCATCTAGGCTAGAAGCCAAAAGGAGAGCTAATTGCGATTAGCTGAGGCGTGCTGAAGCTTTTAAAAAGGCTCCAGCTGATATGATTTTCTGCAGCCGACAATCAGTCTTGTAGCTTCCCTAGTTGCTGAGTATCCTGTTCCCTATCAGACTCCTGTTTTCTGACTTCTGGAACTGACTTGTGACTATGTTTCTGTTTCTCCCTTTGCTGTTATGTACTGGACTTGTTGTGTGATGTCTGGAATGGACTTTTGACTACTCCTTTGCTTATTTCCCTGCTGTGCTGCTCTTGGAAGAGGTGAACAGGACCGGGGGGGGGGGGGGGGGGGGGGGGGGGGGGGAGGTGAAAAATTGAAGTGCTCAGATGTCCAATGTCCATTTCCAGTTTTGGTGGGTGAGTGGGTTGGAAGGGAAGCAAGGTACTAAGGAGGGAGCTTTGTTGTAATGTCAAATCCACAATCCAATAACAAAAAACAGTCTTTTATAAACCTTTTATAACACAGAAGAAGGTTACCAAAGGTAGAACTCATGGACACAGACTTTGTTATGAGAAAGTCTTGACAGTAGTATCCAAAACATCGTTAGGCTGGGAAAGATAGTCACGTGGTGGATGATGGACAGCAAGAGGCTGGGTTAACATATATCATACAGACATTATCCAATTAACATGAGGTTAACACCTAGAAGGTGGAGTATGGGAAGGGCCTAGAGAATCTTTTGTCTAGAATGTTTATTGTTCAAAATGTGAGTGTATGTGGCTGGAAGCAGTGGTTTTAACTGCAACAAGTTGAGATCCTAAGCTTTTGGATTGTTAAAGATGTAATCTTGCATGGCTGAACTGGATAAGTTCATCACAATGGATTTTACTTAGTTATTTTATTTTACTTTTATATGCATTAATAAAACTATGCTTTTGGACTTTACAATGTGTCTTCTTGACTGAGGAAGACAGGATCCTGAAGAAGGGAAGCTGAGCCAGTTGATGGTAAGAGATACAAAGTGGCTGTGGATCACAGCAGCCAGCTTGTCCTGCAGATTCTGCTGGATGCCAAAGAGCGTCACTGCAACACTCATCATCCACACACTGACAACTTCATGGCTCCTCCTGTGTTTATATTCTATGCTTTCTAACAGGAAAAAGCTTCACTATTATGATTATTGCCATCATTCATTTATTTACATATCATTTCCTGCAGAACTTGGGACTCAAGGCAGCTTACAAAAATGAAACAGACAGCAGATAAAAGCACACACCACGCAAATATACAAAAGTGAAAATATAATAAATTGAATTAAAATCAATTTGAAAACATATTCACTAAAAGTAACAAATGCAAACATTATAGTATACAATTAGATGGCCTTTTCTCATATATTGTGAATTCCCAAAGGCCCAACTGAGAGAAAAAACCCTTCACCTGCTGCTAGAAGGACATCATGGAGGTGTAGATTGAGGGCCTTTGCAGACTGCCAAAAATAATGCAGCTTGAGTCCACTTTAACTGTCCTGGCTCAGTGCTAGGGAATCATGGGAATTGTAGTTTTTTTTCTGAGATATTGAGCCTTCTCTGTTAGAGAGCACTGGTGCCACAATAAACTACAGTTCCCATGATTCCTTAGCACTGAGCCAGGACAGTTAAAGTGGCCTCAAGCTGCATTATTTCTGGCAGTCTGTAAAGGCCCTGAGAGACATACTGATGTAAAATGACTCTCCTATAACTTTTTCATCCTGACAGTCCCTCTGAAAGCCTTTACTGAGGGTCAAGGAACCACAGGGATGGGTTGTGATGTTAGAGCAGGCCTGCACAACATATGGCCCGGAGACTGCATGCAGCCCACCAAAAAATTTCTAGTGGCCCATAAGGATGTGGAATGACTTCAAGTCTCCTCCGCTGCTTGGCCTTCTCCTGAAGAAAGGGCCATGTGGAGGAGGAGGAGGAAGGGCAAACACTCACTCTGCAAGGCTCCTCTGCTGCTCGGCTTTCTCCTGAGGAGAAGGCTAGGTAGCGGAAAAAGATGGGCAAATGCTTAGAGGATGGATTTAATATTTATAAGATTTAATATATTTAATATACATATTTAATAATTAATATACATACTTATTAGTATATAATATAAATAATAATTAATAGAGTTAGTTAATTAATATTTAATTAAAACCTATCTGCAGCCTGAAGAAGTTTAGCCTATTTTAAGTTTGGCCCTTTCTTACTACCAAGTTGTGCAAGTCTGTGTTAGAGACTGAGGGAGAAGTGAGATTAACCCAAAGTCAGAGGCATCTGACATTCACATGAAGATATTAATGAAGAGTCATGAAGAAACTATTAATAGAGATCCAAATAATTTTTACTGCACATATGATAAGCAGGTACATCTGCATATTAAAGAAAACTGCCCTTTCTGAGTTCAGGTGCTTTCCTAAACTCAAGGACTAAGGATCTCAGAGCTAGTTTCAAACACACCCTTTCCCCTTACAATGGAGACTTTGAGTAACACTGATAAATCACTTTTTACACACAGTTAAGCCCAAAGGTTGTTTACAAGATAGGTGCAAGGCGTTCCTCTGTATGAATCACCTAGTGACACAGTCAAAGTATATCATCCCTTCTGAGAATCAGACTATACATTTAGATACGAATGCATGTAAAACAGCCCTGACGTTGTTCTCCTCTAAAGTGGTTCCTCCCTGTGCTAGAAAAGGAGTTTATGTCCCCCCACTGGTCTAGACTACCACCTCCTAAGGTGTCTTCTTATTCAAAAGACAACGTACTAGAACTTTGTTACATGTATTTGCATGAAACTTACTGTTTGTCCCTGAGTGGATGGAAGAACAGCCAATATTTATTCAACCAAAGCCGGATTTAGACAGTTTAAAGTGCACTTCACAGCGTATTTACCTAAGTTAACATTAAGGAAGTGTTTCATGGCTCTGATTTAATGACAGTCTTTACTTTGCAAGTGTTTAGCATAGCTCATTATTTACAAGTTAATACACAGATCACAAGATGATGAGTCTTTTTTGCATTGCGATCATCCATAAACCAATTAGGCTTCCACATAGCTTGATCAATCTTCTCCTTGGCCAACTCACAGAATTAATCGGCTGGAGTAGGTTGAGCAGATGGAATTTTAAGGGTAAGCTATGAAACAATTCACTCACCATTTTTTAGGTTGTGTTAGTGGTTTGTATTTGTTGAATTTCACACGCCATTCCAGCACCTCCTTACAACGTTGGCATAGACCTTCATGGACCTTTGCATTTATTTTCTAAAAGAAAGAGTTTGATATTACCAAGTTGACAAACAAATCTCACAAATTCAATATTACTTTGCTTTAAGGAATTATTTTTGGAAGAAGTTTTATTATGGTTCTCTATCATTAGTCACAGAGACAAAAGTTCACTTTGGTCTGCCTCAATGCTTTCTGTATGCCATCAGTACAACCTGCTTTAAAAACACATAATGAAATATAGATTCTCTGATGTCTACAAGTGTTTTGCAATAAAAATGTGGTGGGATGGAGAATGGACTAACAAAATATGGAACAAAATAAATCATAAGGTATGATTTTTTTCTGATCGTTTTTGAGGAAAGATGTATTCTAAGATTTTTACAATAATGCTGTACATATTCAATCAATCAATTTTATTTACAATCAATTGATCAAATAATAACAGACAATCCAAGAACAGTTGTCATCACAATAGACACAAATAAACAATAAAATAAACTGCCAAATTATATAATGCATAATATTAATTAAAATTAATATTCAATTAAAATTCAGTTAAAATTAGAAATTGTATTATAAAATATATTATTAAAAAATTACCAATATACATTCCTTGTAAAATATAAATTATATTGTGATTTTAATGTATGTACATATTGATTAGATGTACATATTGTCTTTATAGTTCTTATGACAGATTAATTGTATCAAATCCCTTAGACCAGTTTTGCGCAGAGATTCATACAACAGTGCCAGTCCACAAGCCATCAGCTGCTAGTCCTTAGACAGTTTCCCACTTCAGCTTCTAGCTGCACAGTTTGGGTAGGCCTAGTGAGATTTCTGACCTTTTGTTTAAACAGTATGTGTGAACACACCCACACATACTTTTGAAACTCCTTTTGTTTGAAATTGCTTGCTGTACAGCATGAATCCTGTTCAAGTGAGACAAGTTCAAAAGTTACAAAACAAGTTGTAGTTCTTTGCCTTCCCAGCTGAATTTATTTAGCTTCTCTCCCCTTACAATCAGCATTACTAAGATACCACTGTCCTCAACATTCCCCTCAAGTAGCATTTTGAGAGCTATGGGTGTGCAATGAATGAACTGGTGGTGTATTATAATTCTAACACCAGGGGCTCTATGTAATGTAAAGTCACAATCATTCACTGCTGGGCCTTTTTTCCTTTGAGGCAGGGAGCAGCAACCAGGATGAAAGGACATATTTTTCTGCATTCTCTCTAATCAGTCAAAATTACACTCCTAACTTTCACAGTAGAGAAGTTTACTCTGGAAGTAAGTGTGACATATTAATATGGCTGCACCTGCATGCTGGGCTGCTTTGCCTCTCTTTATAGAAAATATCATAAACTGCCTCTGGGAATTAATATAAGGCAAAATTACTCAGCTGCTCAATGAAGAAACAAGTCCCACAGGAGACAAGTCATCCTGCTTTACCAAATCAGTGACAACACTACTACTCCTTGTTAAGTAATTAGACTGTTCAAGCATCCCACTATAACTGCAAGAACAATCTCTCCCTCAACCCCTACATGTTTCATTTAAGATTTCCCGCTACACTTCTATTCTAATCCTGGTTTCTGAGGTCACAAAACTAGCAACTGTATTAACAGATAGGTAGGAATGTACCTGTGTGTGTATGTACTATCTAGGAACAGACTTGTTGACTCATATCAAAGCTGTACCAATTCTGACTCATATCACACTTCATTTCAGAATCATGGTGGAACTGTGCTATATTTTCCAAAGTGCCAGCTGTTATTAACAACAATGGGAACGTTAACAAATACCTAAAATCCCAATTTTTGGAGAAAACTGAAACATTTCCAAGCACAACAACCCCTAGAAGGGCAAGAATGCTGTTACATTTCAGAGAAATAGTGCTGGGTGTTTTGTTCAATGGGAGTCTTTTTTAACTTTTAAAATATTTTAAGAATGTACACCCCATGTACATGAAAAGCTTCCAAAGGATTAATCCTTGTTGTTACTCTTTCAAGAAGAATGGGCAGAGAAACCGTCAACTTGCACTACAGTATACTCATGCTTTTGTATAAGCAAGAGTGAAATTGCATTAAGCACTAAAACACTTCCCTTTTAGTGTCCTCCTTGATCTTTTATCCCCTGAAAAAGAAACTCGTTCATCACTGGAACTTTGTGTTAACAGAAACAGTAGTTAGTGGTGGCTACAAAATTGCCAAAAGCAGTTCTTCCCAAACTATAATATCTGGAGCTCCTAATCTCTATTGTAGGCTGCCAGAATTCTTCCCCTTTAGCAGAAAACTGGTTCTGTGTTCTCCCTGTACTGACAGCCAGGGTGCTGGGGAAAACGTATTTGTTTTTGTGGACTCCATATACCTGACAGGTAAGAAAGCAGTACAAAACCAGAAATGTCCCAGTCAATTGTGTATCTCAAGCCATCCTTGAAAGTCTTGAGACCGGAAATAGCACATACTTCTTACACTCATCCTCAAATTGCTGAGTTCAGAAGTAAAAAATCAAACAAAAAGAAAGAAAAGCAATCCCAGTAGCCAACCCCTCACTGTAAACTAACCTACCCCCTACCTCTTTTTTTTAAACAGGCGTTTCCCATGTATGCAGTTGAGGCATTTCTTGCAGGCTGCAAAGAGTATGAAAATTGGTGGTGGTAGATCTGTCCCTTGTCTTCTATAACAAGAAAGGGCATGAAATGAAGTGAAGGAAGGAAATAATAGCTCCTTTGGTTTGAGTATATGAAATAGCACATCTTCTCTTCTGAGATTAATTTCTCAATCATTGGTTGTATTAAAGTGAGGATACATCTTGTCCCAATTTATGCAAGACCTGACTCTCACAAATGATTTAAAACCATTAAGTGTTATTTATAGAGCCACTCTAAGGTGTGCAAGTATTTGACAATTTTTCGAAAGGATCCAAATGATCACATTGTTGGTGGACAGTGGAGAAGCACATCTGGAGCTGCAGCTCTCAAAGCAAAGAGAAAATCCACTAGTGAGTACTAAGACTGGTTTAGTTCATCTGAAACACTCCATGCTACTGTTCACATTCTCAGTTCTCTTCAGCCCTGCAAATGGATCCTTAGAAGTCATGTTCTCTTATTTACGTATTCTGCATTCTATCACTTGAAAGCACAAGCTTTACATTTGCCAACATGCTGCTGAGCTTATTTCTAAACATAAGAAATGCTGTTCTAGAAACTAGAAACCCAACTAACCTAACTGTGAAAGCCAAACCCTTGGGATTATCTCCACAACACACTGGCTACACTACACAATTGCTATTAAGTACAATACGGTTGTCCCTTTGTATCCACAGGGGAGCTGTTCCAGACTCTATTGTGGATAACAAAAAAAGTGAGACCTCAAGTCCTGTTGTCTCCTATGGCAGTGTGATATGTACACAGCCACTAACAGGACCGCATGCATGTGCCTCCATTAAAAACAATGGAGCTTGCTGTCCACAGAAGCTCAAATCCACAGATAAGAGCCCACTGTACAGCAATTTAATAAAAAGAAGGAAACGAACACCTAAAAAGTCAAAACACAAAAAGAATCCATGTTTTATTATTCTACTGGCTAGGAGGGTAGTTAAGAGTTCCTCAGATTCATCCCAAGAAAGCTTCTTTATGGAGACAGTGTAAGATTTGAGAAAGCCAGGATGACTCAGAGCTCAAGGTCAAGTGCTGGCAAGAAAGCAGAGCATTAAAAATAAAAGAATGTTTTGCATATGATGAATGTATTACAAATGAGGCACATCACAAATGAAGCAATGCAATGGCGAACAACTTGTTGGGTATGATAATAGCATCAGTACTGAAACATCATGGACTTTTAAAAAAAATCTATTTAACTTTTTTTTGGGGGGGGGGGCTTGAAAGATAGAGAGACAGAGAAAAAAATAGATGAACTCAGTTCAACCGCTACAAGCACCAGGCTTTGTGAACTGAGCGAGATTAACTGGAAGCTAATATATTGCAAAGTCTACTATAGCAATCATAACCAGAAGAAAGATTTTAGATTAGAAACAGAAGAGAGAGGTTGGCTTTAAAGTCTTTTAATCTAAGCTTTCCAGATATATTAGCTAGAATTATAAGATTCTTAGGAGGTATTCAGCCGATTTTAATTACATAATCCTAAAGGAAGATGGCATATGGTAAAAATTGCCCTATTCCTTTCTAACTGAAACTTGCAATGGTTTGTTACATGCTCTTTTTACCTGCACTGATTACAGCCGAATTCATATAACTACCTACAATTATTAGGAAAAAAATCTAGTAAGTCGGTATTCTGAAGAGCACCCTTTTGAGAATTCTACAGTCTTCAGATTAACTTTGTTGCAACTATGCACTGCATGTTAGGAAGACGTATCCCTTACCTATGCAAATCAATATTCTGTCTGATATTGATTCAGAAACTTGGAGGCTGGCGATGAAACATTACTGTGGAAAGACTGGCAGCCAACACAAAGAATCATGGTGCTTAATGGACAAAGACCAGATTCAATCCAAAGAAATTTGAGGAGAAACATAACATCAGCTTTTTTTTTTTTTTGTTATGGTTTGGTTAACTTTGGTATTCATACATTGCTGCTGCTGCTGTTGTAGTATGCCTTCAAGTCTTTTCTGACTCACAGTGACCCTAAGATAAACTTATCAGGGGGTCTCCTTGGCAAGATTTGTTCAGAGGGGGGTTTACCTTTGCCTTCCTCTAAGGCTCAGGGTGTGTGAATTTTCCAAGTGGTTTCCTTGGCCAAGCAAGGATTAAAACCCTATCGCCAAGGTTGTAGGTCAGTGCTTAAACACGACACTGGCTCATTCATGAACTGCTTTACACCATTACATAAGCATGTTTAATATTTTCTTTTAAAAAATAAGGCCTTTTTCTCCAGCTCCTTCCTTTTATGAAGTTACTATATGCCTTCATACATCACAGGAGCGGCAGGATTTCAACATGCATTTTAAAGGATAAGGATACTGATGAACACATACGGCAATTAATGCTACCATCCTGTGGAAGAATAAATAGTCATGCCTGTTAGAAATAAAGATGACTTTCCACTTATAACTTGTATAGCAAAGCAATACTGCAAGAGTTTTGCATTCCCTCTGAGTGCTGGTTACAGTCATAAATACATTACAGGATATCAGGACTACATTCTGCTACAGCCTCAATTGATAATTTTGGAACCAATTCATTCTTTACAGATGAATATTTTCTGAGGCTTCTCAGTAAGCCTTACCCACAAAACTTACCATGCAAATGGACTACATTTAAAAAAACAGAAAAGGGGGAATTGAGTAGCTTCTAATGAATAAGAGCAGTTGGCAGCCACTGATGCTCCTTCAGCTTGGAGTGACAGGAAAGATTAAGGTGACTTATTCATGGCAATTTTATCTAGTCTTTTGCCAAACAGTCCCAAGTCAGATTGTATGTGAACACATTACATACCAAAAACAAAAAACAAACAAACAAAAAACTCTAATACATAAAGCAGCAGAGAAGAACAATCCATAAAACAAATGAATTAGAAAATAAAAAAGCAAAATAAAACAGCAAGTAAAGCTGTTTAGAAGAGGGCCTCATTTCACTGTGAAGTCAAGAAAAAAAGACAATGCCTGGGATCTGATTATTGCCATGTGCAGGCTTTTTTGTTGGTGATAATACTGTGGAGATTGGTATTTTCTTCCACCCTTCACAATAACCAAAGGTGCCCCTCCAGAATCACAACTGAGCTGCTGCAGTGCCCCACAGTCTTCCCACAGCGGGGGGGGGGGGGGGGGGGGGGGGGGGGGGGGAGAGGAGACCTTCAGTGCCTAGCTATGTCCCCATAGATAGATGCAGAATGATTCCACTGTTGAGACCACAGGAAGACCCAGCATACCTCAGTGGATGATGTAATAATTCTGAATCTGTCCACAGGGACATAGCAGACATCATTCCAATCCTCTTTACATTAGGCATGGAAATGCGATGGGAGTGCAGTAGCTCCAGAGTAAGTCTGAGTGGAGGTGGGTGGACAGCCATATTTTTGTTCTACATGTGGAACTATTATGCTGTGCCATATAAGGTGACAGCTTTTGTGTAGTACCTAAATAATAAACAAGGCACTTGCTAGGCATGTCAAGGGAGGATCTTAAATGATTTGGGTGCCATGATAGGAGAAGTGCTTTCTCAAATAGTTATCAATAAAAGCTCTGAAGAAATCACAAACTGACCTTGTAAACTTTTTCTGAAAAGAGCCAAAAGAGTAAACTGTTTCTATGGCCAGATTTTAAAAGTGGTGCATCCAGGCAAGGATATTTTCGAAACATCTAATCCCATACATGTGCTTGGCCCAACCACTTTATAAAGCAGAAAGAATTAAGTCACAGCCTGTTGTTCCATTCAAGCAAGATGTGTTATCAAAATATGCCACATCACTCAGCTATAGGTGGGAAATTTCTCTTGTATATTCTGTATAGTGCTGACCTAGCAGAACAGAAAGAAGTATGCCACATCACTCAGCTATAGGTGGGAAATTAATCCTTTATCAAGCAGAAAGAATTAAGTTACAGCCTGTTGTTCCATTCAAACAAGATGTGTTATCAAAGTATGCCACATTACTCAAGCTATAGGTGGGCAATTTCTCTTGTACTTTCTATTGGTGCTGACCTAGCAGAACAGAAGTGGACATATTCTTGGGCAGATGTATCCAAAATACATTATGCAATGCCCTATGATTCATGTTCCCTGCCATTGCCATTGCCATATGCAGCAGACTTAAAAAGTGAAAGTTACTTAAGTCTGGGTTGGGATCAACTGCAGGATAAGCAAGAACTGGAAAGGATTAGTAGCTAAGATATGCTCATGTGATAAGGTACTTGTTTATCAAAGGCTTAATCAGCCATATGGCAAGAGCTTTTTCTTGCTGTTGATCATCTGAAGCTAGTACATCAGTTTCTGAGCCAAAACTGAAAGAATTTTTTTAAAAAAGAAAAGCATAATATTCATTTTTTAAAGGCAAGCCTTAACACTCATTTAATGCCCTTTATGTCTACATATTGCAGCCACTGTTAACTGAAGGTATTGTGCCAGTACATGAGCAAAGCTATGTGAATGCCATAATTACAAAGAAACTAAAATGCAAAACCAGAGGTGTGTTCAAAGAGCAAGACATGCCAGACTAGTGTCAGATAAATCACTGAATCATAACAGGAAACTGAAATGTAAGTATTCTCTCAGTCTAACTTACCTCACAGAGTTGTTGCGAGGACAAAGTGTGAAGTAGAAGCATTTATGCTACTTGCTTGAGGATAAATAGGATATAAATATAACACAATAATAATTTTAAAAGGAAAACTATAGCTTACATTTGCCCTGCTGCCCAGCTTTCATACAATTTAAAACACTTGTTAACTATATGGTATTTGTCTGGATTTGTCTGGTAACTTTTTTTTTTTTTAGAAAACAGCATCTTTGAACAGGTTTTTCTTCATACATATAAAAAGTTTGATTTGATTTTTCCTAATTGCTGAAACACTTGTTAAGGTAAATAAGGGATAATTCATACATAGGCTTATGAATATTTATGGATCCTTATAGATTTGATTGTATAATTAAGCTGCTTAGTTTTTCTTTTTGCCACATGCAATGACACTCCACTTTTCTTGTTCCCAATGTCTAAACTAGATTTTTCAGTAGTAACATTGCTTAGGTGTGTGACCAAGCTGGACTACTGTCTCCACTCTTTTTTGCTGTAGCCATGACTTTATGCTAGCTACAGAAAAAAGACATCATCTCCTATTATATGCAATAGTATACAGTGTTTATGAATTTTAGATGACAAACCATATTTATTCATGGACATAAATGGTTGCTCAAATAAATACTGGAGGCTGGAGTTAGCAATAGCCTTTACAACACTTCCAGAGCAGTGAATCTAATTATGAAGGGCACCCACAATCAACTGCGATCCTCTCCCATTTGCAGCATGTACAGAGAAGGATTATTATAAGGAAGCTGCCCTCATTTTACTGTATAAACCACTGCTAAATATAGTGAAATTGTGACCCACCTTTAAAGTAAGCAGTAGCCTCATGGTTTAAAAATGAAATCAGGGAATCTCAGCTTCTACCAACATTCAACCTTTCAAGAAATATTTCCCATTTTTAGCAGATTTCAACCTATACTTTTTTCTCCAAAGTGGAGTAAGAATCCTGAATCATGCTGGCTTTTCCATAAAGATGCTATCTTTTGAGCCTAGGACTCTGTCTGATTATCTGTATGGTATATTTTAGCTGCAATAAAAAGTAATTGGCCACAAACCCACAGTTAAAATTCTATCATCCTCATTCCTTTTATATACAAAATAATTACATTTCAGTTTTACCCACCTGCCTATCAAATTTGCAAAGCCAAAACATGGTATAACAATGGTACCAATCAATTTAATTTTTCCTTGAAAACCTCTCTATAAATTTTGCCATCTTCTGGAGCCTTACCATTAGGACACATTATAATGAAAAAAAAAAAAATCTAGTGTTTCATTTCAGCCATCAGCGGCCATATACCCAACCTGTCCGACTCAAGGCAAGATTCTGAAATTTATCTGCATATCAAAAGTAACAATTTGCCAAAAAAATTACCACCATGTTCCTTCATAATGAGTAATTTACATTCCTGTTAAAATTTTCAAAAAGTAACTTAAAGTGTGTAACAAAGTGGCTTTAGGAGCCTTAAGTTAACTTACATAAGATACTTTATTTCCATACATTTCTCAATAAAAATTACTGTTTTATAGTGGTTGACTCTGACTGAACTGACTGTTAGAAATTGGAAAGAAGAGAACACACATTACCTAAAATATTAATACTGGTTTTTGGAGACACTTTGGACCCTGACCCTTATACACTTAAATAGTGTTAAAAGTGTGAAAGTAGGGCAAAGTGTTAGTGACTGGATACTTTCTGAGGTTGGAAGATGGAATCAACCTAAGTCTTGAAGGGGGTCTCATCACAAAACTGGGGCCAAAAGATCCAATACTGGGATCGACAGATCCAGATAGGGATAGCAAGTACATTTCTATACCGCTTATCAGTGCACTTAAGCACTCTCTAAGTGGTTTACTATGTGTAAGCTAATTGCCCCAACAAGTTGGGTAGTCATTTTAACAACCTACAGAAGGATGCAAGGCTGAGTGGAGCCTGGAGCCCTGCAGGATCGAACTCATAACCTTGTGACTACGAGAGGTTGCAGTACTGGCATTTAACCACTGCACCACCGGTACTCCTTTATTAGTAATCCAGTGGGGACTGAGAGAGCCAATGTGAAATTCAATGAGGGGCAAAACAGATGGCCCCAAAGTTGGCCCCAAATCAACTGCCCCAGTTGATGCAAGGTTGGGGCTACGGCAACCGCACATTGCGGCCCGGCTCTGCTGTTTTGCTGGCACAAAAAGAAGCACCAGAAAGTTGCTCCTTTTTGCACTGGCAAAACATTGGCATTTCCCACTGCTGCCACGTCTTTTCGGTGTTTCTGCAGCATGCAGCATCTAAATGCCACGCTGCAGTGGTTAAATGCCTGTACTGCAGCCACTCACTCATAGACCACAAGGTTGCGAGTTCAATACTAGCCAAGGCTCAGGCTAGACTCAGGCCTACATCCTTCCAAGGTTGCTAAAATGAATACCCAGCTGTTGGGGGGCAATGAGTTTACACTTGTAAACCACTTAGACATCCCATAGTGTGATATGAAGTGGTATATAAATGAAGCTGCTTTGCTTTGCTTTGCTTTGCAGGAGCGCTGAAAAGCTGCCCCCTGTGTGGTTGGGTGGGAGGCTTCTCGGCAGCTTAGGGGCATGCGTCATCTAGACGACACAGCCCTAATCTGCAGGGAAGCTGCCACAAAGGGGCCATCTGTTTCGCCCCTGATTCAGTGAAAGAATTCTCTGGGGCATTACCATTAGGGTACATTATAATGGGGTGGGGGGAACACTATTTCATTTCTGCCATTAGTGTCCACACACCCAAGCTATCTGACCCAAGGCAAGATTTTGAACTCGGACTGTTTAACGTTTGTTGTTATTGTGTGCCTTCAAGATATTACAGACATATGACAACCCTAAGGCAAACCTATCCCAGGGTTTTCTTGGCAGAATTTGTTCCGACAAGGTTTGCTCGACTTCCTCTGAGGCTGAGAGTGTGACTTGTCCAAGGTCACCCTGTGGGTTTCCATGGCCAAGTGGCCATTTGATCCCTGGTATCCCAGTATCCTAATCCAACACTCAAATCCTAATCCAACACTATACCATGCTGGCTGGCCTATTAATTATATTGATCATCATACCAAAATTAACATTTTGTCAAAATTTTACCATCATGTTTCTTCATAATGAGTAATTTATATTCTTCTTAAAATTTTCAAAAAACAACTAATAGCGGTTATTTTGGAGGGGAGGGAAGAAGAATCTGATCTAATTAGTGGATAAATTTTTTTTAGACTGATGTTCTTTTTCAGGCCTTCTTTCCTAGAGGTGCTTGGTAAGCAACTTCAATTAAGAACCTGAAAGGGTTCAGCATCTGTGATGAATCAAAACTAAAACTTGGTATCTAATGCAACGATCAGAAAATAAGAAGGAAGATATAAATACCTACTAATCAGACCACCTCCCCAAGGCTTCTCCCTCTACTGTTACAATCCTTTTTTTTTCATTCTGAAATTTTAATCCTGATTTTAGGGGGAGAGGGAAAGAAGGTTCATAGTGTATGCATTTGCATTCTTAATTAGCACTTAGCCTTCTTCATGACAAATGGAACTAATTTCACACAGATCTGCCACCCCAAACTATTACAGAAAAAGTTATCGGCTATTAAACTGGTCCATTTTTGATTGATTATACAAGAAAGAATTTCTGTCTTAAAACTACTAATCTGCATGAATTGCAAGAGGCAGTTACATAAACATGCTCAAACCCATCTTGCTTTAGGCCAAAGCATTGACTACACCAGAGGTAGGCAACCCTTTTGAGCCAGGGGCCTGTTTGCTGTCCCTCAGACAATTGGGGGCCGAAGCACCAAAAATAAATAAATAAATAAATAAATAAATAACAATTTTTTAAAAAATTTAAAAATATGCATGCACACTCTCTCAGCCCCAGAAAAGCCATGGCAAAACCCCTGTGGAGATTTTGCCAAGAAAACCCCAAGAACAAGTAATAACAACAATAATCAATATGATCACGGCGGGCAGCGGCAGGAGCAGCCTGGGGCCAGTCCAAAGGCCTTGGGGGGGCGCATCCGGCCCCCGTGCCTTAGGTTGCCTACCCCTGGATGACACTTTCTTGCTTCTTTGCCTGAAGACACTAAAAGTGCACCATCTTCCTCATCTTCCTTAAGCCAAGCTCAAGGAGAGAGAAAGGGCAAAGTGAGAGAAACAAGAGGGCTGAAGAATACTTTTGCTGACATAGTACTTGTGCCTTTCCAAAGCAATGAACTTGTAGATACACAGTCTGGGATTGTACATAAGAGAAATTTCTAATCTTATTTAGTAATAATACTTGCAATAGAAAACAGTACTTTTAGTGGCCCCTATTGCACACTAGCATAGCCCAAGTATCTTAACTTAGAAGCCATGATAAACTACTAATTTCTGCATCTCTTGCCATCCTCTCTAGCAGCTTTTCCAAGGTTTTAAAAGTCCAAGAGAAAACAGTAGGAAGAATTTTTCAATTAAGTTGAATTGCAAGAGAACATCAATTTCTTTGCTGCCACCATCACAATGGAGTAGATCTTCCACTGAGCTCTAGCCCATGTCCAAACCTACTGAGTTATATCCAGACTAGGTTAGTGGAACTTAGGGGGGTTGCAGACTGCCAGAAATAGTGCAAATTGAGTCAGCTTTTAGGGTTAGGGTTAGTGCTAGGGAATCATGGGGATTGTTTTTTTTCCCCTGAGACATTGAGCTTTCTCTGTCAGAGAGCTCTGGTGCCACAATAAAATACAGTTCCCATGATTCCCTAACCCTAACCCTAAAAGTGGACTCAATTTGCACTATTTCTGGCGGTCTGCAACCCCCCTTAGTTCACAGTGAAATCAAAAACACTTAAGTCATAATGTCCTTTCTTCATTATTTTCAAAATTAAACTTGCTGAAGCAAAGGTAAAGAGATTGGAGGTAGTAACATCTTTTATTTCAGTAGCCTTAGCACTTGTGGTTGGCATCAGAATCAAAACTAAAACAGCTGATGACTCAGGGCTTTATCACATATGGACAGTGATCTCACGACACCACTTCCCTCCTGTACTTGTTCTGTCCCCCAGCCGTCCCTTCTCGTTCACAGAGGAAAGGCGTGAATTACATGCCCATTGCATATTGCCCCAGGTGCGAAAAGCCCTTCCCAGGGCATCTGCACAATTAGCAGTCACATGATGTCACTGTCTCCTCTTTCCCCTTTCTCCCTCCCCCTTGCAATTTTTAATTTTTTCCCCTTAAGATTTTTGCACAGTTTTGGAGCTCCACAGCCTGAAGTAGTTTTTTTTTTAATGTAAAATGTTAAATCAGGGCTGTAGAGCTCCGAAATTTTGCAACAAAAGTTGGAAAAAAATAGACAAAGGCATGCCGGGGAGGGAGGGTGGAGTTAAGGGACATGATGGCAAGGGAGCACTATGGGGACACAGCCAGATGCTTCTCTGCTCTTCTCCCCTTGAATGACTATGGAGGGGCAGCTACTATAGTAAAATGACTTTGGTCATTGTGGAGGACAGAAGAGAATACCAGAAATGATGCTTTACTGTAATCACGTTTTCGTAATTGTTTCAAATGTAAACAAACATTTGGCTACAAACAGCTAATAGAATTATACATAGATTAACTGTCATGTCCAGCCTGGCTGAGGACTCAGAGGAGGACGAGGAGGCTGAGCCAGAGCCTCAGTTTGAAACTGAGCCTGAACCTTGAGCCTGGCCCCAGTTCTGCCCTGCAAGCTCAAGCAGAGTCTGTGGCCTCCAAGAAGGCTCAGCAACCAAGCTTCCCGGCAGCAGAGCCTTCAGGCATGGGAGACAGTGAGGAGGATATACCTACCTTCAACCAGTGAAGAGCTGAAAGGGCATGCCTCCGGGGTTTGAGGAAGCTTTATGAGAAACACCAATTAATCAACAAACAGCTGAGCTCATGAGAGCTGGTAATATAAAGGTGAAGGATGCTAGACCAGTTATCAGAGATTATTTGAGTTTGCTGGTGAAAGCACGCTTGAACCGGACCTTCCTTGACTTCTCGGCATGGACATTTGACTATTGGACTGCCTAGCCGTCTTGACTCTCTGGAACCCTTGACCTTGGACTGCTCGACTACTCTATAGTTTGCACCTAGGACTTTGCTTTGTATCTTCTTTGCTTTAAACTGCACAAAGCTCCATGAGCAGTTTCCTTCGTATTTTGTTTGGACTTTGGCTATCAGCATTCTTGGTCACTTTCCTGGATATTAACATACTTTTTAAAATGCAAAAGCATATTCCATTAGAAAGAAAGAAGAAATATAATAATAAAAAACGTCAGAAAGAAACTCTTCTAGAACATGGCCACACAGCCCGAAAAACCCACAAAAATCTAGGAGGGTCGTCAGAAAAAAACTCTTCTAGAACATGGCCACACAGCCCGAAAAACCCACAAAAACCATATTCCATTAATTTATTAAAAAAAAAAAACTTGAAAGGGTCATAATTCTATGGGCTACACCCAAACAGGAACTTCCAGCTTAAATTCAACCTCTGCTGCATCCTCACAAGAAGAGATGGTTACAGTAAAACAATGAATATCTAAATCACACTCATGTAATCCTACTTTCCATGCATGCTCAGCCCTGCCCAGCAAACTGAATTATTCTAATGAAGCTTCTCATTACGTTTCTGTAAGAACTTGATTCTGTAGTTCCATTCTTGATAGTAAGGTCTACTGAATTGGCTTCCAAGCCTCCCTTCATGTGCTCAGCTATACTGGAATAATTATGGGCTATTTACTTTAGAGCAGTGATACTCAAACTGTGCCCTCTAAGGGCTTTTGGACTTCAGCTCCCAGAAGCCCCAGCCATGTTGACCAATAGTCTGGGATTCTGGGAGCTGAAGTCCAAAATCCCTTAAAGGGCACAGTTTGGGGATTGCTGCTTTAGAGCAGGGGTCAGTATACCTTTTTTTTGGGAGGGGGGGTTTCACTGTCCCCCAATCGTCGGCAGGCTGAAGGGGGGGAATGGCACCGGAGGTACGCACGCGCGTGCGCGCACACACACACACGCATGCTCACTACTCCCAGCGTCATGCGCATGCGCGCTCAATGTGGAGCGCCATTTTGTGTTCCAAAATGGTACCCGCGCTCGCATGCGCACTACTCCCGCCGTCATGTGTATGCATGCACAAGTGCCATTTTGGAATACAAAATGGCGCCCCACGGTGCGCTAGAAAGGCGGCGGCGCCAACAGGACTGGCCATGGGCCGGTTCAAAGGCCTCAAGGGGCCGGGTTTGGCACACGGGCCATAGTTTGCAGACCCCTGCTTTAGAGTGTCGATTGACAACTGAGCTTCTGTGGCCCTGCAGCTGTAGAATTGCCACTACTTCAAACTGGCAGTTCGCATTTTAAAAATTGTCACTGCATAACAGCAGAGAGAAAACAGGATTTAAAAATTAGTTTGTCATCTGTTGACACAACAGAAGTGATATCAAGGCTCCTTATCCCTGAATTGCAACCAGTTCCTAAATAAAGGGTCTTTACAGACTGCTACAAATAATGCAATTTGAGTCCACGTTAACTGCCCTGGCTCAGCGGTAGGGAATCATGGGAACTGTGGTTTATTGTGGCACCAGAGCTCTCTGACAGAGAAGGCTCAATGTCTCAGAAAAAGCTACAATTCCCATGATTCGCTAGCACTAAGCCAGGACAGTTAAAATGGACTCAACTTGCATTATTTCTGGCAGTCTGTAAAGGCCCATAGTCACCCTTCCTTTGCCACATATTCTTTAATATAATAATAATAAGTTTTATTTTTAACCTGTCCCTCTGCTCAGCAACCTGGGCAGGGGTACAGCATGATTAAAACAAACAACAGTTAAAACAAACCAACAACACACTCTCTCCCCCTCCCACCCCTTAAAACTAAATTAAACTAATTCAAGATTTAAAAACATTTAGTACATAAAATATGATAAAAACCAAATGGGGCAACAGGCAATGGCAGAAATGGGGCGGGTAGCAATCACTTCCAGTTGAGCGTAGTTATTCCAGGAAGGCCTGCTGGAAGAGATCCGTCTTTACTGCTTTTTTAAAGCTAGCAAGAGTGGTAATAAGACGGATCTCATCTGGCAGGCCGTTCCAAAATCTGGGAGCAGTCGCAGAAAAGGCCCTCTGGGAGGTCTGAGACAGCCTAGTTTTTATAGGCTGCAGCACGTTCCTCCCAGAGGACCTAAGTGCGCGGGGGAGGGGATCATATGGGAAGAGGCGGTCCCTAAGATAAGATGGACCCAAGCCATGTAGGGCTTTAAAGGTCAAAACCAACACCTTATACTGTGCCCGGAAACTAATCAGCAGCCAGTGGAGATATTTAAGCACAGGAGTTATGTGCTCCCTCCTAGATGTTCCAGTAATAACCTGGCTGCCATGTTTTGTACCAATTGAAGTTTCCGGGTTAGGTACAAGGGTAGCCCCATGTAGAGTGCATTACAGTAATCTAGACGTGAGGTTAGCAGAGCATGTACGACAGTTTACAGGTCCCTCATGTCCAGATAAGGGTGCAGTTGGCATATCAGCCGAAGCTGATAACAGGCACTCCTGACCATCGCATTCACCTGACTAGTCATGTGAAGCAACGAATCTAGAAGTACCCCCAGACTGAAAACACAGTCCTTGGAGGAGAGTGTGACTCCGTCCAGGACTGGAAACTGTATTCCCAAACCTGGTTTCGGGCCCGTGACTGTCAGTACCTGCGTTTTGTCTGGATTCAACTTCAGTATGTTTTTCCTCATCCGATCCATTACCGCTCTAAGACAGTCATTGAGAGGAGAGACGCCATCTGAAGTCTGAGCCGACGATCTAGTCATGGAGAAATATATTTGAGTGTCATCAGCGTACTGATGACACCGCGCTCCATGCCTCCGAATGATCTCACCCAGCAGCTTCATATAGATGTTGAACAGCTTCGGGGACAGGATGGCGCCCCGAGGGACGCCACAATTAAGCTCAGTTTTGGAAGAGCAACTGTCCCCGA
>CM034703.1:89968748-89981083 GCA_020142125.1 Phrynosoma platyrhinos
GGATTCCTCCTAGACTTGTAGGTTGGAATGTAGGACATGTGGTGGGAAAGGAGGGCATGGCTGGTCGCCCCTGGGCACAGACCTTTTATTGCAAGAGGAGGACAGAAGGATTTCTCCTTGTGAAGCTTCAGTCCATCTCTGTGAGGCAAACTCACCACCACCATTTGTGCTAAGTATCTCACAAAACTACAGTTCCCAAGATTCCACAGCATGGAGCCAGGACAGTTGAAGCGATACCAAACTGGATTATTTCTGTAGTGCGGATACACTGGTATGAATGGGTAGATTGTGTTTTGTTTCAACACAAAGTACCATAGGGGGGTGCTTTGCCATATGTAAATACCAAATTCTGATTTAGTTGCATTTTGAGAATCATAGCTTGGTTGTTTCTTTGGCTTCTGTGAGTGACTCTTTTCATCTCTTTCAAAATAATTTTGGTTGTTTGAAACGAGATCAGGTGTTTTTTTGGAGTAGCTGAAGGTTGCAGCCACACTGCAGAAATAATCCAGTTTGAAACTGTTCAAACTTCCATGGCTCAGTGCTATGGAATTCTAGGATTTGTAGTTTGGTGATACATTTAGCCTTCTCTGTCAGACCACAAACAAACAAACATTCCCAGGATTCCCAAGCACTGAGCCAGGGCAGTTAAAACGGTCTCAAACTTGATTATTTCTGCAGTGCTGATGCAAAATCAATAGCACTGCCTGCGCTTATCCCAGCTTCTCTTACTTTGGGGAGACAGGGAAAGAGAGATTGACAGATTGAAAGAATTGAAAGAGGGGTATCTTGTTGGTGCCAGCCATTCCTGAACCTTGTTGGTGATCAGTACCTCATTTGTATGCAACCCAGTGCTTTGGGGAGGGGGATGTGTAACAAGCGCAGTGTTCCCAGGGGATAGAAACAGAGCCAAATAGTGCAAGCTTTATTTCTGAACAAAGCTTCTCCTCCTCCTATTCCTTGCCCCTTTTAAGCAACCATACTCATTTCTAGCTCTTAGTGATTTCTTAAATGGGAATCTGGCTTTAATATCATTTGGATGATGGGAGGCTTGTTTACTCCCCTCTTCTTCCTTGTCAGCTAAAATGATCTGGAAAAAATGTTGGCTTCTGATTGTTTTTTAGGTTCTAAATATAAATGTTTCCTAGGCTTCAGTCTTGTGATGGTGGAAAGAGGTACCAGTCTGGGATAGTAAATTACACACAATGTGGGGTTTCAGTTGTTATAAATGGGTAGATTGTGTTTTGTTTCAACACAAAGTGCCATAGGGTGGTGCTTTGCCATATGTAAATATTAAATTCTGATTCAGTTGCAATTTGAGAACCATAGCTCAGCTGTTTCTTTGGCTTGTATAGGTGACTTTTTTCATTCTTTTTAAAATAATTCTGGTTGGCTGAAAGCAATCAGATATTTTTGGGAGTAGTTGACCTGTGACACTTCTGCCAAGACTAATGTTTCTTCCTATTTGCCATTAGTTTGTATGTGTTAGTCCACAAAGAACAGTCATTAGAAAGCCAGCACAGATTTTGGAGAAACAGAAAACCAAATAATTTCCCTTCTGCTACTAGTTCAAAGATTATAATATTGATTTTAGTCATCTTGTATGGCCCTTGACCATCTAGTAGACATAATTCACATTATAACTATATTTTTGTTGATGTCTATGCTTAGTCTTTCTCTTAGGCATTCTCCATTATCATTGACTTTAATGCACCCTGTGACGGGCAGTAAGTACTTCGATTTGTGTATATGCATTTTATCCCAAACTATACTTGCTTAATTTTTTTTTTAAAAAAAAACTTATTTAAATCTTGACCTTGAATAATCTTTGGCCTTAAACACCTGTTGTTGGCATCCTTTCACTTGTGCGTTTGACATTCCATGGTGATGACAACTTACCACCATCTAAAGAAATTTGATTAAGGAAATAGTGCAAAATATACTTAATTAAACCATATGGTTATTACTATTCATTACATCAGCCTTATGGAAGTCTCAGTGTGTTGTGGTGGAATAATACAGTTCTTATGAACAATGCAATATTGTAAGATTATTTTTCCATTTGTATTCTGAAAATGTTGTTGTAAGAAGAAAAACATTGATGCTGGCTTGGTTAAATCTTGACTTCATGAACTTCTTCTGAAAGTGAAGTAAGACATTTTTAGTGTGTAGAAACAGTATATCAAATGTGGCTTGTCTCAGCTTGTGGTTTTCTTATGCACTTAGTGTTATTAAGAGCAAAATGTCAAGTTCACTCCTAATCCATAACACTATGCTTATTTCAAAAATGAATTGAGGAATACAGGTATTCAGAGAGAAGCACCCTGAATGCTCCATCCCTGGCATTCCTCTGGTTAAGTATAAAGTTAGGGAAACCCGTTTTCCATTATAGTAGACAGACACCTACTAGATGTAAAGGTTTCCGCTTGTCATTCCCTTTGCTTCATCCAGAATTAGCTCTCTTTAGGAAGCTGACATAATAAAATGAAGCAAAGCATAAACATAGATTGTATCCTGCTTATATCCAGGAGGGCTTACAGGGCCTTGTTGGCTTTACACATGAACACAAATCTAATAACAGGTGTCCTTCCATCATAATAGCTGGAATGCTGGTGGACTGGAAGCAAAATGGGATGGGGGTTTCTGTCTCTTGTGGCTGCATCTTAAATATTTTCTGAAGGCACATTCTCATCTTTGACAAATTAATCTTTGACAAACTGTATTCCTGTACATGCTTTGGTGTAGGCCACCTTGAAGCCAGAGAGATTTTCTTCAGATTAAACATGCAAGAAATCAACTTGGCTGCAATGCTGACTTGTTACAATGTGCTTTTATTTGCACTTTCAAGCAGAATGATCAGATTTTAGTCTGAAAGACCACATTAATAATTTGTAGTTTCATGTTTAGTCATGTCTGTTTATAATTAAATTATGCAGGATTATAGAAATGTTTACTTTTAACATTGGTTCAGAACATGGTTCTGCAGCAAAGCTTCATACTGCAAGGGACAGGGAGTATATTTGTAATATGTACAAGCCAATCTTCCCCAAACTAGTATCCTGCAGAGACTTGTTCTTCAGATCCATGTGCTCCAGTGAACATGAGATTAGGAATTATGGGAATTGTAAGCGAAAGCATCTGGAAGGTTCCAGGCTGAGGAGGACCGAGGTAAGCTTAACCTTGCATCCTTGAGATAATTGCATAATGGAAACAAAATCAGGGGAGAAAAGTATGGTTTCTTACCCCATTTTATGTATATTCCCAATGAGACTGCTACTGATATCAGCTAACTGGCTCTTAGTGCTAGTTTCTATGTGTTATACAAAAACATTGCAGTAGATAGAGCTGTGGTAACCCATCACAGAATAAACCAAAAGTGTGACTGTGTGACACACTATAGCTCAATCAGACAAAATTAAGTTCTGTATCTGAGTTACTATGGTAACCCTAGTATTTCTAAAAGAATATGACATTTGTGATGCAAGAAAGGCTTTAATACATCTGTGCAATGCAATTACTTGAGTGGTTTTCATTTTTCAGAATGTTTGTGAAGCTTTAAATTGAAGCTACTTTAAACAGTCTCTGTCAGGGTGGGCATTGGTAAAATTTTCAGATTTATATTAATAACACAACTTGAATTTCAGAAGTAATGTTACACATCTAAACTGTGTGAGTTCTTAATCCATGAAGTATACATTGTCATGAACAGGCACTGTCAGATGTCTAGTATTACTTCAAAATGAAAGGTAAAGAAACAGTTATGTAGAAGTATTTCCCAAGTTATATGTAGTGCAATGAATACTGTTGCTTTGGACAAATCTATTTTTTGGAAAGACTTCTGAGTACATGTATTAGTTTATTCAAACAGAATTCATCCAAATTGCTTCCTGTAGCCTTTCAACTAATTCAGTCTAAAGAAAGTTTAGATTTAAATATTGTTGTGCTTGTTTTTTACAAATTTATGCTAGGAGCCCCAGTAAGAACAGTTTGCAAATATATGGATCAATATACTAATATTGCTTAGAAAGGTTCTGAAAGAACCTCTGCCCCAATGCCCCACTCTCCCTGACTTGGCAGTGATTTCTGAAGAGCTGCCGAAGCAGGGAATGTGTGTGAAAGAAGTGATTAACCTTCTCAAACCGATGTTAAAAGCTTCTCTCCCTATCCTCCTGCCTCGGACCACCAAGCACCACTCCCTCATGTTACTTCCCTTTTCAATCTGATGTTAAAACCTTCTCCTCCAACACCAGGAAAGTGGTGTTAGGTGGTCAGGAGAGGTCTGGAGAAGGAGGGAGGAAAGTAGTGTTTTCCCCTTTTAAGATCCTTTGTTCCATGCCCCTAAGTTTTATTCTCAATTTATCCACGAGTCATATCACCAGTTCATCTTTATTACAGTCATAGACCACCACAGGTAAAGAGTCATATCAAAATCCACAATTTTGGCCCCAAAAACCTGTCCTTGACTTATATGTGAGGTTGACTTGTACATGAGTATATATACACACACAGTACTGTAGATCCCTCCATGTTAGATATCTGTCAGCAAGTCTTGTGATATTCCATTTTGCAGCAAAGTGCTGTAAGATGTGGTAGCTTCTCAATCTCATAGGTCTCTGGATGAGATGGATTTTCTATACGTTATCTTGGTGGATGACCAGGAACTGATGTGTCCCTGTTGGTTTTGTTGGACTCTGCGTGGCTTTTTATATCATCCACCTGCCTTCCTGGGATGGAACATGGAGGCAATATTTTACAGTGGCTCCGTTGTGTTCTGGAGGAGGGAGTCCAGAATATGGTGATCTGAGATTCCTGTTTGACTCCATGATTATTGGTCTGTGGAGTCCCTCAGGGTCCTGTTTTGTTCCCCACGCAGTTCAACCTTTACATGAAAACAATGGGAGAGATTTTATGGAATTTTGAGGTCAGAAGTAAGCTGATGATAACCATATTTTATTTCTCTATTCCATCTAACCAAGGAAGATGTTTCTTTGTTGAACGAGTGTCTGTCATCAGTAATAGACCAAATGAGGGCAAACAAATTGAACTGTTTGCCCTCATCTGGTCTATTACTGATGACAGACACTTGTTCATCACAGAAATTTCTTCTTTGGTTAGGTGGAATGGAGAAATAAAATGGCGTTATCATCAGCTTACTGTTGACATCTGACCTCAAAATTCCATAACCCCATCTCATCCAGGGACTTGAACAAGTGTAGTTTTAGACCAATTGCGGCCAAACAAATTGAAGTTTAATCCTGGCAAAATAGGGGTGCTCCTGGTCATTCAGTGAGCAGATCAGAGAATAGTTTCAGAAGGAGATTACAGCTCCTGAAGATGCAGGCTTACAGTTTGAGTGTACATCTGGACTCAGTATTGAGCCTAGATTTCTGGGTTTCAGCACTGACCAGGAGTGCACTTGCACAGTGAAAGCTAGTGTGCCAGCTGCAATAGCAATAGCGTTTACTTTTCTATGCTGCTTCATACTGAACTAAGCAGTCTCTAAGCAGTTTATAAAGTGCAAGCCAATTGCCCTCAACAAGCTGGGTCATCATTTTATCTACCTATGAAAAGGTGGAAGGCTGAGTGGACCTTGGAGCCCTCAGTATCAAACTCACAACTTTGTGACTGCAGTACTGGCATTTAACCACTGTGCCACCAGCTGACCTCATTCTTAGAGATGTCTGATCTGGCTGTGGTCACATATGCCTTGGTTACATGCTTTGTGGATTACTGTAGCATGCTTTATTTGGGGCTGACTTTGGGAAGTGCCCAGAAACTCCACTTGGTCCAGAGGGCTGCAGCCAGTTTAGGCCTTTGCAGACTGCCAGAAATAGTGCAAATTAAGTCCACTTTAACTGCCCTGACTCAGTGCTAGGGAATCATGGGAACTGTAGTTTATTGTGGCACCAGAGCTCTCTGACAGAGAAAGCTTATTGTCTCAGAAAAAAATACAATTCCTATGATTCCTTATCACTGAGCCAGGGCAGTTAAAGTGGACTCAATTTGCACTATTTCTAGCAGTCTGCAAAGGCCTTTTGTTAATGGGCTGGCTACAGGAAGCATTTATTAATCATACAGAAGTTGTACAGCTGACAGTCAAACCAGCAAAAAACAAACAAACAAAAACTGTAACAACCTGTCATTTAGCTCATAGCTCTTGTTGCAAGAGCTGAACTGTCAGTTCTTTTCTGAACACAATTCAAAGTGCTGATTATAACCTATGCAGCTGAAATCCAAGCAGTCTGACAGACTGCTTTACCAATAGGAGCCCATCCATGTTTGGGAGAAGGCCTTCTCTTAGTCCTACCACCTTCAGAGGCTCATTTTGTGCGAAAAGGGGAGAGGGCCTTCTCAGTGATGGCTCCCAGACTTTGAAACTCCCTACTTAGGGAGACTAGAATATTTCCCTCCTTGTTGTGCTTCTGTCAGCAACCGAACATCTTTCTGTTCCAACAGACTACAGAAATTGATTGCTAGGGCATTTAATAGTGTATTTATCTTTTTAATGGATGCTTTATTTAGTCCAATTCTATGGATAATTTAATTGCATTTTATAATAATGTTTTGTATGCTTGTATTTGTAACTTTATGTTTTTTAACTACATTTGTTTTAATGTTTGTAAATGATCTTGAGTCTCAAGTTTGGGGGGAAAGGTAGAAGGTAAATGTGTTGTTAAAACAGCAGTTTTGGGTCAACTTAAATGCCTGACAAAGTCTTGACCAGGTGCTTAAAGTTTTATCATGTATGTGGAGACTGATAACTTGCTCCTTTTTTCACTTGCATGATTTTTCAGTTTACTGATATCTAGGGTAGGGTCTCTGAATATGATACTGTGAAACTGACCTGTATCACATTATGTAGCCCTTTGGAAATTTAGGGCAAGTGTCATGATTTGCATCTTTCTGGATTCTGTTATATTCCACCCTATGCCCACAACTGTGTGAATGTGCTGTATGCCTGAGCATTTCTTATCTGTACTGCATCGAGAAAAGGTGGGTTTATATCCGCAAAAGCTTGTGTGAAAATAAAAACCAGCTAGTCTTGAAGATACTGCCACATTTCATTTTCTCCCTCCCCCTTTCGTCCTCCTTTTTATATTGTGAATCTTGTTCTCTTAACTGTATAAAATAGATCATATGGTGAAGGGAAAGAAGGGACAGAACACAGAACATTGATGACTGTGTGTGGCTTTATACAGATCAACATGGTGTACTCTGACCTTTTGGAACAGTGGCTTTCAGGGACATTTCACTGGCTTTTGAAAGATTAGGAACCGCTATCTAAATACCTTCAGGGTTGAGTTATTAGGCTAGAAAAGAAGAGGTGGAAAGAGTAATGGCTGTTGTGCTAAATTGTTAGCAGGTAATTACATGCTCAAGAGTAAGGATGGATGTCTTCCTGGGAGCAAGACCCATACTTCATCAGTGGCCTTACCACCATGCAGTAAGGTGCAGAACTGTTGGGGATGCGCTAGTTGGATTTTCTGTATTGAGTGGAGTGTTGGACTTGATAGCCTATGGGACCCCTTCCAACACTATGCATGAAAATTTGGTGACATGTCTGGGAATTTGGCACCTACACAAAGGAGCACAGGGTCCATGCTAGCCATGTTTCCCACCATGGTTATAGAAAGTGAAATATCTGCTTACTATCTCTCACTTGCTTTTCAAACTGGCCTTTCAGGAAAGTTGGTTGTTGACCAGAATTTTGACACGATTTCAAATGGTTGTCTTTTATGGGAAAGTAAACCAGTCTTTAACAGAAGATTTTGCAAAATTCTTATAGAAAATCGCATGTTGTACCTATAAATACTTGAACAGTTTCTACTACACACTAAATACCTCTTTGATTTTCCTGGAACCCTTGATAGGATCATGTGCACTCCTAACAAGCCACTAGATGAAATAGTGTGAGCAAAACCTGCAGATGAACTAACAGTTGGTCAGGTTATACCAGTGATCACAAAAATATGAGGATGATGCCTACAATAAATTGAATCATTTAAAGAATTGTATACATAGTTACTGAGAGTTAGAGAGCCTGGGCCATACTTCTAGAATTATACTGCTTTCCACTCCTTCTCTCTCCTCTCCTCCAGATCTCTGTAGATGTGGATAATGACCTAAAATTAGCAATACAAGCAGTTGGTTTTGTTATGTCTTCTGGAAACCTCTTTTACAGCTGCAGAGCAGGGAAGAAATACCTGATTAGTATGTAATATACAGTGGAACATCTACAGTATGACCCTCGTATTTGCAGGACCAGTACCTGTGGTTTCATTTACCCGCATCTGGGGGGGAAATGCATCTCCCTGGAGATCCTCAGTGGTCAACTTTTACCAGAAATACAAGGTTTGCTGTTATCAGCGATTTTCACTATAGTTGTCCCTCAACATTTGCAGCTTTGACTTTTGCGGATTTGATTACTATGTTCTTTCTAGGAATATCTAGGTTCTCCAACACAGCTCTGCTGGAAATTGACCATGGAGTTGTACTGGAGGACTTAGAGCAGGGGCAGGCAACCTTTTTGAGCCAGGGCCGGGTTCCTGTCCCTCAGACAATTGGGGGGCTGAAGCACCAAAAATAAATAAATAAATAAATATTAAAAAAAGTTAAAATTAAAAAGTTTAAAAAATATGCATGCACATTCTCTCAGCCCCAGAAAAGCCATGGCAAAACCCTGTGGAGATTTTGCCAAGAAAACCCCAAGAACAAGTAATAACAACAATAATATCATCATGGCAGGCGGCGGCAGGACCAGCCTGGGGCCGGTCCAAAGGCCTTGGGGGACTGCATCCGTCCCCCGAGCCTTAGGTTGCCTGCCCCTTAGAGGTTACTAGAGAAAACACCTCTCTAGGCATTTGTAGATTCTCCAGCGTGATTCTGTGGTCAGCGTCTGGCAGATATTGACCATAGAGTTGCACTGGAGGACCTAGAGATTCCTATAGAAGTGGTTTTTCCACTTTCACAGGGGTCTTGTGCCCCTAATCTTAGCAAATGTGGAGGGCCAACTGTATTTGCAGTAAGATTGGGAATGTATCTCCCGTGGATATGAGAATCATACTATAATTCCAAGGAATTCCCACTAATTCAGAACAGCTGCTCTTTCTAAGCTTTGTCTAATTAATATCACAGTTATAGAACATTAGGGATTCAGTCCTCTCAAATCTAGTGTGGAACAGTGATAGTCTTCTCCCTAGTGGCATCAAACCTACCCAGTTCATTGATAGGTGGAGCTATTCTCTTTTAACACGTCAGTATCAGAGCCTTCCCTGAACCTAGTCTTCCAGAGTTTCTACATTTTTGAAAATAGCTTAGCAGGTTTGCTTGTCCCATTTTGTAAATGTTAAACATAGAATCATAGAGTTGGAAAGGTCCCCATGGAGCACTGAGTCCAACTTCCTGCTTAATGCAGGGCCACTAGCTAAAACGTCCCCATTAGGTAGCTGACTAGCTACCTTTTGCAGAAGTACGTAGGAGGAGACTCCATCACCTCTCTGGGCAATTGATTCCATTGCCGAACTACTAATAATTAACATTGCTGAAGTGACATTCTATTTTTCTGCAATTTACAACCATTAGATCTGGTTCTGTCCTTTTGGGTGCAGAGGGCATGCCTCTTCCTCTTTGTGACAGTATTTAAGGAGTATAATCATGTCACTCTTCAGTCTTCTCTTCACCAAGCTGAACATGCCTAACCCCTTCAACATTTTCTCATATGTTACGTTCTCTATACCTCATACCATCCATGTTGTCCTTCACCAAGCCCTTTCCAACTTGTCTATATCCTTCTTAAGATAAGGCTCCCAGAATTAAATGAAGTAGTAGTATTGTTGCAATATTTGTATCTCATTTTCTCCCAAAATTGGGACTCAAGGTAGCCTACAATTAAATACACAATACAGCTAAATCTTACAAAAATGAGTATTAAAGCAGCATTAAACTTTTGACAATACAGTTATGCTTCAATTAATTAAGTAGATGTGTTCCTAGGCATTATTTCTTTAACAGAAACTTGGGTACCAGAGGCAGACATAACAAATAGGAATAAGTTCCTAAAGCACAAAAAAGAAGAGCAATTCAACATGTTTCAGCAAACTTTCTACTTCAAACTAATGAAATAGGAAATGAAACATTCAGGTGAGGGAAGCATTGCATAAGTAAAGAAAACGTTTTGAATCCATTTGAAAGCTTCTTGCAGAATGCATCCAGCAATGGTTTCTTTTCTTTCATTTCCCCCTACTTCTGATGATTTTCACTTTGGTTGCCAAACCTCTAGATCTATGGTGCTGTCATTTTTTAAACATGTTTTTGGTAGCTGGAGAGGCAGACTTATCTGCATTCCCTTTTTCTCCCTGTTTTGGTGTTCAGCATGCACTGTAAGGGATTCTGGAGACAGTTGCTGTTTACTTTACCTGTCGTAGGCAGGCACACACACCTACATAAGGATCAGTATGAGCAGAATCCCATTATTACCCCATTGAAGCTTTTATTGCATTGTTTACTGCAGACACAAAATTAAATGATTTATAAAGTTAAAAACATTAAAAATTAAAATATTAAAATTATGAAACTGTATACACTCGAAACTCACCTTTTGCAGATTTGATTATTCATGAATTTGTCATCAATAATTAAATGAGATTTTTTCTTATAGATTCAACCATTTCTGCCTTTGAAATGAACGAGCACAGGTGTTTTCAAGGTTCTCCTGCAGCACTTGTGCTCTTTCATTTCAAAGGTTAAAGCGGTGTCAGCCATGCTGCCCGGAGGCAGCAGAGCTCACCAGGCATCATCTTCTGCATTTGGAAGGAGCAAAGGGAAGTGCCATTCTGTTCCCCTTACTTGCTCCGGAGGTATGGGGTGGCATTCATGCTCCTGGGCGGGAGGCAGGGGAGTCCACCAGCCATTGGCTTCTGCCTTTGGGAGGAACAAAGGGAAGCACCTTTCTGTTCTCCTTACTTGTTCAAAGGCAAAAAGGGTGGCACCTGTGCTCCCCAGAGGTGCAGAGACTGCCTGTCATCAATGTCTGTTTTGGAATGAGCAAGCACCGATACCACAGCAGGGTCTTGAAGGCACTTGTTCTCATTCATTCCAAAAGACAGAAGTGAGTGGCTGGTGTTAAATATTAAGAGTTAAGGGTGGAGAGAGATATTCACAGTTTCTTGGGTTTCATGGGGATCCTGCAGCTATAACCCTGTGAATGTGGAGGGCTGACTGTACAAACCTTAAAACCTGAGTCACACAGCACCTTACCCTCATCAGTTTGAAAAAGCCTGACCTCACAAAATTGTTTTTATCTGCCCCCAAAAGGAGAGTAGGGAGGAAATTCCAACATCTAGGAGTAGACACCAAGAAGACCCTCTCCCTCGTTCCTATCAAACGGAGAGGGTGGTAGGACAGAAGTGCCTTTCAATTGTGTGCTCCCTGTAGCCAGTTCCAGTTAACAACCAGACTGCAGCTCTGGGTCAACTGAAGTTTCTGAGCACTTTTCAAAGGCAGCCCCACATAGAGTGCCTTACAGTAATTCAGATAGGATATAACCAAGGCATGTACCACTATGGCCAGTTCTGACTTATCCAGGAATAACAGTAGCTTTGACACAGTAGCTTTAACTGTGCAAATGCACTCCTAGTCCCTGCTGAAATCTGGACCTCCAGGTTTAGAGCTGAATCCAGGAATACCCCTAAACTGCATTTTCAGGGGGAGTGTAACCCCATCTAACACAAGTTGAATCCCTGTTCCCAGATCTGTCTTTCGACTGACCAGAAGCACCGCTACCTTGTCTGGATTAAGCTTCAATTTATTTGTCTTCATAAAGTCTGTTACAGTTGTCAGGCACCAGTTTAACACAGGAACAGCTTATTTGGAATTACTGTATATATTTATGTATAAATCAAATTTAGACCCAAAAAACCTGAGTTGATTTATCCACGGCCAATGTAAGTAATGCATCTTAACTCTTATGTAAAATGAAGAGCCATCCCTTGGTGAAAGGCAAGAGTATAATCTGTCCTGGAAGCAGTGACTCCTCCCTCTACTCTCTCATCCATCCAACCTTTAGAGTGAGCACAAAGAGTGAGCACAAAGTTCTTTGACATTGCTTCATCCTTTAGATCTTTTGTTATACAATCCTAGGCTTTTTCCCCAATTGATCCACAAGTCACATCAAAATCCATAATTTTGGCCCCCAAATTTGCTCTCAGCTTATACATGAGGTCAACTTATAGTCGAGCATATATGGTAAGTGGAAAAGAGTAATAGAGCTCAATATCATCAGCATACTGGTGGCACCAGACTCCAAAACTCAAGACAACCTCTCCCAGTGGTTTCATGTA
>CM034703.1:89981183-89994881 GCA_020142125.1 Phrynosoma platyrhinos
CGTCTTATATGCCGGAGCGTCTTATATGGCGAAAAATACGGTAGATGTTAAATAGCACAGGGGACAAGACTGAATCCTGACAGACTCCACAGGCCAAGGAGTCAAGCAGGAATCCTCCAGCATCACCCTCTGAAAGCATCACCCCAGGAAAGAACTGAGCCACTATAGAACAGTACCTCCTAGCCCCATCCCAAAGAAATTGATTAGAAGAATAACATGGTCAATGGTATCAAATGTCACTGAGAGATCCAGCAGAACCAACAGGGACACACTCCCCATGTCCATTTTCCTGCATAGGTGACCAAAGCTGTCTCTGTCTGTAACCAGGTCTGAAACTAGACTAAAATGGATCTAGATAATTGGCCTCATCCAGGAACCCCTGGAGAAGCCACCTAAAGCTATAGTATCTTGCCCAAAAACTGAAAGTTGGAGATTGGCCTAATTATCTCTTATTGTAGAATCCAGGAAATATATTTTCAGAAGAGATCTTACCACAGCCTCCTTCTGGTATGTTGGGACCCTGCCTTGTTATAAAGAGGTATTAATTACTTGCCTTCCCCACTCGGTAAGTCTTCCTTTAATTAGCCAGGAAGGTGAGAGCCATCACACATGTGGTTCTTACCTCTCCAAGGATCCTGTCCACATCCTCAGGCTGCACAAATTGAAAAGTATCCAACAAATGTGGAAAGGAGTCCCTCTAGCCTACCATCTGAGTTGTTAATAAAAATGTTGGAAGAGTAATGGCCTTAGGATAGAACCTTGTGGCATTCTGCTTGTGACCTCTTTCCAGTCTGAAGCGCAGCCATTCATGATAACTCTTTGAGCACTGTTTTCCCACCAATTATAGATCCATCAGATAGTGTTATCATCTATTTCATATTTAATCAACTTGCTAATCAAACTTTTACAGATGATTTTATCAAAGATTGCCCCATAATTGCTGAAATTGAGATAATTGACACATCATTCTCACCATTTACTAAACTAGTAACAGTGATTTTCCCCCTCTGGTATTGAGGTCAGTCTGACTGACCTGTAGTTCCCTGGATCTTCTATTTTTGCCCCTTTGGAAGAGAGAGACAATATTTCCTTGTCTCCATCCTCTTGCACCTCACCCATTCTCCAAGATTTCTCAAAAATGATGGCAAGTTGTTCAGAGAGTATGGGCCTTTGCAGACTGCCAGAAATAATGCACATTAAATTGAGGCACTGCCCTGGCTCAGTGCTAGGGAATCATGGAAACTGTATTTTATTGTGGCACCAGAGCTTTCTGACAGAGAAGGCTTAATGTCTCAGAAAAAAAAATACAATTCCCATGACTCCCTAGCACTGAGCCAGGGCAGTGCCTCAATTTAATGTGCACTATTTCTGGCAGTCTGCAAAGGCCCTATATCAGTAATCTCCTCCAGTACTCTGGGATGCAGTTCATCTAACAGATTTGAACTCATTTAGGTTAACTAGGTCATTTCTGACTTCCTTATCAATCTTGATTTTCAGTCACCTTGCCAAGGTCTCTTCTAATGCATGGAAGGACACACTTCTCTTTTTGGTAAGAAACTGAAGTATCTTGCATTTTAGGAAATGTCAGTTTGAAGATTTAATTTAATTTAATTTAATGAGATATAGCAATAGCAAATACATTTCTATACCGCTTATCAGTGAACTAGCACTCCCTAAGTGGTTTACAATGTGTAAGCCAATTCCACTCAACAAAAAATGGGTACTCATTTTACTGACCTACGAAAGGATGGAAGGCTGAGTAGACTTTGGAGCCCTCCTCTAGGATCAAACTTACAAGGTTGTGGCTGCAGTACTAGCATTTAACCACTGCACCACCAGGGCTTCTTTGCTTTGGGGGAGATTTCTTGACAGCAAGGGAGGGAATGATCTGATGAGGGAAGAAAGGTTGTTTAAAGAGGGTTTTGATTCTGAAAGAGGTGGGGAAAGGGTGTGTGTGAGTGACTCTTGTGCTGAGGGATAGGAGAAAGATTTGAGCAGGCTGTATATGAGGGAGCACTGTGGTTTCAAAGGAGATGGTTTGTACTCTGGAGCTCAGTGCTAATTTCTGGCACATACACAGGGACTTTTAGTTTTGCCTTCTGTGAAAGTTTCTGTTTGATCAGAAAAGTTTTAAGCATAAAATGCAGTGCTTTGTAAAATATGTAATTGTTTCCACAATGTTGAGTTGACAGTCAAGATTTGTATTACAGAAGAGGAGTAATTATGATAGTTGAGTCCCTCTTTAAGCTCAGATTTGTAAGTTATGTAGGCATTCTAGATCCAGCCTTCATGTTAGACCCCAAAGTGGCATCTGTAGTATGGTGTGCCTTTCACCAGCTTTGCTTTATTAGGGTGACCCTGGCCCCAATTGTTTGTGTTCTAGTAAAATTCAGGCTTCTTTGTTATTGTGTGCCTTCAAGTTGTTTCTGACTTATGGTGACCCTAAGACTAAACAATCATATGGGTTTTTTTGTTTTTTTTTGGTAAGTTTCTTCAGAAGGGGGCTTGCCATTCCACCCTCTGAGGCTGAGAGAGTATAATTTGCCCAAGATCATCCAGTGATTTTCCATAGCCGAGCAGAGAATTGAACCCTGGTCTGCCAGTGTCCTAGGCCAACGCTCAAACCATTAGCAATAGCAATAGCAGCTTCATTTATATACCGCTTCATACCACGCTATGCAGTCTCTTAGCAGTTTACAACTGTAAGCTAATTGCCTGGAACAAGCTGGGTACTCATTTTAGCGACCTTGGAAGGATACAAGCCTGAGCCCTTGGCTGGTATTGAACTCACAACCTTATGGTTTGTGAGTGAGTGGCTGCAGTACAGGCATTTAACCACTGCACCAGCAGGGCTCTTCTTACACCATTACACTATGCTGGCCTTACTACAATAAGTTGCACATGGAGCAGCTGTTGAAAAATATACAGAAATATCTGTTGCCTTGAGCTCTATTTTTCTTTAAAAATGCAGTATGCATTTCCTAAGACTTGTTTTGCCTGACCACATTTCAGAAGGGTCATAAGGGCACAATGAGTTGTTTTTGTAAGGTAACAGAATGACCAGTGAAAATTAACATTGTTACTTTTAGAAGTTACTCTGGTTTGCAGGCTAGGGGATTTGGGGCTATAAGTAAGAACTCATGCTAATATATTACTTTACAAAATATTTAAAGTTCTGTTTGGCTTAGGAGAAAGATTTAAATATTGTTGTATAAAAACAAATATTTGGTTCACACTGAAAAAAATGACATGTTTCTTAGGACAAATAGAGGTATATTGTATATGTCTTAAGACACTATAATCAAAATTTTGTTTTGAAGTTTAAGTAATCTCAAGCATTTTACAAATATTGAATGTCAAAATGTAATATTATGTTGAAAATGTATGTGTCATTGTGCTTGGCCATCTCCTCTGCACATGTTAAAAGTTCTTTTTATATTAGAAATTTTGGAACGTTTGTTGGACTTCACATGAAAGCTAACACATTTTCCCTCTTATTTCAGATTGGAAGATGAATAATCTTTCTTTTAGTGAGCTGTGCTGCCTATTCTGTTGTCCACCATGTCCAGGAAAAATAGCTTCCAAGCTGGCATTTTTGCCCCCAGACCCTACTTACACCTTGATGTGCGATGAAAGTGGGAGTCGTTGGACTCTGCATCTTTCTGAACGAGCAGACTGGCAGTACTCATCTAGAGAAAAAGATGCCATTGAATGTTTCATGACTAGAACCAGCAAAGGCAACAGGATTGCCTGTATGTTTGTGCGTTGTTCCCCTAACGCCAAGTATACCTTACTCTTCTCACATGGGAATGCTGTTGACTTAGGCCAGATGAGCAGCTTTTACATAGGACTTGGTTCACGGATTAATTGCAACATATTTTCATATGATTATTCTGGATATGGAGCAAGTTCAGGAAAACCAACAGAGAAGAATTTGTATGCTGACATTGATGCTGCTTGGGTAGCTCTTAGAACAAGGTAAATAGAGGTATTATTTTATTATGTCTGGGAGTTGTGTGCATTAATAATAAATTTCAATAATTATGAATGTCTTCGATATATTTTCTTCATGAGAGATTGATTTTAAACCAATAATTTGTTCATATTTTCCTATCTTATCCAGGCAGAAAAAGGAAATTAATAATTAATTGTATAGTGAGAAAAGGGGACAGTTCCTGTTGGATGTCAGAGAACAATGTTTGGCTACTAATAAATTGCTTGTTTTATTCAATCAATATATTTCTGTTGCCAATGAAAATGAAGAAAGAGGTTTTCTGTTGAAACCTTACTTGCTATTATGTTACTGTCTGTAACTGGACCAGTCCAGTATAGTCAGGATGTAATGTCTAAATGCTTTCTTTAATTCAGAAGGGGAAAAGGCTGTAATCCAACTTTCAGGCATGTTTATGTCTATTTATCTATTGGAGCTCTTTGACATAACAGGGCCTTACTGAATAAATTAGGGTGCTCTGAATTCCTGAAATACAGCTGTTTACTTTATTCAACTTTAAGATAATCTTAGAAATAATGGTAAAGTTTCTCACTATCTTCATTCTTTTACTCTGTCCAGCTTTTATGTTATAGGATGGGTGTGCATGCATAAACATGCACACACCCCATCTATCACCTTTCAGCTTTCTTCTGTTAATTGATCTACTTCCTGCTTCCTCCTTAAGAGTGATTGTAGATCCTTAAGGGGAGAAGAGAGACAGATTTTTTCCCCAGCAACTCGACGGTATCTCTGACTATTACTTGTTACACTTGGCATGCAGATTCAGCAGTGTCAGATTAGACTCTTCTTCCATTTGGAATTGGCATTGTAGTACTGTGACAGAACCCCTTATCCAGATTGACCCGTCTGTTCCAGCGCTTGGGCTCCAATCATTCACCTTGCCTGTTTACCCTTAGAATATCTCCCTGGATCTGGTACTTGAGCCTCAAGGGTGGCTCCTGTTCTGAACATGTGGCAGTGTTGATCAGTGGGTTCAGTTGGTAAAGTGTGACAAGTCCTCAATTCTTAAATGAAAACTATCAGACACAGTTATAAAATATATAAAACCAGTAAATATTTATTATATAACAATTAAGTAAAACAGGAACTCTCTGAACTCTTTCCGTATTCTCAGTTCTCAAAATGCTGTTTACATCTTACCAATTTTTGTCTTCCTAACTGGCCTTCCCTCTTTCTCTGACTTCCTAACTAAATCTTTTTACAACTTCCCTCCCAGCCCCCTCCCACATCATTTCATGAGCTGTGATTGGCTGGGGGAAGATATTGCAGTTCACCTGTTTAGTTAATAGCGCTTGCTGTTTGACCTCAGTTAATTACCTGATTCTTGTTACCACTTGTGAAATGTGAAATCCAAACCTCTCAAAGATTAATTTAGGATAGACATTCTGTAAAGGTGTGACATCTTTCTAATCAAATAGTCAGGAAAAACTTTTCTATATGAGTTAGCCTGTGTTTTCTAATATATAAAGGAGACATGCATTGAGGGTGCTTGATATTTCTGAGCCATCATGCAGGGATTAACTAATTTCTGCGTTCATCATCCGCAGGTGAATTTTTAAGACCTTTCTGCTGCCAGGTATTTATCCGTTGCAGTGTTCTAACACATTTTGATTGTTTGAAAATATATCTAAGGGTTGAAGAGAACTTTTAGGTGTGGCACTATTAACTTTTCTGGTTTTTTTCTCTACCTGATGGAGGGTTTGCCATTCATACATTTGCTTATATTTGTACTGGTTAGAGCTGAGCCATCATTTTTTACTGACTGTCAAGTTCTGCATAAAATGCTGCAGAAGGAAGTTATGCACACTATAAATCTGGAGACTTATGAGCTTTTGTTTTTTAACATTTTATTGGGAACTGGTATGTGAAGATTGGAAACGTTATCATTCTAGAAACATGGCTGGAAGTGTGTAGATAAGTATTATGTGGAAGAATTTTGCATTACATTTTAGTGACTAAAAGAGAGCAAGTAGTGCTGTTACCAATGAATTTCTGGAACCCTTTTGTTCATAAGTGTACAGTCACCCCTCCATTTTCACAGACTTGGAGTCCGAGTCCCTCGTCCATTCGCAGGCGGCAAACGGAGGGGGACAAAATGGAAGGGGTGCCCACAAGTGCACATTTCCATTTTCCATTTTCACAGGGTGGTGGTGGTCTGGAATGGACCCCCTGCAAAAACAGAGGGGCGGCTGTAATTGCAGACTGCATTTGATAGATTCTATTTCAACAATGAAGGTCAGTGTTTTGACAAGTTGTGAGAAATACATTCATGATAGGTAAGTGATGATAATAGGAGAGTGCTTTGCTAATGAGGCACATTTATGTCTAAGAAACATTTTCTTAAGTTTTCATTAGAATCAGTAAATGGAAATATGAAAATGTGGGAGAAATACGCATAAAACGAGCTGACTATAGAGAGCATGACAACTCTCTTCTTAAAACAGCTCCACTGGCTGCCAGTTGTTTCTGGGCACAATTCAAGATGTTGGTTATGCTCTGTACAGCACTATACAGCTCAGTTCCAAGTTATCTGAAGGACTACTAGTGCTGTATGAACATGCTTATGTCTTTAAATCTTCTGGGGAGGCCTTTCTCTTAACCCAACTCTCTTGTATAGGTACATCCAGTGGGAATACGGGAGAGGGCCTTCTCATGGCTCCAGAATTCCATTTCTGGAATAGTTAGACTGATGTCTTCCTTGCTATCTTTTCATAGACAGATGAAGAACTTTTTGTTTCATCAGGCCTTTTGGTAGCTGACTGCTCAGGGGGAAAGGATCATTCATGTGCTAAATTTGCTTTTGTTTGTTTGTTTCTTTCTTTTAATGATCTATTTTTAACTGCCTTTCATTTTATTAATAATGTAATTATATTTTAACTTTCATAAGATGTACCATATATTTTTAGTTGCATCTTTTTTTTAACCTTTGTAAGCTGCTTTAGTCCCCAACTGCAAAATGATGTGATATAAATGAAGATGGTGACAATAATGAAAGATTCAGTTGTGTACATTCCCTAAATTATTTATAGTTTAACTAAGGATAATATTTGTTAGTAAAATCTAACATCTTGATGATGCAGGCAGAAAGGATGTAACATCAACATGGTGATGTGCCCAGAAGGTATCCTTCTTCATACAACTTCTTCTCCAAGCACAAATCCTCCTTAAGCCCCAGGGATTGGGAAGGATAAAATATTGTGGAGGACAGCAATACTGATTGATTGGAACAGACAATATATAACATTTTCTTGCAGGTCCCACGTCCGTGTTTCCTGTAAAGCATAATTTCAAGTTAGATTCAGTGTGTGTCCCAGGGTGATTCTGTCTACTAGGATTTTCCAGCATGCTCTGACATATAGATAGTAGCTACTTTATTTATCTGGTGTATGTCCATTTTGAATGACATTCTAATTACTTTTTCAGGTACGGAATCCGCCCTGAAAATGTGATTATATATGGCCAAAGTATAGGAACAGTGCCATCTGTGGATCTTGCTGCTCGTTATGAAAGTGCTGCTGTAATTCTTCATTCTCCTCTGACCTCAGGAATGCGAGTAGCTTTTCCTGATACTAAGAAGACCTACTGCTTTGATGCATTCCCAAAGTAAGATGTAGTATTCTTAAAAAGCCATACTGATAAGCCACCTGACATGGTCTTCACATAAAAGCCAGAAGAGAAGTAACTAAAGAAAAAGAAGGGTTTCCTCCAGAGCCATTTGATTGTGATTTTACTTGTAAATAATCTTGTTAAAATATATTAATTCAACTGTATGGATTGGATCTATCCCTATGTCTCTGAATGCAAACATTCCTTATGTTTGTGGAGGTCTTCAGAGGTTTTAGGGAACAACTGTCCAGTTTCCCCACACCACCTCCCACTGTGTTCCTGAAGGGTCCAACAGTTTCCTGGAATTCTTGAGAGGTGACAGAGGGGATTAATAAATAGCATTGTGGGTTGCTTTGCCTCCTTTCTCCAGCACCAAAAGAATTATGTTTAGCACAACTCTGGGTCCAGTCCCATCTTTTTCTTTATCAGTTCCTAGAGACTTAAAACCTCCACTAAATCTAATTGCACAGTGGCCATCAAATATAGTACACCACCTGAAGAATATTAGTTATTGGTTTTTTTAAAAACTAATATTTTAAACAAATGTTTGGGGGAGAATGAGTAAGTAAATCATCTAACATTTGTTTGTGAAGTTGTGGAATCTTGCCTACTGATTCTTTTTCTGTGTTCTTATAGCATTGACAAGATCTCTAAAATAACATCTCCAGTGTTAATAATCCATGGGACTGAAGATGAAGTGATTGACTTTTCACATGGCTTAGCTTTATTTGAACGCTGTCAAAGACCTGTAGAACCACTTTGGGTAGAAGGAGCAGGACACAATGATGTTGAGCTTTACGGACAATACCTTGAAAGATTAAAACAGTTTGTGTCACACGAACTTGTGAATTTGTAAATTGCTTTGTATAGTTACATGCAGGTGAATTTAATTGCAGAACTGCAGATCTTGATAACCACAGTGTAAAACCTGATGGTTTTGTTTTCAAATAAGGTCAGTTGCCTTCATATGTGTACAGGTAATGATTTGTAAACATAAATGAATGAAGGTTTTGATACCAGTATTAACTGGAACAACAGATGAGGGGGCAAGCTTGTGTAGGTCGTATATTTTGTGCAAGTTTTCTTAGACTATACATAAGTCAATTTGCAAGTTTTTCTTAAGATGTACAAAAATCATAAAGTGACATTTTATGTAAAATCAGATGCTGTAAAACTGTTGCCAAATGCTTTAGCATATCAGAAAGGTTATATACAATATTTTTAAAACATCTCAAACTTTACTGTGACCTGTTCTGTTTCCCAAGTGTTACTGAAGCATTTGTAAAGTACATATTAGCCATTACAAATGAAGGAATATGAAAGAAGAACGGAAGCAACTACTGGAAGTTACAAGCCCTATTATATAGGGGGCAAGTCAAAATAAGTGTTTTATTATCTTTTGTGTCTTATTCGTGATGTTTCTTTTTTCCTGAATCATTAATGGCTAAAAAAAATAAATATTTGGCCATTGGTGCTTTGCAAAACAAAGGCACAAAATCTTGATTCTCCTATTAACATGGTCTCTATTAAAGCAACTAAATACAGTACTTCAACAGTCCCTGTGAAATAAAAAAAATCTTTATATGTGGCCACTTGGGCATTTTGAAATCATGTAAAGAAGGAAAACTTGGATAACAATAAAAACCGTAATATTTGTCTGACTTTTTTGTACTGGCAAACATGCAAAGTTGCCATTGTCATTTTTGGGTTTGATTTCCAATATTTGTAAGTGTAAAACTTAATTGTTTCAATTATTCTGAGAATTCTACTAATGTACTCCTATATAGTTAAACGAATGTTGACAACTCTAGTAAAATAAGTTGCCTTTCCCTTGAATACATTTTGCTTGAATAAAATATAAAATAGATCTTAAAATGTAGCCTAATTTGTTAACAAAGTAATACTCAAATACACACTGTGCTTTGAATTTTAAAGCCTTACATAGTATACTCATTCTGCTCGTTTTGTGATTGTCCAAGAATATTGTATAATGTATTGTGAATGCTTAGATTTGAATGTTTTCAGCCTGAATAAGAGAAATTCCATACTTGATGCTCAATTTTTCCTGCAAAACCTTAATTGTAAGCACCTAATCAGTCCATTCTCTGTGAGACGAAAGAATAAGAACATTTCCCAATGTTACTAAAACATCTTGCCAAATTCTAGTGGTTCTGTTTATGTTGACATGTGTTTCCCTTCTCCAGATGTCTGTGCTATTTTCATCACCCATTTCTACTTGAGAGTTGGCTTGATTCAAGGCATTCTGTTAGTATATACTTTAATTTTAAGGAAACTCAGTCTGACTTATTAAACCTCTGAGTAATTTTATAATTTCAGAATGAAAGACTGAACATACTAAGTATGCTGAATAAAGAGTTTTGCTATCATAGTAGATAGCAAATGTATTACAGAGTTACTGGTTTGCATGGTGGCCTCTACATAGAGCTCACTGTTGAAATGCAATACCAAACATGATGTAATGAGTAACACATTTCATACTCTTCTCTCCATCCTGCACAGCCCATTTAGAGAGAGAAAAGTGCTGCTGCTATCATGATTGCTTCAGATACTTTTCCTGTATTGTTTGGGTCAAATGGAGATTTGCCCACATGGTTCCCTATGTGAGAGACAATGGTTTGGCAGAGGAAGGGTGAAGAATAGTAATAAATTTTCATGGAGTAAATGACCTGTAGTTGCATGAATGAAGTTAAAAGGCTTTCTACTGTTGGTAAGTAAAAGCACAGACCCATCTTAGTTTATATCATAGTATCTAATAAAAATCTTGCATGTTTAAATACATTCATTTGGGTCCACATTCAGTCATATTTAAAGTAGAATCAGTCTTCCTGTTCAAAGTATATAAGTCTAGATTCAGTTTGTTACAACTATAAACTGGACATCTGCACTGGCTTTGCTTTACATTCATTGAGATAGTATAATTTGGCATAAGTATTAGCTCTGATAGGTTTTTTGTAGCAATGCAGAGAGCCAACATGGTGTGGTTTGAGTGTTGAACTGTGATCCTGGAACCCAGGGTCTGAGTCCTGCTCAACCATGCAACCTTGGGAAAGTTACACTCTCAGCCCCAGAGGATGGCAAAGCCCCTCTGAATAGCTCTTGCCAACAAAACGCCTTCATAGTTGCCATATTTTGGACACTACTTTAAGGCATATGACAATTTTCAGTACTGTATGAATAGATTCATAACCATATGAGGGGGTATTGTAAAGTTTTAATTATCACCTTTTTAAAAAATTGACAAAAGATTGTTTTGATTTGTAGTTGTTAATTTATCTTTATATATAGTCACCATCCAGATTTACACATTTTCCCCAGCATTTCTTGACAAGTGGCTTCTCTAGGCAGCTTTTGTGAAGCTGTGTGGTATATTCAAGTGGTCAACATTTTTATCAGCAGGGAAGAGGCAGGCTGCAGTCCTTGAATGTGGCTGTAATGGCTAGTGTAAAAGGCTTCCATAGACATATTTCCCCCGTATATATCAGGAGAAACATGCCATGATTAGTTCCCAGTGATTTAACCAGCCTGCAGGAATACAGTGATGCCACATAGTCATCAAGCCAGGCTACAAAATTAATACTTTTGGAAAGTATTTTGGAAATACTTTTGGAAAACAAATTGCTTATGGTCAGTAGCATCATTTTTTTATTATTATTTTTGCACAAGGTTTTTAGAAGGATGATGTGGGACTCCATATGGCCTTTGTCAAGAGCGAAGTATGGTTTCTAATTGTTTACTTACAGTGATGCCTGCTGACATCCAATGTAAGCTCCACAGTTCCATGAGACACTTTATAGGGTTGTTAGTGGCAATCTAGATAACTTTTGCAAGTACATGCTAAAAAGCACCATGAAAAGAAAGGCAGCATGACCTGTAGACTAGGAGGTCTCATTCACTTCTATGAGGTATTAAGCACTGTTCACCTTTACAGTGGTCCTGACTTTGAGGGAATGGAGGCAGTCCAATTGGATCCTGGAGTCTGAGAGCTAACAGGGCACAGAATGCCTGGCTTCAGGCTTAGCACTACCTCAGACCAGCCTTGTTACTTTTAGGAGATTTGAAACCACATTTGGAAGTGTGCTGCAGAGAGATGATTATGGATGTGTTGCATTATTACAGAGCCTAAGGTAGACAGTGTGAGATGGAAATGTTTTACATTATTTCAAATCTTTTTATTTTAAATAAATGTTGACTAACTTCTTTGCTTCTGTTCCTTCCCTTCTGTAAAGATTGGGTTACTCTAAAGTCAGGTCTCAGCTTTAGCCACTGTTAACTCTGTTTAAAAATTCTGCTGATCATTGTTCATTAAGGTAATTCAAATAAAAGCTAGCTTTTGACTATACTGTTCCAGCTGTTTTGATGTGACTCTGTAGCATTTGCTTCCATATGCCAAGGACAAAATCTAATTTCATACTGATCCAAAAAAGTACATTCTACAGTATATAAACACTGCTTTCAGTAACAATTACTGTTTTCATCTTGTTCTCTTCAGATAATTGATAGCATGTGTGGTTGAATTAGTGGCTCCTCCCCCTTCAACAGCATGTGATGTTAATTATTTTGGCTTAGTATACATTTTAAAAAATAAGCGAACTGCTTGTGTGGGATTGTGGACCCTGAGAGTAGGGTGGTGGTTTAGTCCTTGGTCACTACTGTATTTCCAGTTGGAGTCAGGAAGTGTGCCTGCTTTTTCAATAGGAAGAAAGCTCACATTGATGTCATTGGGATTTTTTCTCTCATTGCAAATGGGAGAGGGAAATGGGACTGTGGCAGAAATGGAATTAAAGTCACCACTTCTACAAAAGAAATAGAATTAAAGTCACCACTTCTATGATGTGGGAGGGGGCTGGGAGGGAAGTTGTAAAAAGATTTAGTTAGGAAGTCAGAGAAAGAGGGAAGGCCAGTTAGGAAGACAGAAATTGGTAAGATGTAAAGAACGTTTTGAGAAAAGGGGTTGAAGCTTTCCACACCAGCAATTTAGGTTTTAAAAAAATCTTTGCCAGATCAGATCATCTGCATAATATCACAGGCAGTTGGCCAAAAACTTCTAATAATAATAATAATAATAATAATAATAATACATTTTATTTTTATACCGCCCATTGGTAGTCCAATCCGGGCGGTTTACAGCATAACAATTACATATAACATAAAACAACATTTTCCCTCCCACTTAGGCTAGGCCCGATGGAGATGGGCCTGCATCTCTCTCCCAGATGACGTCAGATGGAGTGGAGGGAGGGCTCTTCTTCTTAAGCTAGGCCCGATGGAGATGGGCCTGCATCTCTTCCCCAGATGTCAGATGGAGTGGAGGGAGGGCTCTTCAAAAACTTCTGTGTTTGGTTCTAAACAATATTTTCAATTTCATGAAATACCACATTTTCAGTCTCATGACTGGTGCCCATGATGGGTGTATTTGTGCAAAAATGTATTTCCTATTTAAAAAGTATGACTATTAAGTTGGCATTGAAAATTTATTACACAGATAATTTCTATAACAGGGGTAGGCAACCTTTCCCCTTTAAGGGCTGAGGGACTTCAGCTCCCAGAATCCCAGGAGCTATTGGCCAACATGGGACTATTGGCCAACATGGCTGAGGCTTCTGGGAGCTGAAGTCCCTCGGCCCTTAAAGGGGAAAGGTTGCCTACCCCTGCTCTAGAAGTATTGAATCTTAAGGGCCTTTACAGACTGCCAGAAATATTGCAGCTTGAGTCCACTTTAACTGCCCTGGCTCAGTGCTAGGGAATAATAGGAACTGTAGTTTATTGTGGCACCAGAGCTCTCTGACAGAGAAGGCTCAATGTCTCAGGAAAAATCCTACAATTCCCATGATTCCCTAGCACTGAGCCAGAGCAGTTAAAGTGGACTGAAGCTGCATTATTTTTGGCAGTCTGTAAAGGCCTTTAAGTCTCTCATAATAACAGTAACAATATTTTGGATTGGAACCAGACTTAATTGTGCTTAGATATCCCTTGAAATCAATGGGACATGGTAGTGATTAGCCTAACAAGAGAGCCAGTATAGTGTAGTGCAGGGGTAGGCAACCTAAGGCCCGGGGGCC
>CM034703.1:90010943-90029006 GCA_020142125.1 Phrynosoma platyrhinos
GTGATAACGTTCTGTCATTTCTGACTTATGGCAACCCTGGAAAGTTTCTTCAGAGAAGGTTTGTCATTGCCATCCTCTGAGGCTGAGAGCATGTGACTTACGGCAACCCTATAATGGGTTTTCTTGGAAAGTTTCTTCAGGGGAGGTTTGCTGTTGTCATCCTCTGAGGCTGAGAGCATGTGACTTGCCCAAGGTCACTTAGTGGGTTTTAATGCTCAAAGGGGGAAATCAAACCTTGGTCTCCAGAGTCATAGTCCAACGCTTAAATCACTATGCCACTCTGCCTCTCTACAGCACCTGGTTTTCTTTGGTGATCCCCCATCCAAGCACTAACTAGGCCTGACCCTGCTTAGTTTCTGAGGTTGGATAGGATGGGAAGGAGCTCCTGGGTGTTTAAGTGGGGAGGAGTACTCAGTACAGTGTGGTGTAGTGGTTTGAGTGTTGAGCTGGAGATTGGGGTTCGATTCAGCCAAAGAAACCCACTGTGTGACCTTGGGTGAGTCACACACACTCAGCCCCAGAAAATCCCACGCTAAATTCGCCTTAGGGTCAAAGGTGCACAACAACAAACTAAATACCCTAAAGACACCAGATCCCATTTGATCTTGGAAGCTAAGTAGGGTCAGCCCTGGTTAGTATTTGGATGGGAGACTCACTAACAAATACCAGGTAATTTAGGCTATATTTCCGAGGAAGGAACTGGCAAAAAGCAAAAACCCACCTTTGAGTATTCCCTGCCTAAGAAAATCCTATGAAGCTGATGGGGTCACCTTGATGAAGGCACACACACAAACACAACTACCATGTGCCTCAGCAGTTTCTCCCTTCAAGTTGCCATGATTTAGGCTTAACCTGATTTGAATGGGTTTTGGGATTTCCTCTTCTCTGATCTGTTGCCTCCCCAAATGAAGACCTTTTAGCCTATCCCACTCTTTTGGGAGGAGGCTGCAAGTTTTCAAACTCAGAAGAGCAATGAAAGTCCACTTGTCCTCATTTTTGAGCGTTGTTAGGAATGTGGACAGATGTTGGTTGTTTCAATCAAGAATGGTTTATCCTAGGGCCAGGGAATATGTGGCACTTCAGGAGCTGTTGTACTACAACTCCTGGCCCACTGGTCATGTTGCCAGAGGCTGATGGGAATTGGACTCAAAACACCTACACTGACATCAAACTGGATTATTTCTACAGTGTGGATGCAACCCAAGAGAGATGTTGCATTTTGAACCTGGGACCTTCCCAGTATAAAGAAAGTGCTCTATCACAGTACACTGGAGCTTTTCCTTTTATAGGTACAACAGCAAGGGGCACTTTCACAATACTTATGCTGAGGCTGCTCCTATGCACTCATGCAACTCTCCCATTTACACTTTTGCTTGAAACTCGCCAACCATAACAGAAACTGCTGTCCCAAGACAGAAACTGGACAGAGCAATTTTAATTTCTCCCCACACAAGACTATACATGTGCTCTGAGTTTGAATTGCATAAAATAAAAGGTTATTGCGGATATGTATGTGAGCCACATAAATTTAATTAGAAATTCCCTCCTCCCTGTTAATAGCATATTGAATTTTTAAGTTAACAGTAAGCATCCGAGTCATTATTCCTTATCTATGCCAAGTTTGTGTACTTGCTTCTGATAAGTGAATTCGCACTGAAATTAAATATGGCATCCTCATTTTTAAGAAAGTAAAGAAGTAGAATTATGGTCTGGGAAAGACTTTGCTGTTATGTGCCTTTAAGTCAGGGGTAGGCAACCTTTTTGAGCCGGGGGCCGGGTTGCTGTCCCTCAGACAATTGAGGGGCCGAAGCACCAAAAATAAATAAATAAATAAATAAATAAACAAAAATTAAAATTAAAAAAGAATTAAATTTTTTTTAAAAAATGCATGCACACTCTCTCAGCTCCAGAAAAACCATGGCAAAACCCCTGTGAAGATTTTGCCAAGAAAACCCCAAGAACAAGTAATAACAACAACAATCAATATCATCATGGGGGGGCGGCGGCGGTGGGGGGGCGGTGGCGGCAGGACCGGTTTGGGGCCGGTCCAAAGGCCTTGCTGGGCCGCATCCGGCCCCCGGGCCTTAGGTTGCCTACCCCTGCTTTAAGTCATTGCACATGAGGCAAACCTATGGTGGGGTTTTCTTGGCAAGATTTGTTCAGAAGGGATTTGCTGAGGCTGAGAGAATGTGTTTTGCCCAAGGTTACCCAGTGGGTTTCCGGGGCGAAGCAGTGATACAGAGCCTGGTCTTTAGTCATAGTCCAGCACTCAAACCTTTATACCTCATTGGCTTTCTTCTAAATAAAAGGCAATTTATATGTGAATTTTTGAATTGCTTTTCCAGGACAAAGTATGAGTGTGTTTAGTATGACACAGAGTATAGAAACTCTGCTAGCATTGATTTAATCTTGATGTTTATAGTGTTCAGTCTGTTGTGCAGAATATTATTGGCAACAAAAATGTAGAAATGAGTTTTACAATGTTAGTGCCATATGCATTTTTGTCTGCTTATATTAAACGATCCAGCATAAAGCAAATCAGTGGGAGAGTTGTGGGCGAAGCCAGTAAACTAATAATTAACAATACAGCCTAAGGCTAGTTTTGAAACACAGTTCTAAGTAGTATGTGTTTTGCTGGTGTGGAATCAGTCCTTACTAAGGCTTTTCAGATTACTAAGGAAGCCAGGAGGATGAGGATGAGGGGAGAAGGAGAGTGTGTGACATGTCCAAGTTCATCCAGTGGGTCTCATGGCAGAATGGGGAATCAAACCCAGGTCTCCAGAGTGGTAGTCCAACACTCAAACCACTACACCATGCTGGCTCCTAATCCCATGTACTACCTATGAAACAACTGCAGACTTTTTTGTTGTTCTTGTGTGTCTTCAAGTCCTTTCTGACTTATGGCGACCCTAAAGCAACCTTATCATGGGGTTTTCTTGGCATGTTTCTTCAAATGGGGGGTGCCATTACCATCCTCTGAGGCTGAGAGTGTGTGACATGCCCAGGGTCACTTACTTGGCCGCAAATTGTACATACCCAAGAATGCATCACCTAGTATATATTACCAGTCCTTCCCCCCAACCATCTCATAGCTGGGAGATGGAAATCATTTTTAAAGCAGCATTTAAATCTGGACTATTTTTAAAATAAAGTAAGGTCCAAAACACAGTGCAGAAATAAATGCTAGGGAACATGGGAGCTGTAGTTTGTTGTGTTTATAAGTAACAGTTTTCCTGCTAAGTACCAGCATGTCATAAGTATTTGAGTTAAAATTACCATATTGAAATCAAATCTGATTTTTAAAAAAATTTATTTGGTGTGCGTTGGAAGAGGGGTAGTCTTACACGGTGAGTATATCCCAAACTCTGTATTTTAACTTGAAAAGTTGGGGGTCGTCTTATACGCCTAGTCGTTTTATACACTGGAAAAATACGGTAGTTAATGTAATCTAAAGAGATATTGTTCCTTCTTTCTTTCCCACCAGGAGGGAGTGGCTTCTTTTATACCATTTTTAACAGATGATGGCACACAAGTCCACCATTTTTTAAAAGCACCCTTCTGACTGGACTGCATCTTCCATCATCGGAAACAATTGGTAGTACTGCATTGGGATTATGGAGGTTGTAATCCAACACCATATGGGAATCTAAGAATGAAAGCTGCACTATTGTTTCAGAAACATCAGTTTTAATAATTGGCTTAAAAACTGATAATTGAGCAAGGATTTTTCCTCCCAGTTCTGTGCTAGGGCCATCATAGTCCTGTCATCATTGCATACCCCATTGCTACCATGTTCTCAGCAAGTAAGTTTTCTGTAGTTCTGTAATTGTAGAACACATGGAAGCGCTTTCTGCTGCTGTGTGGAATTTGATGAAAACCCAGTATGTTTTTGTGTAGGTAACAGCTCTTGGACCTGGTGCAACTACTCTTTGTTTCTAGACTATTGATTGTATTTATGATGGAGAGCTCATAGGGCTAGTCCCTCTGGGATTTTAGCATCTCAGATTTTGTGATTGAACCCACACCTTCTTTATGGCCATGAACTTGGGATGATGAGTTACCCTCCTATCAGTTTTTCCAGGGAACTTCATTAGTTGGAACTCTTAGCTTCTGCCAGCTCTTATGCTTACTTTCCTACATAATGAGGTAGCTAGCTGTCTGTAGCTATTATTTAAGGGGACAATATACTTTTTATTGATCCAGTCCACCAAGTATTTATGTAGGCTTCAGTCCTGGCTCCTTTAAAATATAACGTTTCTTATTAAGAAGTGGAAAATGTGCACCAAAGAAAAATATGTGGTTGACCACACGTTTGGTTAATCTTGCTGCTTGTATTGAAATCAGTTGGTCATAACAGTGCCAATTGTGTGTTGTTCCAAATGAGGGATATGCATCTTATATGTCGTTTCATTCCTTTTTAATGTTCTAATTTTGAAGTCTTTAGAGACATTGCCTAATTTCAAAATGACAGTAACATTTTTGGGAGGTTATGTTTTTCCTCTTGACAGATTGTTAAGGGTGCCTTAATGGCATCCACAAGCAGAGTGGGATTGTTTTGGTAGCACTGTATACACTGTGATTTTCATACACTTTTTCCTGAATCTAATAGTATCGTGCTAACACAACGTCCTTTGCACTAGGAGAAATGAATATCTTGAGTTAGCAGAATGGAGGGATCCAGCTGTATTCTGTTGCACAGCTGGTTTATTTATATAACAAACTTGGTACTGTGTCCTTGTCTTCCCCTTTTCCCTTTCTGTGGAGTGAGGGTTTCTCAGACATCATTTGCGTATTGTTCTGCTGCACAAAGGGAATCATATGTACACGTTGTATGTTCCACTATCTGCAGCTGTATTAGTGTGGATTTAAAGTACACAACCTCATTGGAGGCTCTTGACCTATGTCATTTATTAATTGATCTGAATTGATGTATAACATTTGGAACATATAACATAGAGTACTGGTCAGAAGTGAGTCATGATCCAAATAATTCTAACTTACCAGTTTTGTGTTTGAAGAGTATGCGTGTGCTGTGTGCCTGCATGTCATTTCCAACTTAAGTGACCCTAAAGCAACCCTCTCACTGGGTTTTCTTGGCAAGATTTGTTCAGAGGAGGTTTGCCATTGCCTTTCCCCGAGCCTGAGAGCATGTGGGTTTCATGGCTGAATGTGAATGTTTTAGTGGCAGCTGCTTTTTATGGTTTTTAGAACTTTTAGCACTCTACTGTTTGTTTGACTTTCAAATTGGTAATAGCAGTTCTCATAGTTCAAAGCCACACTGAAAGCTCTCTTGAGGAGGAACGTATTATTAACTTTTTAGCTAAAACATAAATTTGCTGTCAAAGGAGCTTGAAAAGGGGCACTGAACATTGTTTCCTAATGCTGATTCAGAATTCGTATTTTATATGCAAACATAATACAGTATTGATTGAGAAAACTATAATTGTATAGGACCTTATGCAACTAAATGGATGAAGACTTTTTTTTTAAGTGAAGTTCTATGCATATCAGAAGTTTGTTTCATTTTGTATAATGGAGCTTGCTCCCATGTGAGGTTTTGCTGAAGCCTTTTCTTATTCTAAAAATAGGATCTCTGAGATGCTAATGTACCTATGGAACTTAGCCAGTACATAAATTCAGATAAGTTTCCTTGTGTTATAAATTGTACTTACTGTATGAATAACTGGCACTATTAGTCACTGTTAGCCACTAGGAAATTCTTCCTAGCCATCTTGAAAGCGCCTCTCTGGTAATGGCTGGGCTGACATGATCCAGCCAGATGGTGGCCACCAAGAAGATGAAAATGTCCATGGAGTCCATAAACTGTAGACTTCAACTGGTCATGAAGAGTGATAAATATGTACTTGGATACAATCAGACTCCATCCGGCAAGGCAAAGCCAACTTGGTCATCTTAGCCAACAATTGTCCTGCTTTGAGGAAATCAGAAACTGAGTACTATGCTATCTTGGCCAAAACTGGTGTACATCATTACACTGGCAACAATATTGAAGAGATTCAAGACTTTTTAAAATAGGCCACTGTCTGTCTTTCTTGGGTGCTTTTTCTCCTGCTGTATGTAGAGAACCTAATTGGTATCTAATAAATTCCTTCATTCATGAGGCATTTCTTCCACGCCTGATCATAGATATTTTGTTGGCTGGGGCAAGGGACAACATGGTGCCTCCTACCCATTCCATGTATAGAAGTTGACAGGACAAGCAGGTGAATCTTATTTTAGTACTCATAACAGGATAGTGTCATAAAGAAAAAATTGTTTGAAGGGCAACAAGATGGGATCTGATGGTGACTTATGAAGAACAGCCAAGAGACTGCAACTGCTTCTCCCTTTCCTATTATCTGCCCTCTGAGGCAGTCTCCTCACTCATTCTAATGACTGGGGCTGGTCCACATTTTCCCTCAAAGGACATGGAAACTAATATTCTTTCTAGAGCAGAAACCAAGCATAAAATATACCCCATCTTCTACTGCATGCAATAGTAGAGGCAGGGTGATGCTGGCCTGGGTACAGCATTGGGGCAGGCATTGTCCAAAAGTGCCACCCCCAAGCCAGCTGAAGCTGCTGGTCTGTTTCGTCCTTGTGTTAAATCTTATACGTGTGTGTGTGTGTCTGTATCCCACATACATATGTCAAATTATGGCCAAAGATTTGAAAGCAGTTTGACACCACTGCACACTATTAATTCCCCTTCATTTTCATGATCTTTTGAGAAATGAAATATTTTTATTTGGGTATTCATGCATCTGAAATAGTACCCCAATGTTGAGCAGCTTGTATACTATGCACCACAATTAGAAGAGCAGAAGGAAGACATGATACCAAAAGAACTAATTTGGCTACAAAAGGAAAGTCATTTGTTACTGTTTCAAACCAGAACTTGAGGTATGGATTTGCCTCTGTACTCTCTTTTGTTAGCAAAAGCACTTGCATGGAAAAGGGAAAGGTCCAAAACATTCCTGTGAGTATAAAAACCGTTCCAAGCTATTCTGTTACCAACCTTTGCTGTGAGTTAGTTGTAAATGTGCATGCAGGCTGCGCTATACCTTGCAAAGTGTTAAATTCTAATCATGTCCCATTAACTGAGGATGCCATAATTTGTGTCAGCTTTGCTTCCAGTTTAAAACAAAGGAAAAAGGATTCAGTACTCCATGTACTTGGATTTTACTTTGTGCCAAGCATTTTAACTGAAGATTTGACTTGACATAGGGAACAGGCTCAAGGAACACAATACTCCTTTTTAATGTTTGTTTTAGTAATGTGTATCTTGCAAGGTATTGTGTTCTTTGAAAGGGTTGAGCTTTAATGATCTTATCATTCTAAAACAATGAAGTTGTAGCCTTTGCACCTTTGGGAAACACGGACCAAACTGTTTCTGCATATGGCTGAAGAGCAGTAGTTCTCTCTCACATGTTTTTGTAGATGCTCATCATGTTTTAGTTCTTTATGCTGGGACACCCTCTTCTTTGTACAGTGAACCAGGTTTCAGTTTATCTAAGCTTTGCATTTCCCTAGTACTTTTATCCGTTTATTTGCAGATAATGCTTTAGCCTCTTTATCTGTCCCTAAATTCCAATTTCCTGTTTGTATAGGAGTTAGATCTCTGTGTAAGTGTTCTTGAGTTTAAAATTAGTTGTGATTAGTCAAATCCATCCAGCAGTTATACCCAAGAGTGAAATAGACTGAGAAGACTTACAAATAATTAGAAGTACAGCCTACCCTGAATGGACGGAACTATATAAATTTTTTTAATAAGAACTCTTATTAGCCCAAATGAAAGAGAGTTAGAATAAGTAAATAAGCTGCAGCTAATATATATCAGAGAGCCAGCATGGCATAGTGGTTTGAGCATTGGACTATGACTGTGAGACTGGGGTTCAAATCCCAACCAGTCCATGTAGACTCTGTGGGTAATCTTGGGCAAGTCACAGTCTCTCAGCCTCAGAGGATGGCAATGGCAAAGCCCCTCTGAGGAAACTCTCCAAGCAAATCCCATGGCTTTAGGGTTGCCATATGTCTGAAATGACCTGAAAGCACACTACAACAATATAGATAAATTGGATAGCTGTAATAACAATACCTGTCTTGTTCCTATAGTTTCTTTTCTCCCAGTGTGCACCTTCTAAAATGGATGGGGAACTGGATTGTGCCTTGGGACCAAGCCGGTGAGCCAGATGATGTGAGGCCCCTGTCATCTGAGAACTTATAAGCTTATCGCACATGTTCTCGTAACATAATGAGTACGTGATGAGAACAGAATAGAACATATTTTATTGCATGGTATGATCCTCATCAAGTTCCCATTCTGTGCTCTGACAATCCCTAACCCATTCCAGGAGGAGAACTGTAAAAATGTATCCTCAGCCAGCAAGAACGCTTTCAGACCATTCCAGATGTGCATCATGTTCTGATTGGCTAAGACAACCTCCTCCTGTCCCGTCCCGTCCTAGAACGTCCACAAACTCAACTCTTCCAGTGTTGACACAAGGAAGGTGCCACAGGCAATTTTTTTTTAATTTTTATAGATTGAATTGCATCATGTTTACAAGAAAAAACAATGAATGCTCGCTACCTAAACCTCTCAGTAGCATTCTTTCCAATGCAGACATAGGGGTTTTCGCAACAGTAAGCATGCGCCAATGAGGGACGGCTGGGGAACTACTTTAGCACTGGTACCGGTAAAACAGTAAATGCAGTGCGATAATATGTGTTCTCATAATGTTATTATCCCATTATCAATAGTCTAATGTCCATTCCCATATCGTTAAGTTCCAGGGATTCAATGGGAATGTTACAGGTACTCGTGCGATAAGCTTATTACTTCCAGAATAATAAGAGCATCCCTTCCCTAGCCCACTCATGTTCCCAGTATTTACCTCAATTCTGTCCACTTGATGTGCTAGAGATCTTGTTGTATTTGTATATGGATTTTTTAAACATGACATTTATATATGGTTCTAGTGTTAAAGGTCCAAAATTCAACTGTTCATCCTAGAGTAAACTCATTGAATCTATAATATCAATTTTGTTGTTGTGGTGTGCCTTCGAGTCTTTTCCGACTTATAGCAACCCTAAGGTAAAGAACCCATCACAGGTTTTCTTGGCAAGATTTGTTTACTGTTCTCAATTGATTAAATGTCAATAGGGTCTAGTTTGTTTGACTCGCAATTGGATTTGGGCTTCAATATCTGAAAAAGTTCCTCACTACATTAGCTTTGGGCCATGCTTACAAGATTCACATCCTTAACATAAGTAAAAGAATATCAGTAAAAATGAGCCACCTCACAGCTTTGCAGTATAAAATTAATTTCTTATGTTCTTATTCTAGTGACTGTGTAACATGCAAGCCATTGATCCCAGGGGAAGCTCTCCTGCCTTTCACCAGCCTCAGAATGGCAGCAGCCATAAATCCTCTGGATATGTCCCGGGAAGAATTGCTCCATTCCGTCCTCCACCCCCTCCAAAGAACCAAGCTTCAGCCAAATTTACCTCTGCAAGACAGGAAGCCCGTGCAACAATAGCCTCTTCATCAGATGCACAGCGCCACCAAGCAGAAACAAGCCGAAAGAAGAGGCACAAAAATACACTCATTTGCTTTGCCATGTCTAGCTTTTCATTTTTTCTTGCACTTGGGATTATCTTGGGAATCGCATCAAAATATGCGCCTAATGGTGAGTTATATCAGCATGTTTTATACTTTCAGTATCTTTACTGATCTGCACAAATGGGGAGAGGAATATGGGTTCAGATTTTATCTGTGAAATTTGGTTTAAAACATAAGTATTTAGCTCAGCATCAGCAAAGCAAATATAATTTCTCATGAATGTGATAAGCACAGAAAGGCACACACAATTAAAATCCTTTCTGTTGCTGTGACATACAGCATTGTCACATAGGCTATTGCCACACCTCAGAAATAAAGAAGTAAAGGGATTTGCAGTTTAGGGAGGGGTACTTAAAATTCTCTGCCAGAGAAAGTGCTTCACTACCTACACTTTCCAGGATTCCATAGGATCCAGCTGTGACAGTTATATCTGTGTAGCATGAAAGGGTTGTTGGTTGCAGTTTCTGCTCCCATATTTACCCTAAATCCAATTATCACATTACCTGTCCATAAAGCAAATGATTATGTTTCTGTTCATTGAAGCATGAATTATTACATGGGACCAGGAAGGTATGCCCATAGAAAAAGCATATGGATGGAGGGGTGGGGACAGAATTTTCTGGAATGCAGTGAAAAACTATGAGCAAAAGTCTGTTTCATGTCTTTGAAATAAAAGTGAACTATCTCAATGATTTGTCTAGAAAGTGCCATTGTTGCAATCTCCTCCTTTCTCCCGTCCAATGGATTGAAACATTTTAGATAAGGGTTCCCATTACCTGCACTGATGCCTTGTTGCCTTGAGAGCACAACTCAGAAGTATTTAATTTTGAAGTATACAGGACTCTCAAACTTAGTGTCACCCCACCAGTTGTGTTAGGCCATAACTCCCGTCATCTCTAACCAACATAGCCAGTGGGAGTTTTAGTTGAACACATCATGAATGCTGAAGACATGGAGACAGTTGATAGTGGTTATCAAGCTCTTTAGGTATACCATTGGACCCACTCCCACCTTCTGTACTCTACCAAGTTCTGTACAGTCTCCAGAGGATCAATCAGTCTCCCAATTAGTCTTCTGTAATATTCTTTGCATTGGGCTTCCCTTGAAAAGTGTTTGGAATGTGCAGTTAATGCAAAATGTAGTGGTCAGTCTGTTGCCTGGCATGTCTATCACCAGTCTTGTATCAACTGCACTGGATTCCAGTTTGTTTCAGAGGTCAAGTCAGGGTGCTGGTTTTGACTTACAAAAGTCTAAATGGTTTTGGACCATGATTTCTGAAAGATCAAGGCTGCCCAATATTTGATAGTGGAGTCCCTGTTGTATGTCCCACTAACACGCATGGCTAGTTTGGTGAAGGCTTTCGTTATGGTAGTAGCACCTTGGTTGCATTGTGTTATATGGCTTTTGGTCCTCTAATGTTTGAATTATATCTACATGTGTGCACTTTTAAACTGCATTTTAAGTTGCATTGGTTTGTTTTTACTAAATGTTTTTATTTGTTATACATTATCTCAAGAACTGGTGAGCTGATTCACATAAATTCTAACATGGATTTATTACTTGCCATCCTCTATTTAACCACGCCTGTATTAAATATTTTTGTTAAAATAGCTGCCATTCTTTAGCTTATATTAATATAATATCTGGGCTAGATTCCTGGAAGTTAATCCAGGTAGAAAGGAAAGGACATTTCCAACATACTTTGAAGTGAATCCTGTTATTTCTAAGTAAATCTACCATGTTTTTGTGGTAGAGTAATGATACTGAAAGGTGGTTTGAGAGTTGGACAACAGCACTGGAGACAAGGGTTGGAATCCCAGCTTGGCCAAGGAAACCCACTGGGTGACCTTGGGGAAGTCACACTCTCTCAGCCTCAGAGGATGGCAATGACAAGCCTCTTCTGAAGAAACTTGCCAAGAAAATCCCATGATTGGTCCATTTTAGGGTCACCATGTCAGGAATGACTTGAAGGCACACAACAACAGTGGTACTGATCCCAAAAGATAGAAAATATATTTTCTTTAAGCCCCTGGTATAAAAGCTCTTACAATGAAAGGAAAGGAACTAAGCAGTCTAAAGTAATTCTTTCAGTCAGCATGAATCAAATACATTTAATAGCAGGAAGCAATTTCTAATAATCAGCTAGAACCAATTGCAAAACTGGCTCTAAAGGGGAAGCAAAACAACATTAGCTTGGCATTCACAGTTGAAATGATTCCAAATGAAGTATCCTTTATGGAATCATTGAATCACTGAGGAGGAGGGATGGAAATAGAGAAATCAGCAAGTAAATCAGTACATTTCTGGTAGCGTCCATATTCATCTGCTGGAAATATTTAGATGGAGAGTCCCCATACCTAATTTGAAATATGTACAAAAGTGAAGCAGCTGAAATTTTCAGTGACATTAAAAGTGGAAGACAGAGCTCATTGTAAAGATAACTCTAACTAGGGACCTCTATAGGGCTGTCTTAGAAAACCCTCTCATGACTTTGTCAGAGTCTAATTTGGTACTTCTGAAACTTCAGTGACAACTGCTGAAGCTGTTAAGAAAGCTTGAGGAAGGGCAGGAGAGTCAATTGATTTGCAAGGAAGGAAGCACAGATCATTTTACCAGCTTTGATTCAAATTCAGAGGAAGCAAGAGAAAAGTTTTCCTATGCAGATCTGCCTGCATTACATGGCAGACTGGCTTCTGTTGATAGTTAGAAAGCCAGATTGACAAAGATGGGCTGCCAAAAGTATGCTTTATTCCTAGCATAAGGGCAGAATTTTGTCAAATATTGCTAATTTCTCTTTTCTTTGTCTGTGACTGGAAATGTATTTTAACAATGTTGTAGCTCAGATATAAACCCCACCCTCTAAGATACAACATTGAAGTACCTCTCTTTTTACTATACAAAACATTTTTTGGTCTTTATGCATAAATCTGAAGAATCTTTTTTCTTTGGAAGGGCTGTTAGTTGGGCTTTGGGGACTGTGACTGGTCCATAAACAATGAGATACCAGTGCTTGCTTTAAATAATTTCAAGCATACAAAGAATACTTTAATTGTAAACATTTTTATATTGCAGAAAATTGTCCTGATCAGAATCCTCGTCTTAAGAATTGGAATCCTGGACATGATAAAGAGAAGAAAATTGTACTCCAGCAAGGAGATCTGTTTCGTCTGAATGTGGATGCCACAGTGCACTCAATAGTTATACAGGATGGGGGTATGTGCCTTCATGGATTCATCATTATTATTTCTATCCTGCCTTTTTCCTGTTTAGGATGCAAAATGGCTTACAGCTAATTAAGAAACACATAGTTAAAATTCACAAAAATTAAAAGTTCAAAAATGATTAAACAATCCAGAAAATAAAACCAGATTAAAACATACACCACTAAGACACACATATGTACACACACACCAGCGCAACAGTTAGTCCAGTACATTGCTTAGGAGAAATGGGCCTTATACAATCAGTTCTCAAATGCCTGTTTATTTACTTATTTATTTAAAGTACTTCTATATCATCTGCCAGCCCACTCTCAAAGTAATGAACAAATAAAAACCAATTAAAACAATACAAAGATAAAAACATTTTAAAAACACATTAAAATACTCTTTAAAAACTCCTAAAAGCAATGTAATAACAATCTCAGTTATGAAACAGTGAAAACAGCAATTTCAAACATTGAGTGCCATGCAGAAGCTTAAAAGAGATGGGGACAGCCTGACATCCTTGGGTAGGGACTTCCACAGCCAAGGTTTGCTGCAGATCATTGCTAAAAGCTCAACTACAGCCACTGTTCAAAACATTGGTAACCCTGTTTGCTAAGGTTGCCAACTGATAAGGGAGTAAAATAAGCCTTCCCTTTCTGTCACTACCAGCTTTCCTCAGCTTGGTACCTTGTTGTGATTATAACGCCTTCCAGCCGCAGCTAGTGGGTAGGGATGATGAAATTTGTAGTCCAAAATGTCTGAAGGGAAACCACATTGGAGAAGACTGCTCTATACTTTTAGGAGCCAATCATAGAATAATAGAATCATTGACCTGGAAGGGGCCCCCATAGGCCATTGAGTCCAACCTGTTTAAACAGTCATGTCTTAGTTCTGGAGTACAGAATGTGTAGCCTGCCAGGTTTTACTGGATTTCACCTTTTCTTGTGACTAATTATTGATTATGTAGGCTGGCTGGCATGTTTGCGCCCAAACTACATCTGAAGAGCCATATAGTTTCCACCTTATTTTAGGCAAACTGTACTAGACAAGGCAAGCTATCTTTATTCACATACCTGCTCCATTCATGTACAAAGCAGAGAAGATGCATGAGGAGCCTACATTCTGCTTAAAACTTACTCCTGAATGAAAGGAGAAGAATTCTGTCCCCATCTTGCAGTTATATCAAGCACTTTTCTGCCTAGCCTCATTCACTTTTAGGATCAGAACTAGATCTCCAGGAAGAGAGTGTGAGGCGGGGACAGGGTTCAGCAGCCCTCACATCTTCTCTTTTCAAATCTTTTGGGGGTTTTCCCCCATCTCAACTCCATTTAGTATCTGAATGGAGCAGACTACAAGAGTGGCTGATGGCTCCTGTGTCATGGGAGAGGTAACACCCCACAGGTTTTAATCTGAAGCTTAAAGGAAGTATCTGAGATGCTGAACCTAGGGGTAAATATCTTAGATGGTCCCTAGAAAGTCTGGAATAAAACCTAGACAGGATTCCCTGTCCCACTCACATGGAGGGTACCAGGTATTTGTGACAGATACATGAATAGCCAATGCAGATGCCTTCATCGTATCAATTTTGACAATTCAAGTATATTTTACCTTTATTGTAATAACTGTAGCCATGTGTATTGTTGTATTGAATTCAATGGATGACCTGTGAAATACATTAAAAAAATAACCAGTAACTTTCACAGTATAGCTTCTTATCCACATAAAACAATTTGCATTTAACAGTGTTGGGCATATATTATTCAATTTTGTAAGTGTTGCCTAGAATATCACATTTTTACAAAGATAAAAAAAGCCCATTTGACTTAGGTGGCATATGGTATTTCATAGCCTGAATTGATTAAAACGGGCAGGGGAAAGCATTTATTCAATTAAAATAGTTTTGTAAACAAGATCATTGCCAAGTTGCTATTCTGTCATCATGTCCCAGTAATTTTTCTTATTGTAAATTCTATTTGGAACACTGGGGAGGACTATATTCTTAACATGGAAGTTGTGGCTTTCAACAGAGTTCCGAGAAATGACAACTATTGTTCTGCAAATGACGTACACATTTGTAAAGGTTGCTGTACAACTTGGGAATTGTTTATATTTAATGCAAGTGATAGTGGAATGGGAACAGACAAAGCTTGAATAACAAGGACAGAACAAACATTTGAAATCAGTTCTTCCAAAAGGAAGTTTCCTCCCAGTTTACTTCCTATGCAGCAGAGAGGAAAAAAAACCACAATATAAAAGACTGTTTAGAGAAAAGAACAAAGGAAGACAGTATGTACTTTTATGACCAGAAATGTAATATTAGTTTAAGAGAGTTGGCATCTTTGCCATATGGAGCGAGGATTTTCCCCCAAGGGTTACTTTATGGAGCAGTATCATTCATCTATTTTTTCTCTCACACACAAGTAACTTTTTAAAAGTTTTACAAAACTGAAAAAATTGGTCTGAAAACAGTTGTGGCACCATGTCAGTAGCTGTTTCTTTTACATTCTGACCATATTTATAGTGCCTGCTGATCTCAGAGAAAAGAAAACATGGCTATGTTACTGTTAAAACTGTCATCTTACTCCCTTTCTCCTTTAAAATAAGTCTATACATCTGCATAGCTTTCCTGTCTAGCTGTCTTGATTATTTTGTTATGTTGTTGATGTAGTCTGTTTTCAGCTTTTATTACTGTCTGGATTCTTTTTGTACATTTCCTGCCACTGTGCCAAGTGTATCAAATATAAACAGATTTAAAATACTGCTCAGTCATCAACATTTTAGGAGCCTGACACAGCAGGATTTAGTTGGTAGCTTTGGAAGGACATGATCAGGCTTGTGGGAAGCAGTGCAGAATGCTTTATTCAGCTTCTGAAACACTCCCTTTGTTCTTTATATTTCTCTTTGCTCCAGTATCCCATGTTATATCTAGTATGCTGAGTTACATCCAGTATCACCTTGCTTAAAGTAGATCCATTAAAACAAATGGAACTTAATATAATAAAATAATAATAAAACTTTATTTATACCCCACCTTTAGCCAGGGCTGTCAAGGTGGCTGACAAGTTAAAAAGAGTACACCCACACAAATCAGCAACAAATACCCCCCTTAAAATATATTAAATCGTTAAACAGATTAAAATCTCATTTAAACCAAATTAATAAAACATATAACATAAATAGATAGCGGCATTGCAGACGTCTAGGAAAGTCACAATTCAGTCTCTTTAATTTCAGTGTGTCTGCTCAAAGTAGAACTGACATAGGATTTACTTCACTTTTTTACTTTTCCATCTTAAAAAAAATTGTATATTGAGATCTAGCATTCACTCACATTTCAGTAGCCTTGCTGATACACTGGTTTGTATTTTACATCAGAGTGAAATGTTATTCCACAAAATGTACTCAGATGCTACTTGAGCGCTTGCTTACTCCCCAAAATATTGTTTCCTGCAGGATTGCTTGTCTTTGGTGACAATGAAAAAGGATCCAGAAATATTACATTGCAAACACGTTTTATCCTGATAAAGGATGGTGGAGCGCTTCATATTGGAGCAGAGAAATGCCGTTATAAATCCAAAGCAACTATCATCTTGTATGGCAAAAAGGATGAAGGTGATTATGTGCCAACATTTGGCGAAAAGTTTGTGGGTGTGGGCCCTGGTGGAACACTGGAATTGCATGGATCTCAGAAGTTAGCGTGGACTTCTCTGTCAAAGACTGTATATTCTTCAGGGCTGGCCTCTGGTTCATATACATTTGAAAAGGAATTTTTCCGAGGTCTAAATGTGAGAGTCATTGACCAGGACACTGCACAAGTTTTGGCAGCGGAGAGGTTTGATACTCATGAATCTCAAAATGATAGCAGGAAACTTCAGGATTTTCTAAAAGCCCAAGATATTGGTCGAATTGTTGCTATTGCTGTGGGAGACTCCGCTGTTAAAAACCTACTGGATGAAACCAAAACAACCATACAGAATCTCCTGGGAAGTAAGCTCATCAAAGGATTGAGTTATAGGTAAAAAGAAAAAAAGAAAAACAAAACACTTATTTCTGTGCCTTTACAAAAAACAGTCTTATTTTAAATTTATATTCAGAGGTCAGTTCTGCTGTTCTCAGCTCATGCAAAAATGTATACATGTGGTGGGTTAAACTCATCTGAATATATCTTGCAAAGGTGTCACAAGAAAGCTTTTGAATGTAGTGTTTCTGAATCTCTCTACCTATATCAATGGCAATTGCTGTTTCGCTGAGCCTCATTAAAATTCAATCATACCATCCATACATTTAACCCTTTGTTATCTGGGAAGAAGGCTGTAATAATGAGAGGACTCATTATTATCACAGCATCTCATTGCCATGTTCAAAGAATCATGCCAATACTGACCTAATAATACTGAAGAATATTTAGCTAGGGGAACTAAGGCCAGTGGCTAATGCTTAACTTACACTGGACCATAATATTTCTGCCAGAATTGGCAGCCAGCTCCCTCTTTGAATCTCCCAAATTGCTCCAGAGGTAGAAAAAAAAACCCTTGTTCAAAAAATGAACAGGTTTTTTAGTGCTACAGAGTATTGCAAGAAAGGGGGGGGGGAGTCTGGTTGTTGTTGGATATTGAAGTATGTGATGATCAGGGAGGGGGGGGAGCCCTCAGTTCTTTTAAACAAAGATATCTTATATATATATTCTTGTACAATCTCAGTTCTTTGGAAGTGTATTTTAATAGGTTAATACTATGAAATCAAGTTCTTTATTTTCATAGCACATGAGGCAACCAATACTGTAGTTGGTTCTCTCCACATATATGTGCACAACAAAAATAGCAGATGGATTTGTTATATGCAGTTGCATGCATGCAATCTCAGAGAAGTATTCACATAAACTCATTTAGAACTACATTCTTTTTATGAAGGATCTTGAAAGCATGCTATGCCTGTTAAAATTCCTTGATTCACTTTTACTCTGTTCTGGAATGGCATTAAAAGTGATTGCAAGAGAGGAAAGACAGGAATGGAAACCAGGCATAATGATGAAACATGTTGAGATTGGTTTACTTTCTTTCAGCTTTCAGAGATCAGTGGGTAGAGAAATCTGGAAAGCTTTATTTAAAATATATTTATTTTTAAAATTCTAATGTATGCAATTGTGTTGGTTTTCCAGCTGAACTGGGCCTCATTTGCAGACACTTTCTCCCTCCTCTGCAGCCCCTGTTAATTTGCCCAAAGGATGGGGGGGGG
>CM034703.1:90029151-90065134 GCA_020142125.1 Phrynosoma platyrhinos
TACTACAATAAAAATACACTATGAAACCACTTCCACAAAATGCATTAATCAGAATATACCAATGGCCAGAATTTTACATTGCCTACTTAGTTATGTATGTGTCCCTAAGTAGTGTCTCCTGGCCCAGCCCCAACCCCCACACTTTACTGGGCATCAGCTGCACTGAGAAAAGGAGGGCTGTTCTGCTGGTGATTGGAGCAGAGGAAAATGACATTTCCATTCCCCTCCTCCCCATAAACAAGGCTGCAACAAGGACTTGCAGTGGGGCCCTGTTTCTGTTTGGCATGCCCTCACTCACTAGTGGGAGGAAGGTGGAGATGCCATCCATCAGTGTGCCAGTCACCAGTAGAATGGACCTCCTCTAAGTGCACCTGATGCCTGGTAAAGTAAGTTTAGGAGGGCAGCTGTGATTGTGGCAATAGTGCCATAATTGTGACTGCACATAGATCATGAATATGGAGCAGTTATAGATGCCTAACTCTAGGTTACTCATCTCGAACTGTGATACTGAATACCAGCCAACATCATAAAAGCAACATGGGGGGAAATCCAAAATCAACAACCCATAAAGCCCAGAGAACCAAAGAAAAGCCACAGTGAAAAGAAAGCAGCTTTAAAATATTCATAATTATGTGTGTGTGTTTGTACTTTTTCAGCTAAAGGCCTTCCTAAACAGCCAGGCCTTGCTTGGCACAATGCCTAAAATGATAAAGCTTGCTTCAAAAGCCATGGTGTTTCTTTACATAACCTTTATGTAACATTTCCTTGGCTACCTATGGTTTCAGAAGATGGATAAACTTTTTGTAAATTATTTTTTCAAACATTTTATTGTTTACTTTGATATTTTATTTGGTGACTCTGGATTTTACAAAATGTTACTGTTGTTTTGTTTTAGCAGGATATTGTATTTTGGAATATTTATTTGTTTGTTGGAAGACTTTTTACTGTGGAAAGGCAGGACAAAAATGGTTTAAATATGTGCCTGGTGATTGTATTTAAAGCATGAGGAGACAGAACTATATAAACATAAATAACACTGGTTTACACAGATACTGCATTATGTTGGCTAGAGTTGCATTCTATAATCTCAAGCCTGCTATTTTCCTAGGAACTAAAAAAGAACATGAAGACAGATGTTTTTATGTTTTTAAAAACGAAAGTGAACAGTTGTCACTCTGTCCCAGAATCCTCGGTATAATAACCCGATACCTGCAGCACTTGGAAGAGTCAGTTAACAAGTTTGTAATGTCTGTTTTGGGACTTACTCTAAATGCAGGCCAGAGAGCTACAACATCCAGGCAGGGAATTTTTTTACCCTCTCTTTTGTGTCCCCCACTTTTCTTTCTAATTCCTTCAATGTTTTCCTCAGAGAAGCGGAAACCCATCCCACAAATTTCCTGTCACCTTAACTTAGTTCCTCTTCCGCTAGCCAGCCAGCCACACATCCCCAAATTCAGGGTCTCCACTTCTCAGTTCTGTTAAAATGCTGATTTCTCCTGAGGCAGAGGATAAATTTATCAGGCGAGGTTGTCTGATTCTTCAGGAGACCAGGAAAGACTTAGACATTGAAGCCCCACTAGTTTTCAGGGCACTCCTGTGCCAGTGTTGATTTCATACATAATGTTTTCATGCAGAGTGAATGGATAAAGTCCCTCATTCCCTTTATTTATAATGCAATGAAACACATGATGCCAAGGTGTAGTGCAACTGTAGGACAAGGGGGAGAACTTTGAAAGGTCAAATGTCTTTTATTATTTGTGTTTATAGCAAGATAAAATGGCACAAGGCCAAGTCCTGCTGCTTTGTGAGAATGCCTGATGGCCTGAGAACACCAGATAAACAATTAATGCCATTGATACGACCATATTCATGGATAGTCATGTTGCCATATAGCAAAGTACAATAACTGCCAAATTCCACAAAATGCATGATGTAAGCTTTTGAAGCTCTATTTGCTTTTTCATCAGTCAAAGGTGTTAATAATCATACGGGGGGGGGGGGGGGGATGATGTTAGTCACAGCCTGCATTTGGCCAATGTGTTGTTGATGTGTTGTTCTGTGTTGAGATAATGTGGAGGGATGTCTATTCAAGCTGGTACCTCCTGGCCCTGTGGCACTGGGAACAAAGCATTCCAAAGTCCAGGAGATAAAATGTGAATTCCATTAGCGATACAAAAAAGTCCTTCCTCTGAGATCCAAGATGTCTTCGTCCTTTGTGAGATCACAGCTCCCTTTGTTAAGGAGAGATCTCATCATGAGATGGCATGTGGCCATTTTTGGGTTTTTTAAAATATATTTTTTAAATGCCCACTGCACAGCTGTGCTGGAACACAAGCTTTTAAGTAAAATGGTTGCTTAAGGACATGTTGAAATTTAGGTGACAGACTAACCATCCCCTTTGTCAAAAGAGAGTATATGGAGGTTAACCACAAGTTTACTGTTTGCACATCTCTTCCTCCATTCTTAAAGGTGAAGTTCTGGAAGAGTATTACTTGGTGGATTCCACAACTTTTAAACCACCAGACTTAAATCAACATTGTAGAAATGGAGATAAATAGGAAGTCATAAATGTGGTCTGGAATATACTGGGATATAGATCCAGAACTAATTTCAGGACAACAGGATGGCAAACAAGTGTGTTATGTTACATATAAGTGATCCAGATTTCCAGTAATGGATAGAAAGCAGTGTAGTTTGATGTGAAGAATGGAGGATTAATGTTTGGTGGGGAGCAGTTAAAGGCAAAAGATCAGAAGGGACAGAAGCAGCTCTGAGCACATTCTCTTTTACTCTTTCCAGCTGTCTGTCTCTTTGTCCTTCGTTATATTTATTTATTATTTTTGAGCCCTGCATAATTGGTATCTTCCAGATACACAGAAGCCTTTCTTGTCTGCTGGCCAGTAGCAGTTAGTGGTCTCTGTGTCGGTGAAGAGGGGAATCCACTCTGAATTTTAATCCAAATTTCCCTAAATTGGAGAATTCTTTTAAAATTCACACTGAAAACCCAGTGTCACGAGAGCTGTCCTGTTTGTTGGGTAGCCTCACTTGCTTTGGAGCTGGAGCTATTACCTGGCTGGCATGAACAGGCATCCCATATAAGTCAATTAGGCATGATTGGAGAGGAATTGAGGGCTAAAGGAAAATAGCTAAGCAGGTATTTGGGAGGTAGTTCTTATTTTTTAAAGCTGGACCGCTCAGGACTGGAACTGATGTGAATGTAGTTAGAATGTATCTGGAGTTCCTAGTCAGTTAGACTTTGATAGGAGAACCAGTCAGGGCTAAATGAGTAGGAAACATAAAAGATGAAAAGGAAATAACAGAAGCTCTGTCGCTTCCCTTATCTTCTGCCTGGGTAATTCTAACCCTGTGAGGGCTGGGGCCTAATCCACCGTGCTGGACTTGTTAAACCTTCTTTCTTTCTCATTGCTGAGGTTTCTTCTCTATTTAGAAGCCAGAAACTTTATCTACCCCAGTATAAGCTCATCTTTTACATGCAAGTATGGGAAATGTGGTCCATCAGATTTTGTTGGGTTGCATCTCCCATCATCCCTCATCATTGGCTATGCTAGCTAGGATTGATAATCAGCTATAGTCCAATGTCCAGAGTTGTATACTTTCCCCAGCCTTGTACAGTGGAATTGGGACTGTGGGTTGTTTGTATGTGTCCCTGGTATGCTGAGTGCACTGCCCGCATGCAGTGTTGCTGAAACATTAGGAGAACATTAGGAGAACTCAAAATGCAAAACAGAAATAGTTCAGGTCCTGGCAAGTACATTCTTGTAGTGTATAACCATGATTTTTAAATGATACAGTGTTGAGTGAAGACTTATGTAAGGCTGCCCGTCTGTTCGACTGATTATAGGCTATCCTGGTATTAATAGAAATGAAGAGTAATTGATCTTTTTAAAACCATGACTGTTTTTAATAAAGTAAGCTAACCCTCAGTCTTGAATCTGGAGAAATTGCCTAGAAGCTCTCACTGGCAGCCTCTCCCTTCTCTCCGACTATGAAAGAAGATAAACCATACTATCTAAATGTGATAGCAGTGGCAGAATTCACATTCTCTGCCCTGAAAAGAAAAGCGTTGGATTGCAGAAAATGTGCATTTAAATCATTTAAGAATTTGTTTAGAATGTCTTAAAAATAGCCAGTGTTGCACCTACTGACTTCTATATTCACTGTGCTTCAAACTGCACTTTAACTGCCATGGTTGCAACTTACAAAATCCTGGGATTTATAGTTTGGTGTGCACTAGAGCATTTTGACAGGTGATTCTAAATACCTCACTAAATTCCAAATCCCAGAATTCCATAGGCATGGCAGTTAAGTGGGATCAAATTGCTATCATTTCATAATGTGAAAGACTCTTTTTATGCCGTGAGTGAACCATTGGGTAGTGCTTCCCTGTTGCAATTTGTATGCTGACCTTTCCCTTGTGCTCCTGTTTTTTGTGTGGGTGTACGTGGTAGGGATGACATGGAAGCTGCTTGAAGGTAGAGTTTATACCTACTTGAAAGAGGCAGAGCTTGAAAAAGACACTTTTATCGACTTCAGCTATGGCAAGTGGAAGATTCTTTTGTAATCTAGAAGGTAACCTTTTCAAGCTCTGGGTAGTTGGTACCTTTTCCCCACCCCTGGCACTTTAATGTGGAACCATATGAATGTGCTGCCATGATGTTCATTTAAGGAATTGTGTTTTTGAGCTCAGCCTTCTACAATCATTACTGCTTTTCATTTTGGAAGGGAAGAAGACTAGAATTTCCACTCCTGTGTCCTTTCCACAGTACAGTGAATGACTGTGGGACATCCTCCAACTATTCCAGTTTGGCAAGAACAGTTCCTATTAATACTATTTCAGCTGCCTTTAAAATGTCCCAGTTTCTTTCTCTTCCTCTCACATTCTCACTTTCTTCTCAGCTTATTTTTTCCCTAGTTGTTGCAAACATTCAAGTGCAAACATCATTTGCACTCAATTAACTCAGCAAGGAAGAAGGAAAGGTGGAATCTTGCCCATACCAGTAGGCTCAAATAAAGCAAACTGTTGCAGCATTTCCTAACTTGTATGTTCTTCCTTATTAACATATATACTTGACTATAAGTTGACCTCATGTATAAGTCGAGGGCAGGTTTTGGGGCCAAAATTATGGATTTTGATATGATCCATGGATAAGCCAAGAGTAAAACCTAGGGGCACGTAACAAAGGATGTAAAGGATGAAGCAAAGGAAAACAATGCCTTAAGGATTTACAAAATTCTGACTGGCATAAATGCTTGTGCTCACTCTAAAGGCTGGATGGATAAGGAGGAAACTACTGACACCAGGAGAGTCCAGAAGCAGTGCTATAGTAGAGAGAGTAGAGGGGGCCAGTACTTCTTTTAGGTGCTCTCATGGTGGACTAGGGCCTTTGCAGACTGCCAGAAATAGTGCAAATTTTTTGACTAAAATTGGTAGACCTATACATGAGTAATAACTTGTTTCAAATTTGACCGCACTGTGATGTTGCTTGGCCACACATGTCCTAGTTTTTATCTGTGAAATGCTGGAGGATATGCTGTGGTGATTCAAGGCTTCTGGGCAGGCATTCTAGGAAAAATTCTTCTGCATAAATACCTTATTTTCTGGCGTATAAGACTACTTTTTAACCTGCAAAATCTGGGGTTAAAATGGGGGGGGTCATCTTATATGCCGGGTATAAGGAGGTTCATGATAGGTTTGCCTTAGTGTCATCATCAGTTGGAAATGACTTGAAGGTGCACAGCAACAACAGCAACAGTTTTGGAAGTCATACTCTTCCCAAACTCTATATTTTAACTGGAAAAGTGGGGGGTCGTCTTATACGCCCAGTCATCTTATACGCCGGAAAATACGGTAGCTGCATTTGGCATTTCAGAAGTAACTTTTTTGTTTGTTAAAATAGTATCTCTGCATACTTTCCTAAAAGTGCACACACAACAGAGTGCTTTAAAAAAAACAAAGAAGCAACAGCTTTCTTGGATAGGCTTGGGCTCCTTAAATTTATCTCACCAGTTTTGGAAATCCTAAATGAAATAATTGCTGGAAATTGCTGGAAATGTTGATACCAGTTGGCATGCAACTTGAAAGAAAAGAGGGATGGTAGGAAGAAAATGAAATCCCTTGGCTTCACTGCTGTCAAGTCAGGGCTGGCTTAGATTAGAGCAAATAGGAGGAAAATGAGAAGTAACCATAAAGTCATGAATGCAATGTCAGTGCAGTATAGTTTTTCAAGGTCGGAGTTACTGAAGAAAGTGCTTGGTTTCTGCCCTTGAACAAGTAATTTATGGAGTGTCTACAATGAAGGCTGTATGGCAGCCACCCTACTAAAATGTCCAACTGCAGCCTTGGCAATCTGTTATCAGCAAGGCTTTGGGCACTGTAACTCCCCACCTACTCCCCACTGATCTTCATTTTAAGCCTATCTAAGAGCTTTCTGAAAGATGCAAAGACACACATTTTAGTTCTACCATGGTAGGAAATTTTGATCAAGTTCAACTTGGTAAGTGACGCACAATAAATTAATCTTTCATCTCACCCTTCTCCCATAGTTCTGTGTGTGTGTGCGTATGCGCGTGTGCCTTCAAGTCACCAGTCAACTCAATTGCTTCTTTTGAAATATAACTTACAGCACTTGCTATTCAATGGCAGCCTATCATCCAAGTACTAACCAGAGCTGACCTTGCTTATCTTCCAAGATCAGACAAGATCTGGTGCCTTTAGGGTACGTATTAGCACCCATTAGTATTAAAGTGTGCTAATTGCAATAGAAGTTGAGCCTTTCTTATTCAAAATGCTTGGAACCAAAAGTATTTTGGATTTCAGATTTATTTATTTATTTTAATTTTGGAACACAGAGAGGTAGAGGATAGGCGACTCATTCTGTCGTCATTAGTCGAGGTCAGCTCGAAGGCAGCTAACAACAAAATTGCAATACATGTTGAGTCTCCATTATCTAAAATGCTTGGGACCAGAAGTGTTTTGTATTTCAGTTGTGTTTTTGTTTTTAATTTTGGAATACCTGTATTTGCATATATGTACTTAATGAGATATCTTGGAGATGGGACCCAAATCCAAACACAAAATGTATGTGTCAGATGAATCTTAAACATAGCCTAAATGTAATTTTATATATAATATTTTTAATAATTTTGTGGATGAAACAAGTTTGTGTACATTGAGTCATCAGAAAGCAAAGGTATCACTATCTCAGTATCCCATGAAAAAAGTTTTGGGTTTTGGATTATTTTGGATTTTGGAATTCTGGATAAGAGAGGCTCAACCTGTATTTTTACTTTTGTAAAACGCCAGTGTGGTATAGTGGTTTGAGTGTTGAGCTGAAACTCTGGGAGACAGGTTCAAATCTCTGTTCAGCCATGGATACACTCAGCCCAAGAGGAATGCATTGGCAAACCTCCTCTGTATAAGTCCAGCCAAGAGAACCCTGGATAGGTTGCCAGAATCTAGAGTTGACTTGAGGGCCCATAACTTGAGGGCCCATAACAAAAACAAATGTGTATTTTTAAAAAGCTATGTTCTAGGGAGGGCTTTGTGTTTATTCTTGTTTTTTATTCTTTACAGGCAGGCCTGGGCTTTAGTTGGCGTAATTGGTGATGGACAGTCATCTTGTAATGAGTCTGTGAGAGACTATGTAAACCATAATACAGGCAAAGCAATTGCACAAAGAGAATTTGTTACACTGGATGGCCAGAGGTTTGCTGTGAGAGCTTTCAGTGAATGGATTGATGGTAAGTGTATAGTTTCTTCTTTTTTAAAAAAACAAAACAAAACCAGGCAATGAAACCATTTTCATCTGTCTTCTGCAGCTGGAACTGCTTAACTCAGAATGTACCTTACTGCTGTGCATCTGTGTGTGCTATGATCTGGTTTGAATCCAAACGTTCTGTGATCTCCAAAGTAAAAAATCCAGATTAAAAGAAAATGTAGATTATATTTTTCTATCCCTGTGTTTATAGGCAAAGATAATAAAAGATACTGAGATGAAAGCATAGACTGGCCTGCTGCTAATGGAAAAAAGCTCTCATCCTTTTGAGCATATTACAGTTTTGCATTATTTTCCTTTTTGGTTCCTTTACAAAGTAACATTTTAGAACTTTTAAAATATACCTTAGAAAGGTGTTTCTGTAGAAACTGCCTAGTAACAGACTGAGTAAAAAATACATTCTTGGTCTAAAGTGTTTACTAGCCACAGTAACTGGAGTTGGTTAAGAAATACTTTTTTGTGTACAGAAGAGTATAGCAATTGCAGCGTGTCCTTAGCCACCTTCTTAGCTTTGAGCAGGAAAAGGAAACTGCGGTCTTGGCAGCTCTGTTATTAATGTACTGGAAGAGTAATTACCTGGCACCAAATATATTTTAGAAAGAAATGCATTCCTATTCTGGTCCATCCAACATTAAAAAGAAAGTAGGTTGTTACACTGCTGCTGGTAGATACAAGCAAAACTAGAGGTTCATCCCTAATGATGTCTTATAGCTGGCCAATCTAGAAATTTAGACTTCTTTATCTGTATTAAGAAATACCATGTATTCTTGTCAGAGAACATGTTCTTCTGATGTGCCCTTTATGATATAATGACATGGAAGTTCAGCTGGAGGATTCTCAGTAATCCTTAAGCTTTGTTTCCTCTTCCTAATTCCCAGTTGTGATATGGAAGCTCTTCCCCCCTCTTTCCTCTAATATCCAAATACAGTCAGCCCTCCATATCCATAGATCCTTTGTCCATGAGTTCAACCATCCACCAGTTGAAAATATTCATGTATTTGTGTGTGTGTATTCTCCCCCCCCCAAAAAAACCCCAAACCTTGATTTTGCCATTTAATATAAGGAACACCATTTTACTACACCATTGTATTGAATAAGAGTTGAGCTGGATTTTAGTATCCGGGGGGGGGGGGGTGTTTCCTGAATCCAAACCCAATCGGATCCACTGTAATAATAAATAAAAAGTTTGGGATGCTTGAGGACATATGGTATGAACTTGGTTTCTCCTTTTTCCCAAGCAAAAGAATTTTGTGTGTGTATGTGCGTACATAGAAGAGAAGTGGTAGTTTCAGGAGAATAGTGAAAGAGGCTCCTGATGTGACCAGCATAGCATGGGAAAAAAGATAAAGCTCTATTCCACATACTGTATTGCCAACCTTGAAATTGAATCGTGTTCCACTATAGTGCTAGAGAGAGATGGGAGAGATTTTCAGGGGCTGACTATGAAGTCAATTCACAATTGCCTCTCTTCAGTCACATGTTAAGGAACAATTAAGCAACCTCTATGGTTTAATAGGCCTGAAGGATAAGGTGGGAGATCACTTAGAATAGGAGCTGATGGACAGATGGTTCCCACCAAATTGATTCTCTCTGCTCTTCCCCAAGGGATACTTCATTAGGGACAGGTCTTTTAATAGTTTCCATATAATAGTTTCTATACAGCCTTTATCAGGGGGAAATTGTTTGGCTTCCCCCCATGTTGTAAGCCACCTTGAATTCTGTCCCATTTAAGAAGAAAAATGGAATATAAATTAATTAATTAAATATGTTCTTTTTGTTTTACATATATATAGATTTCTTTATGTTTGGGGAGTCTCCTATATGTAAAGGAAATCCTCCCTTCGTTTTGGTGCTCTTTTCATTGGTAGAGGGTGCTAAATTTGCTAGTAGAATAAGAGCCTTTACAGACTGCCAGAAATAGTGCAGCTTGAGGTCACTTTAACTGTCCTGGCTCAGTACTAGGGAATCATGGGAATTGTATTTTTTTCTGGGACATTGAGCCTTCTCTGCCAGGGAGCTCTGGTGCCACAATAAACTACAGTTTCCATGATTCCTTAGCACTGAGCCAGGACAGTTAAAATGGCCTCAACTTGCACTATTTCTGGCAGTCTGTAAAGGCCCTAACTGGTTTTGGAAGGGGATGTCAGTGAAGAATTGTGCAGGTCATTGTTGATACTTTCACCTTTAGTACCATGTGATGAATTTTGATCTTGCAAATTAGATTTGAATGTGTATTTAACTGTTTTATGTAAAACAGTTATGAGTATTTGGTAAAGCCATGTCAAAACACAGATTCTAAACATCTAAAATCAACAAGAGGATGATATATTTACTGATTTAAGGTGTTCCAAAGTGGGGGTTCCAGATTGAAGCCGTGGATGGAGTGATACTGGATCTCTCAGAAGATGTTAGTACATGGAATCCTGAAGACCAGATTGTTATTGCAAGTACTGATTATTCTATGTACCAGGCAGAAGAGTTGAGCCTGCTTCCTTGTCCAGAATGCAGCAAATATCAAATCAAAGTCAGAGGTAAGAGCTGAAAGAGAAGCAAAAGTAAATATGTGGTGCAAGCTTTGTATTTCCTTATGATTTGTGGTCCTCCTGTCTGATTTTAATGCATAGTCTTTCTAATCCTTTGACTTTCTAGCTTTTTCAGTAGATGTAACATCTCTTCCTGTCTAAAATCATTGTTTAACTCTGCCATTGTGTGCAAACCATTGTCTTTATCAGCTGAGTGCTTATGGAAAGAAAGCTTCAGATCCCATGATGTGTAGCAAATATCATTTAATTAAAATCTGTTTTGTTCATCTTTTTTCAGCTTGCTATTTTATTAATAATGGCTTCCCCTTTTACGGATTGATTTCCTAAATACTTTTTTTCTATTGAGCTGTTTTTGGGCTGCTTTCTAAGCCAAGCAGACACCCATCATTGCTATATGTTCCTGCTCTTTCTTTCTGTAGTGCTGGTGCCATTTCTACAAGAGGCATATGGTAGACCCTTGTGTATTTACCATTGCAGACAAAAGATGGGTATCTCTTCACTGCAGTAAATAGATCAGGGTCAAATTTCCCTTGTTCCTGAACTGCAATTGTTTTATTAATTTCTTACATTTCTGTACTGTACAACAACTGAAGTTCTTCAGGCTGTTCACAAACTAAAGTTTCAGAGGGCTAAAAAGGTCAGAGAATCACAAGTGTTTAGGAGTCATTTTGAGGCCAAAAAAAAGAAGAAAAGAAAAGTTTGTTTTCTTTTCCAGTTTTTGGTAGGTGCTCAGGGCCTAACAAACAGGTGTGTGGCTTCACAAGGCCCACTGGCCTCACTTTTATCACCTGGTGCAAACCAAGGAGGTGTCCAGACTGCTCAGAGGGATGACTTGATCATTTCAGCTGCCACAGAGTAACCAGGTTTTAACAGGAGCACCTACTGCATCAGCAGGAAGATGCCCCAGAGACTGCTAGAATCTGTAGGAATCCTTCACTTTCCAAGGACAGACAACTTTAATAAGTTCCTCATTTTTGTGGAAATCAAAAAGATCGTGAGATTTAAACATCAGTAGGAGGTAATCCAGCTATGACAAGATGATAGATATAAATTTCCCCCTTGTCAGATCATAATGTTCCTGTGAGAAATACTGATCAATCAAAATCAATTGTGTCCCTTACTGCAAGTGTTGGATTGATGTTGTCTTGAGACATCCCCGTAGTTGTTGTGCTAACCATGAGCTGTTGATCATTACCCGAGTCTATCAATCTCAGTGCAGAAGTGGGGATCCCTATGTACTATAATCCTCAGTGTCTTCAACACCAAACATGAGGCCATCCCCTTCAGCTCATGCAAGAATATAGATAGGCAGTGCTGTGGTGCATAGCTGATGTTGTTGTTGTGTGCCATCAAGTTGTTTCTGACTTATGGTAATCCTAAGGCAAACCTGTCGTAGGGTTTTCTTGGCACGTTTCTTCAGCTTTCCCTCTTTGGGACTCTCTGTTACACCTTACCCTCCAACCTTAACCATGTTTAAGGGCAAAGTAAGCTTGGAGGCAGATTGCAGTTTGTGATTAAGAGAGAAAGTGGGTATGCTTGCTATGTTACATTTCTTCTTAGGTTGTTGGTTGAAGACTTCTTCTGAGAAACAGAAGAAATGTGATGCATCATGGCTATGAGATAAACCACTTGGATAACAAAAAGGGAAATTTTCCCTGGTGACTTGGCTTTCCATTTCAGCATTGATGAGTAAAAGGGAACTGCCCTCTGGAAAAAAAATGCTTCTTTCCTTATGAAAACAAAACAATAACCCGCATGACATTATGTCATAGATTATAGCACTTAGGACAAAACCTTTAAAATATGGTTGTTTATTTAAGGGAATAATGTTTTAAACTTTGAGAGATTCATTGAGGTGTGGGTGGAGGGTGAAATCAGATTATTAGCTGGGGACAGCCAGAACACACACTGTGACATGTTTGAAACTTTGAGCTGTTTGAATACAAAAGCTAGGTGGGAAGGTCACTATGGAACTAATAAGTATTCTAAATAATTCAGTGGCATGGTGAACTTCTGAAAGGGGTTCTGATTACACTGACACCAAAGTAATGCTTAATTACTATTGAGGGTGAAGTGTAGACTTAGCGTACAAGAGGCTGGGGATAATGTGTGCAATGATGTCAGCTATTCCTGATGTCTTCACTATTACAGAAGTAATAGTATCTTAGTATCTTGTGTATATATACACTTTATATAAAACAGACCTTGGTCTGGCTTCAAAATCATTCTTCTTCTGAGTACACAGGGACTAAGCTAGTATTTTCTGCAGTGTGAACAGCAGATGCTGGCCCTTTAAACACAGTTGTAGACTGATTAGGAAATGTATGACCCAATTAGGATTTGAAGGAGTCATGATGTTAATTGTATTTTATGTTTCCTGTGAGAAATGCCAATATTAACACTAGGATAGACATAGGAAACTTGATTGCCACGTATAGGGGGTGTTGTCTGAAGTGTGCAAGCCATTCCATAAGCTGAGCTAGGAATAGTTCTTCATAAACTGACCCTAACTTTTAATTATTTTTCTTTGATAAATTCTGCCTTGCTTACACTGCTATCTTACATATGTCTACTGTGTTTAGTGGGGCATACTTCCAGGTAAGTGTGTACACAGACAGACCTCTATAATCATTTTATAAATGGCTGCTTTTTCATGTTGAAGTGCTTCTTAGACTGTGTTACTACACCCCAGGGAAACCAAATACAGTACTCATGAGAGAGTGCTTTAAAGTCTTATAACAGTGGACTGTAATTCTGATGTATTTCCAAGGCAGATGAGAAAATGAAGAATTTGGCTAAGTTCTGCTCCAGGGCTATTCAAAGTGGTGGTCCATGGACTACTGGTAGTCCAGCCGTGTTTGCAGGACAGAAAGAAACCATTGTAGTCAGTGTGAACAAATATGGTACCAGTGCCTAACACATTGGAAAAAATAACTGCCAGTCCCCAACATCAGATAACTTGGGAAATACTGTTCTATATGTCATACAGACACCTCTCCATATGTAGCTCTCCCCATGGACTTCCATTAGGACAAGGGAGGGAACCTCTGGCTTGGGAGCAATCCCAGATTGGCAAGAGGGTTGGGTGGTTGTCCACCCTACCAGGTGAGTAAAACTCCTCTGTGTGCTGCTTGCCTTCTCAGATTGGAGGAACCCCACTGTTATGCCCAGTCATTAAAAAGAAGTTACAGAGGGGGTCCCCCTTTTTTAAGGCTCCTTGCCATCCAGTGGGACAATGTGGAAGGGGAGGAGAGATTTTTCTGTGAAGACAAAAAAGCACAGGACACAGCGCTTCTCTCTGTGGAGAAACAAAAATGGATGGCAAGAGAGAGGAAAGGTGACATTACATTGGGGATGAGCAACTGTAGAGGGTCTGGGGGACCCAACTTTCTACTTATGTGACCCCCCTAGAGGCCACATGGACTACAGAAATACCAACTCCTATCTCCATACCCCAGAAGTGGTCATGGTTAGGGGTTCCAGTTAATGTGACTGGGTATGGTTGAATTTTCAAGGCTTACAGAGTGAAGTGGCAGGAAAAAGAGACTGTCCAAACTTGACCCTTATAACAGTGGTGGCTAAGGACAGAGAATTGCAGCAGTGACATGGCAGGCTTGTGTAGCACAGGAGTTCAGGTGTATGCAGAGGAGTTGGAGCTCAGACAATTTTTTTGAGGGATAGAGGTACAGCTCCCTGAATCCCCCAGGTGCTGGCCATTCTGGCTGGAGACCTAGGAAGCTATAGCCCCTCAAAAGTAAATTTTCCATTATTTAAAGGTGTGTATAATATAATGTTATGAGAACTGCCTGCATAGAAATTTCTTTTTCCTCTCAAGGTTTGTGTCTTTAGTACCATATGAATCTTGAGTATTCTCTAGGGAAAACGTTTATGCATGCTGCCCCTTCTGCTTGAAATACAGACCTCTTCATCTTACTAGTGAAATTTTATTCTCTGCTTCTCTAAGTCCTCAAACTTCAGCATCTGCAGAAAGCTTGTGCCAACTTTCTCTCTCATGAACTAGCAAATTATTCCCATATGGAAGCAGTTCCTCAGCTTTCTGTTCCTTTAATATCCAGTTTCCTTCAGTGTTCCAAAAATCTGTCAAAAGCCTCATCCCTTCTTCTTTCTCAGGCATGTACAGCCTTGCATTTTGGTGCAAGGAATCAACTTCACTTGAGCTGTTAAAACATCCTGAGTTAGTGTTCTTCTGCATTAAACTACATTTTACATTACCGTATATGTTTTCCTTGTTATCATTTTAAATTTGCATGGTGCTACAAGCTAATTATGTGTTAAGTTTGTTTGAAGCAATTTGTACTGAATATATGTTTGGGGTGGGGAATTATGATTCTTAAACAATTCAGTATGAAGTAGGCATTAACAAGGCTATATTGGAAGGCCCCTATCACAGCTATCCTGATAGTGACGTCCCCAGGAACAGTCTAAAAATACAAGTGGCTCTGTTTATCTGTATACACATTTTAATTTTTTTTAGCGGTTTTTGTTTTTACAAGATGCAGGTCCTCCTCCTCTTCTTCATCTTTAAGTCAACTCTTTCTTATGGTAACCCTAAAGTGAACCTATTATGGGATTTTTGGGGGCAAGATTTACCTTCCTCTTAGGTTGAGAGAGTATGATTTGTCACTTAGGTATCCTTGGCTAAGTGGGGATACAAACTGTAGTTTCCCAGAATGCTGCACCATTCTAGCTGTCCTTGCTCCATCTGCCACCCCAAAATACTTTGGAATACAATAGGGATAGTGTTTTGCAATACATGGTTTCTGGGAAAATCCAATTTAAGAAGGATGTGGACTAACATGAGGACTAAAGCTAAACTTAGAAGGAACAGTAGAATCTGGGTGAGGGGGGCATATGATGTCATAGTCTCTGCTAATTAATGACTAAAGCTTCAACCCTTTGAGCCCTGGCTCCAATACACCATAGGCTTTTTTTGTATGTGGCCAGAAGAACATAACTCACTCATGTAATGCAGCAGCTAATAAAGCCAATGCGTCAATAGGAGTACTGTGTCTAGATTGAGGGCAGTAATAGTGCCACTTAATTCTGCTTTTGTGAGATCTCATCTTGAATACTATATCCAGTGCTGGGCTCCACAATTCAAAAAGGACGTTAAGCTGGAACATGTCCAGAGGCAGACAACCAAAATGGTGAAAGATCTGGAAACAGTGCCCTGTGAGGAACAAAGGAGCTGGGTATGTTTAGCCTGGGGAAAAGAAGATGACATGATAGACATTTTTTTAATATTTGAAGGGATGTCGTACTGAGGATTGAGCAAGCTTGTTTTCTGCTGCTCCAGAGATTAAGACAGGGTGCAATGGATTCAAACTGCAGGAAAAATGATTCCACCTAAACGTAAGGAGGAACTTCCTGATGGTAAGAGCTGTTCAGCAGTGAAACACGCTGGCTCAGAGAGTGGTAGAGTTTCCTCCTTAGGATATTTTAAACAGAGGTTGGATGTCCATTTGTTGGAAGTGCTTTGATTGTGTTTTCCTGCATGGCAGAATGGGGTTGGACTGGGTGGCCCTTGTGGACTCTTCCAACTCTGTGGTTCTATGATTCTAATTGCCAGACTTACAAGACTTACATAGTCAGTTGAAAGAGTTAGATACACATGTTCAGGAAAAATGATTTGTAACTTAAAGCTTTTGCAGAAATAAGACTGAGGTTCAGCACAGTAAAATTTCTTCTTTTAGTTGGACCATCTGATTATTCTTTTCCATGCCATGTAGCCTGTATGCTAGTAAAATACTTACTATGGCAGATGCACATATTGGTGAAAAATGTTTGATCGTGTAGTAGAAAAATTAATACAGGCCCCTTTGAGATGGAAACAGTTTGCATTTTTAATACAGAAGGAAAAACGGGAAATCATGAAAACAATACTGATTAGAAACATGGTGGGAAAGTAATTACACCAGGGGTAGGCAACTTTTTTGAGCCGGGGGACAGTCTCCCGAAGTTGCCCTTCCGGCGGGCCTCCAGGTACTCCTGCGCATGTGCAAACGTGTCGCGGCCACCATTTTGGAAATCAAAACAATGGTCGGGGCACGCACAGCGGTGGCAGGGGTCCGCCTGGGCCGGAACCGGCCCGTGGGCCGTAGGTTGCCAGCCCCTGAATTACACAGTTAAACATCATATTATTTAGCTCTGAATGATTACTTATTGCAGCTATGAGACCCATAAAGCTGTTTTGTCTCTTCAGCTTTGGAATAGATTAATGTAGCTAACTTAGGGCCTTCGCAAACTGCTAGAAATAGTGCAAATTGAGTCCACTTTAACTGCCCTGGCTCAATGCTAGGGAATCATGGGAATCATGGCAGTCTGCAAATTTCTCTCCTTGTCTAGTGTGAGCTTCCTATTCTAACCTCTGGAGTAAAATTTAAATGTGCATAAATTCAGAATTGGGAAGAAAGTAATTTATGGTGTCATTTTTAATTGGGATAATTATTTTTTAGATTATCTATTGAGTGTTTTTTTAAACCTAATACACTTCCTGATTAAAGAAGGGGAAAGTACAGATGGCATGCAGCCTTCAACTGATTCTTTGTGCCCAGAACCCACACTTTTCATGGGAGGGGGAATGTAAAATCACCCTTAAAGTGCCTCATAATGCCAGCAGGAGCAGCATTGCTCACTAAAACACTACTAGTTCCCCCTCCTCAACTAAACAAACATGCTGAAATATGACAGAAAAACAGCCCTCAAGCTCATAAGAGCAAACCACAGGTAACCCCCATTCACTTCCAGTCTCATTTTCAGGTGAAAATGCAATTGTAAAACCCATTGCCAGGCTGAAAATTGTGCTCCTGCTATTGTAGTTGTACATCCCAATCTAAAGTTATATTCAGTTTGGTTAAAATAAAAATAGTCTAGGTTCTTTGTATTGTTGTTTTCTACCTAGTTAGGAATATGAATGTTTCGCCTAGGATTGAGACAGTTCCAAGGAACAGCTGGATTTAATATTTTCAAATAGTCGTCCATGTTTATTCGTTCCTCCAGACCAGGGGTAGGCAACCTTTCCCCTTTAAGGGCCAAGGGACTTCAACTCCCAGAAGCCTCTGCCATGTTGGCCAATAGTCCCATGTTGGCCAATAGCTCCTAGGATTCTGGGAGCTGAAGTCCCTCGGCCCTTAAAGGGGAAAGGTTGCCTACCCCTGCTCCAGACCTTGAGAAAGTCATAGGTACAATGTCAAACCACTGATAGTGCCTGATTTGAATGGCTGGAATAAGGGCCTAAATCTAAGATTATTTTATTCTGCATGTAAGAGTGAATCATTTCAGAATTTCTTCTTACCTCTGTGAGGTGTTTTAAATAGTTTTTGAGTCCTGTTAGTGCTTTGGAATTTTGCTGGGGGGAAATTATTCTGAGCAAAAACACATGTGGGTTTTTATTTTGTTTTGTTTTTTGTACTTCTGCAGTTTTTACAAATAGGTTGATTCCTATATAGAAATATTGTTTGTTATTATTATTTATATCTCACACCTTCTCCCAGGAATGGAAATACTATGTGTAATTAAGATCATGCATTGTTAGATTTAACTACAGTGACCGAGATCCTGGTAGAGATAGGCATCTCCAGTTAGAGATCCTAAATTCAGGATCTTACAGTTACTGGACAGGATACCAGCCAATATGTTTATGCTGGAATCTGTGTATTTTGTACACATTTTCTGCACAGGAAAGTGATGTATTTCTTGTTAACCACCATCAAGTTGACTTTGACTTATGGCCACCCCATGAATGAGGGAGCTCCAAGTCACCCTATCATCAGCAGGCCTGCTCAGGTCCTGCAAACTCAGAGCCGTGGCTTCCCTGATTGAGTCTATCCACCTGTAATGTGGTCTTCCTCATTTCCTGCTGCCTTCTACCCTACCAAGCATTATTGTCTTTTCTGGTGAGTCATGCCTTCCCATGGTATGACCTAAGTATGACAGTCTCAGTTTAGTCATCTTAGCTTCCAGGGAGAGCTGAGGCTTGATTTGCTCTAGAACCCATTTATTTGTCTTTTTTTTTGGGGGGGGGCAGTCCATGATAGCCACAGAGCTCTGCTACAGCACTACACTTCAGATTAGTGGATTCTTTTCTTGTCAGCTTCCTTCCCTGTCCTCCTTTCATAACCATGCATAGACACTGGAAATACAATGCCATGGACAATCTCCATGGAAGCCAAGATGACTGTCAATGATGTATCTTTACACTTGAGGACCTTATTTAGTTCCTTCCTAGCTGCCTTTATAAGTCTTATGGGGGTTGCAGACTGCCAGAAATAGTGCAAATTCAGTCCACTTTTAGGGTTAGGGTTAGGGTTAGGAAATCATGGGGACTGTAGTTTGTTGTGGCACCAGAGCTCTCTGACAGAGAAGGCTCAATGTCCTAGAAAAAAAACAATTCCCATGATTCCCTAGCACTAACCCTAACCCTAAAAGTGGACTCAATTTGCACTATTTCTAGCAGTCTGCAACCCCTGTTAGTCTTCTTCTGATTTCTTGACTATAGTCTCAGATGACTGCTTGGTAGCAAGAAACTTGAAGAATCAGGAAGTGTAAATTCACTATAGATTTAGTCTGGGATCAAGATGCTTTGCCAAAGCAATTCTTTTAGAAACAACTCTGAGGATTTCCCACCAAACAAGTATTTTAAAGCCCTCTGACCAAACCTCTTTCCCCCTCCCAGTAGTCTGGTTGTCCATATCAAAGGATCTTTGAAGTTTAGTTCTTCCAGGTCCATCTCCTTTCATCTCCTGGGATCGGAAGGCAAACTTTCATTCCAGTCATAAACCTGCCTCAGTGTCACATCTACTACTTACAATGCCCATCTGCCATTCCCTTTGATCTCCCTCCCCCACATACATCACCCATTGGTGGTCAGATTCTCATGAGAAACATAGAATCCTGACAGTGCAACCCTATCCTGAACAGGCTGTGACTCCAGTCCCAGGTTGGTTTTTCTACTGTCCAGTAGCAGTTCAGTCATGTCTAAATTAAGCCTTGGTCTATTCACCCACATCCAGTGCTTTACTGCATTCAATACTACCACAGCCTCCTTGGCATCAGTTGTAAGATAGAGTTGGGTATCATTAGCATACTGATGACACCCAACCCCAAAGTTCCAATGACCTCTCACAGAAGCTTCATATAGATATTGAAAAGTATAGGGCAAGGGTAGGCAACCTTTCCTCTTTAAGGGCCGAGGGACTTCAGCTCCCAAAAGCCTCAGCCATGTTGGCCAATAGTCCCATGTTGGCCAATAGCTCCTGGGATTCTGGGAGCTGAAGTCCCTCGGCCCTTAAAGGGGAAAGGTTGCCTATCCCTGGTATAGGGGATAGTATTGGTCCCCGTGAAGCCCACAAGCTAATGGCCAGAAGGCTGAACAATAGTCCCCCCAGTACCATCCTCTGGGAAATTTGAGCCAAAAAGACTGGAACCAAATGCTCCCATCCCTCTTTTTAAAGTGTTTTTTAAAATGACTTTAAAATTGCTATTCTTCATATATCATTATTGTATAAATCAGGAAAAAAATCAAGATTGTCACCACAGCTTTATCAATATCTATGGTAGATCCTGCTTTTTCCACAGTCTTCTGCTTCAGCAATAATTACAAAATAGGTGACAAAACAGTTGCTATCTCCTTTTGCTGATGTCAAAGATGATAGTAGACCAAAATTTAAAGAAGGAATTGCTATTTAGTGGGCTTCTTCCCTGTCTAGTTGTCATGCATTCTCTCTTCAGATCACTTGTGAACTAATTTTGGAGTGAACCAATTCTGTGTAGACACTTCTTGGAAAGAAGATTAACAGAAGTTGGCAGGTTGTCTATATTTGTGATAGTGAAGAACTGACAGTTTTGTCTTCCTTTCATGTGATTTCTTTTTGAAATAGAAACTCCTCAGTTCCATCATATAGGAGAAATCATTGACGGAGTGGACATGAGGGCTGAGGTTGGAGTTCTTACCAGGAACATCTTAATAAAGGGAGAGATGGAAGATTCCTGTTATACTGGCAAAGAGTGCCGGTTCTTCAATTATGATACTTTTGGTGGACATATCAAGGTAGGTGGAACATGCTGGTTTTTCCTCTCAGTTTCCTGTTGTGTGTCTGGTAGCTTTTGCTTCTATAGACTTGATGTGGTGATGGGAGTGCCTTTCCTTTGTATACAGTCATTGTGAAATGTTGAGCAGCAAAAGTTTCAGAAGCCCAGCAATTCAATATTACTACTGTTTGATGTATTGTGAACCAGTGAAGCTACTTTTATACAAAAGTCCAGTTCTAGCCTACTTTTCCTGCTTTATTTGTCAACAGGTCTTTCAATTTCCCCAGCTGTACTGCATGGCATCCTTTAATTAGTGCTCATGGAGATCAAACTTGTGACTTCACTCATTTGCAATATGTTCTCTGCCTATTGTTTTTCATTTAAACTGGATTTCAACACTTTTACCTTTGTATCCAGATGAAATGGTTGCTGTAAAGTTTGTTAAATCAGTAACAGCTTGTCAGCCTGCAGTTTACAGGCTGCTGGTTGAATTAGTCATTTCTGCTCTTTCAGATTCTGAAGAATTTCACATCTGTTCATCTGTCCTATGTGGAACTTAAACAAATGGGTCAGCAGGTGTATGGAGCTTACCCTGTTCACTTTCACCGCTGTGGAGATGTGGATGAGAAAGGAGGGTATAATTACCAGACTTACGTAGAGGGCCTCTCAATTCATCATTGTTTCTCCAGATGTGTTACCATTCATGCAACAAATGGCTTGCTGGTAGGAATAATGAATAATGCAAAGTCTGGAATTGCTGTTTTGAAATGGGAGTTGGAAAGAATAAGCATATTTTTGGTTGGATCCTCTGAAGAGTCAGAAACATCTAGCTCATCTTCCCACATCAGCTCCTCAGCCCCCATGCAAAAGATTAGGGGGAGGGTATTTCCTGCTAAATAGGATGAGGGGTGGGAAAGAGAGGGCATCTTTTAAAAAGCAGGTAAAAACATGCACCATGCATAGAGCTCCTTCTGTTTATGGAGGGCAGATCTTGGGTCCAACCTATTATTTTTCAATTTCCTCTTATAAAACAGTGGGCTTTCTAGAACCTCAGGAGATTTCCCTTTGGCCAAACATGCTTTGAGATTATATTAACAGCAGCCTTGATTTAAAATCTTACAGAATGAATAACAGTTGGCCCTCCAAATTCACACCCTTGAGACTCACGTCTTTGATTATCCGCAAGGTCAAGGCCGCTAATGCAGGCATTCCTCCTCCTTTTCCTTACCTGATCTCTCCTTGGGAAACTCAGGGAGAGATCGGACAGGCAAAGACATGAGGTGCCTTGGCTCTCTGAAGACCCTTCTCTTCCCCCATCCTCTCCTTGGGCAGCCCAAGGAGAGGATCAGGGAAACGAAGGGTCTTGAAGGGGCCAAGGTACCTCTTGCCTTCTCTTCTCCGATCCTTGCCCTGGGCTGCCCAAGGAGAGGATTGGGGAGGCGAAGGGTCTCGGAGGGGCCAAGGCATCTCTTGCCTTCCCTTCCCTGATCCTCTCCATGGGCTGCCCAAGGAGAGGATCAGGGACGAGGAGGGGCAGAGACCAATTAGAGGGATGGGAGGGTGGGAAAAAGGAATGCACACCTCTGTTCCTCTTCCTCCCCCACCCCTCCCTTTAACTGGCTTCTGAGTGAGGAGAGGATATTCATGGGGGTTTCATTCCTCTAACCCCCGCGAATCTGGAGAGAGGACTGTATAGGCATAATAGCACTTTGTGGTATAATTACAATAAATAGTCACTTCAGTCCCTCATTCCTGTTTCTCCTCTTTGTCCTTCTTCCTCTACCCAAGTAGAAGCTCCCTTGATTAAATTCTTCAGGATGTATCATGGTTAGCATTGTCTTTGTACCAATGTTTTGAACACCAGGATTAGCTCCAAACTGCAGTCTTGAACCATAGTTTAAAATGAAGTTGCAGATCACTTGGGAAGACAGTATTAATCAGGTTTATCCCTGAAGTGGGAACATTTGTGCATTTGGGGAAGAGCAGGTGGGGCACTCCTATTGTAATGTGACCAGCTTTTCTCTAGAATGAGGATTGAAATGGACATTAAGGATTACCTTTGATATTGGGAGACCATAAAATGTGATCATCATGATTGCATGACTTCATGAGGACACCATTGTTGCTCCCTCTAAGTCAAAAGAATTCAGAGGGAGTTGAGAACTAACCTTGCCTAAGCAAAAAATTAGCAGCTTCTGAAAGAATTGTGAGTTGACTGTTGGGGCTAGCATTTGCTGACTGATGCTGAGGCCCAGGGTTACCCTAGCAGTTGGTTGTCCTTAGGCATCTTAAACTTTGAGGACATCTCTCTATTTCATTAGCTGCTTGTATGAAGTGATGACGGTGTATTGCAGGAAGGTGTTAACCATGTTAGGGAAACTACTTATGGGAGTAGAGTTTACAGAGATCCATTAAAATCAAGCAAACTGCATAGTTGCCACTGGAAAGGCACCAGTATGGATTGCCAGGAGCGACTTTGTTCCTATAGTCACCAGTACAATGCAGCCACTTCTTATGCGGGTTTGCCATACGCGGACGTAAGCTTCCGCACACAGCAAGCCTGGGGCTTTAAAATGGTGCATGCACCATGCCGCCGCACACAAGAGCATGCAGCCATAGTACCCAATGGGATTTGAGGTCTCGCGATATTTGCCATACGTGGGGGGGGGCGGTCCAGAACGGATCCCCCGCGTATAGAAAGGGCCCACTGTATTAGGGTTATCAAGGTATCAAGTTAGTATTTGAGCTTTGGTTATTCTTTCTCTGTGCTAATTGTTCTAGAAGAATGTTTAAAATACCCTTTAAAATTAATTTTCCCTGAGCAATTACTGCTCAGTGCCTACAGACAGACCTCTTAATATATGTAACAATACTTTTGCGTCTATACCTCCAGCCAGAATTTGGACCTTGAGTTCATCTGAAACGGATCTGCATTTGTATGTATCTCTGTAGGTAATTATTTAATAGTTGTATTGCTAAAATTGAATTCTCTTGTCATACTGCAGCTGTGCAAAATTAGTAAAAATGTAATGTATTTCTCAAGTCTGTATATATGCCTTTGGGAATGACATAACAAAAATGTATTTCTGCAGATAAAAGACAGCATTGGCTATGACACACTAGGCCATTGTTTTTTCATGGAGGACGGCATTGAACAGAGAAATACGCTGTTTCATAACTTGGGACTAGTCACCAAACCAGGCACACTGCTTCCAACAGACAGAAATAGCACCATGTGCACAGCCATCAGGGATCATGTCTATGGGAACTATGAGCCAGTACCAGCCACAGACTGCATGTGAGTAGTGGGCTAAATGAGGAACTGTTAAAAAAAGAAATGAAGGAAATAAGTCTGGGAGTTCTCCTGGATTCAGTGCTAGCTGGGAAGCTTGACATGGCAGTGATGGCCAGGGGTGCTTTCCACCTGCTTAGGGTACTATGCCTCTGCCAACTGTAACCTGATCCAGAGAGGCTGTATTTCTGTTGTCTGTGTAGTGGTGACATCCAGGTTGACATATAGTAATGTAATCTAAAAGATGCATTTAAAGATGGTTTCAGCTGGTGCAAAATGCTGCTTCCTGAGTACTGATTGTCAGAACACATAACATTTTACCAAATGCCCTTGTTGCTTCAGTTTGGGTCAGGAGGAAGAAAAATGCATCATAGTTTTTGGAAGTTTTACATCTGTTTGCTCATGGATTCCCCGGAGTCAAGGCAGTATTTCTACTTGGGGGCGGGAGGGAATTCTATTCTGAACACTTTTGAAAAATACTATTCAGGTATATAGACATTATCATCTGCCTGTAAGGAAACCCTATGAAATTCATTGGGTCGCCATAAGTCAACAGGTCACTTGAAGACGCATACATTTGTACACACATATTCAGAAGACTCCATCCTTTCTTCTAAGAATTATTTAAATTGTGTGTCATTTGTTATTCAGTCACTTTATCATTATTTTAAAAATTAAATTTTTATCCTGCTTTTCTCCAAAGGGGATTCGTGGAGGCTTACAATAATTTAAAACTGATTAAGCTAAAATATTAGAATTAAAAACATATTCCATTAAAATCATGATTAAAATAGTTAAAACATTTAAATAATATTTAAAACATTAACTTTATTGCTGGACTAATGTGCATACACACACATACATACAAATCTTACTAAAGTCATAATATACAGAAACCTTTTGTGGACATAAACATCAGTTTCCCCATAAAGAAAGGTTCCCTCAACACATTGGGCCTGTCCAATTATTACATGACTGATAGGGAGTCATGTAAGCAAGAACCAAGCAAGAACAGGAACTTCGCAATTCAGCTGTTCCCTTTGCTCATGCTAATGGAATAACTGGAAAGTTCCCATGTATTGAAGGTCTGCTTCTGATCTCACTATGATTTGAATCAAGTGACCCATGTCAAGAGGCTTACTATGTAAATACCACTTTCTGACACTGCCAAGCAGTCTGCATCCATCTACAGAACTATGTTTAGAACAATTCATTTGTGTATCTATACAGATTTGTTCATATGTAGCATGCTCAAAACTTCAGAATGTACCTCATGCCCCAGGCCTGAACAGTATATATTCTGGCACTTCCTGTTCTATCAAGAGAGGAGGTATCCCATGTATTTCCCAGTCCACCAGAGAATCAGGGTACTTTTACTCATGAAGGATTCTTCCATAGATAGTTGGGCCTACTGTATCAGAACAGAGATGCTATTTCACAATTCACTAATGCAAAACAAACAAACAACAAAAAAGCACCACCACCACCCCAAACAAACTCAACTTGCAGATATGTGCATGAACAGGTACTTGCATGGAGGTCTCACACCAGGCTTTTCCTCTGTGCTTCTGCTCAATCCAGGGAACAATCTTCATTGCACCATCTAAAAAAACAAGTGTCTTCATAAACACTGAGTAAGAATATCCATTTATTGCTAGAAAATGAATTGCTTATTTATGTACTGTTTTAGGGTGCATCTACACAGTAGAAATAATGCAGTTTGGCACAACTTTAACTGTCATATTCCTTCTTACAGAATCCTGGGATTTGTAGTTTTGTAAGGCACCAGCACACTTTGCCAGAGAAGGCAAAAGACCATGTAAAATACAGAGTCCCAGGATTTTATAGCATGTAGCTACAGCAGCAAAAGTGGTGCCAAACTGCATTATTTCTACAGTTTAGTTGCACACTCAAATATTACAGCTGGATGCATAAAGAGCATCCTTCAACTTCCAAGAATATCTTGTTGCTTAAATAAAAATATCTTCTTTCTTCTTACCAGACCAAAGAATCTTGACATATTTCCACATGTAATATCTCAGTGTGTTTCACCCATTTGTTACAGGGCTGTTTCAACATTTTGGATTGCTCATCCCAACAATCACCTTATAAATAATGTAGCTGCAGGATCACAGGTGAGGCTTCTGGTGCACTGCATTAGCTAATCTTTTCTTTTTCTTTTCTTTTTCTTTTTTCTTTTACAAGACAGCAACATAATTTAAAATTTGTGAGGAAGAAAGCGTTTTTTTGGGGTGGGGTTGTCCTATAGAGAGTCCGTTTTTTGCAAATTTCAACTGTTTCACAGAATCCCTGATGCAGAGTTTTACCCTACAGACATGCAAGAAAGAACATGCATGCATCAAAGGATCTGAACTCTCTGTTCAGAAAATTGTATGTTAGAAATGATGTCATTTGCAAAATAACCTTTTCCCCTTTGCCAGCATTTTTCTGTTTAATAACATGTTTTAATAACATGTAAGTAGAATTGGGGTATTTTTAAAAAAATGTTTGATTTAAATATTTCAGCAAGGTAGTGTTTGGTCACTTCTACATAGGTGGTAAGAGGGGAAAGCTTGCCAGGACAACTGTCTGTTTGTTTTAAGAGTAGAGCAGGAATCTGATGTCAAAGTTTACTTTCTGAAAAGGAAAACCAAAGGATATGCATTAAAAATGCTTAAAAACCCTAAAAAGAGTATTGGGGGAAAATACTTACAATAAGAGAGGAAGTGCTTGATTGCACCAAAGACATATCTAAACACCATTTTGTTTTCCCAGAGTAGTCAACCAAATGCTGATAAGAAAGGCACAAAAGGAATAGGCCTTTAGGAGCCACTACATATGTTCTTTTTTTAAAAAAAATAGTATGGAAGTTTGTGAATCCATTCTCCTCTTCTACTCAAAAGTAAGCATGGAGGGCTTAATCAAAGCCCTTTGTCCCCTTTCTCTTCTGTGGTCCTAGTGTGGATTGGATCCTCTGCCTGTATCCTTGCATAGAAAAGACTTCACTTAGGAACTTATTGCTGTGCAGACTGGAGGTGGAGGAAGACCTGTCCAGCTCAGGATCATAATGGTGTTAGTAGGTAAAGGTTCCTGCTGGAGTTCCAGTCTTGCTCACGTCCTCCCTGTTTACCTTTGCATGCAAGAAAAACTTTGGCATTCCTACATGCTCTAGTGGCATGTATATAGGTCTGCCCTTACAGTCCAGTCCATTCATTCACACAGAGGCTCCAGATATTCTCATTACTTCAGTTATTTAATTGAGATGTTAAATGACTCTGGTGTGATAGCAGAAAGTCTTGTAATTGCTGTTTAAGAAATGTGATTTTAATTCTGTTTATGCTTTGCATTTTATGATTGTAATATTATATATTTATTTTATTTTAACATGTATATCCCACTCTATGTCTAATCGTCTAAAATATTGTGATGTTAGTTGCCCTGTGTGGGAAGGATGAGATGAACACCCCAGGTGGCAGGAGTAGAAACAGCGGTAGTAAAAGATTCATTTTTGGATTTTAAAAAGCTGTATTTAAAGGCACTATGTAGTTTGGCTCTCACCTGCTCTTCAACAACTGGTACTCAGGGGCATACTGCCTTAGAACATCAGCCTTCCATATAGCTTCATATTAATGTCTAGCACCATTAATATTTCTTTCTCTTTGAATTTGTCAAATCTTCTAGAGTTATGTTCTCACTATAACTTGTGGCAGAGAATTCCATAGTTGGTAACTGTGTTGTATGATGAACTACCTCCTCTTCTCAGTGTGGAATCTTGAAAAGAGAGGAGGATTTTGTAAAATCTCTTTCATGTCCTCCTTTGGTTTTCCTTTTTTTTTTTTAATTATTATTATTCTCCCTTCCCAAATTATTATTGTTATTCACTGTGGCCCTCTGATAATTTCAGTGTCCTTTCCCCATTGCTTCTCATAGTCTCTTAAGTTCTAGTATCCTGAATAATTTATCGACATATGCAGTTAGCCTTGTTATTGCTCCTCTGCTAATTCTGGATCATTTATGAACAGGTCAAAAAGCACTGATTTCCTAATACTGATTTTTGGGGGATAAACCCAACTTGTAGTGATTATGATGATGTCACTGAATTGGCTTCCAAAATGATGCATCCCTAAGGTTCTTTGTCCTTTCTTATTTCAAGGATGCTGGAATATGGTATATTTTTCACAAAGTACCCACAGGAGAGTCTCATGGATTATTTCCTGAAACCAAAGCTGAACTTACACCACTAGGAATATTCTATAACAACAAGGTTCACTCCAATTTTAAGGTAAAATAATCAAGGTCATGAGTTGTGAATTCTGTATGTGTGCAGTTTATAGTAAAAACAGATGAGGCTTACATTTAGACAGTCACCAACAATATCTTTTAGTTTAACTCACATGGCATTCCTATGCCTGTTTAGACAGAAGGAAGTCCCACTGTTTCAACGGAGCTTACGTACTCTTTACTAAATACGTATAGGATTGTAGCCACAATTCTACTACTCAAGCTACTCTGTGATACAAGCATACCTATGACAAGCTGTGCTGTTGAAGCCTTCTAAGAACTAATTCTTTGTAGTTATATGCACACTGAAAAAAATCTTTGTATTTCTAAATAGCACATGGTTGTACTAGAGCTTGGGAATTAGTTTTCTGTATTACAGCTTCCAGAATCCTCCAAGCACCATGATCATTACTTGCTGGGGAATTTTGGGAGTAGTGGTCCAAAAAAGTAACTTTCCTGAGCTCTCATTTTTACACATGTTCTGGTAATCATTACCAGGAGCTTTTAATTGAGCAGAATTAAAAGGAAAATGTAAAAGGAAAAGAGGAAAAGAAAAACACACAGCCTGTTAAGTCTTGTCATTTCTTCTAATTAATACAAATTTGTAATACAATCTGGTATCATTGCAAGCTGTCGGATTATAACATCAAGATTGACTGGCAAGGTAGTCACAGATTCAAAATAGGCCTGAAAGCCCATAGAACAACACTAATCAATAATTCCTTCTCCTCTTCTTCATTGTTGTTGCTGTTACTGTCATTGTTATTGCTTTAAAACTGACCATAATTCATTTATTTGTATTTCCAAAGGATTATTATAAGTTGGCAGTGGAATAATCCATTGTAGTTATTGTCATCTTTCCAATTAGTTTTTGATGTTCTTCCAGCAACTTTTTGTTTCCTTTCCAACCTCAGTTATTCCAAATAATGGTTTCATATTTATTTTAAACATGCATAAGTGGGTTTTGAATATAGAAAGAATGTATGCTTAACTTCTCTAACCTTATCCGTTGTCCCTTACTTGAAATGTTAACTAACATTTTATTTATTTATTTATTTATTTATTTATTTAATATCCTAGAGAGGCAGCCTGGTGTGGTTTGAGCACTGGGCTGCAATTCTAGTGGAGGTCAGGGTTCAGATCCCCGCTCAGCATGGAAACCCATTGAGTGATCTTGGGGAAGTGATGCTTTCTCACTCTCAGATGAAGGCCAAGACATCCCCACTCTGAACAAACCTTGCCAAGAAAACTCTGTTGCCTTATGCCTTAGGGTTGCCTTATGTCTAAAATGATGTGGAAGCACATAACAACTACAAATTTATGACCTATCTTTCAGCTGAAAAGAGTCCCACAGCAGTTTTCAGATCACTAATTTGACAGTTCACCCCCTCAGACTTACAGTCTAAATACAGTTGGACAAACATGGAAGAGGTAGGAAAAGTGGAGTAGGGGAGTAAATTCAACAGATGCTGACTGCTCTTCTCTTGAAGCCAGAGTAATCTACAGAAAGTTGTAGCATAAGCTTGCATAGACTTGCATCTGAGGAAGTAGACCAATGGATGAAACAGACTGGCATAACAAGACGTTTTCTAGCTGGCTTGGGTGCATGGCATACTGACAACGCATGCCCCTAAGATGCCTGGAAGCTGGCTTCATGCCACCCAGCTGCCCGGAAATGGGCCGGCATCCGGGCACTTTGGTGGTGTGGCATTTACACACCACACGCCGCAGGAGCACCATGCGACAGGGTGGCAAAAGCCAGCTTTTTGCCAGCGCAAAAAGGTGCAGCAATTTGCCACTTCTTTTTGGGCTGGCAGAAAGGTGGATTGGGGCTGCAGAGTACGGTTGCCATGAACCCAGTCCGGCTTTCTCAGGAGTGGCTTCAAGCTGCCCCTTTGGGGCGGTCTGTTTCGTCGCCCCCCCCCCCCAAGTCTACAAAAGGTTATGCTACAACTTCTTTTGCACAGTTAGTCTCAAAGATGCTGCAAGATTCCTTTGCATACTAATATCTCAGACTAACGTGGCTAGTTTTCTGAATTCAGAGGCCAGAACAGTGGCAACTGGAGCATGGAGGAAGGGCCTTCTACCAGCTGCTGCATACAAAGCATGATGGAGCTGTGCCTGACTGCTCTTTTCTCACAGAGAGGCCAGAGCAATGTCAGTTGGAAAATGGAGAGCGGATTGTTAGATGACATTAACAGCAGCCTGTTGCATATTGTAGTTGGGACATCAAATGACCAACTAGCATTGTTTTTATTTGATATGGGCCAATTTCTTTCCCCTTCTACAAGCCCAAGAAAATCCTCCATCGTATACCCAGAGTGTACATTCATATTGCTGTATATGAACTTCTTAGACTTAGAGTAAGGATATTTTATCACTAGCCTTGTCTCTAGTTCAGAGAAAATGTTAGCACATTTACCTTCTGGCCTCTTGGGATTTTTCTGAGATTTCTCTGTTCTAAATCAGAACTTTTCTATGTATTTTATTTTATCTGAGAAAGCTTCATGTATTCCAGGCCCTCTTTTCTTTTCTTGTTATTTTACATTGTGTGCCACTTTAGGCACAAGTATATGGAAAAGAAGAAGACACATAAACAGATCATGATTCGGTGGTATGTGTACACAATCCTGATTAGATGTAGAGCTGATTTGTCCTTTTTTGTTATTACAGGCTGGTTTATTTATTGACAAAGGTGTTAAAATAACCAATGCAAGTGCTGCAGATAAAAGGGAGTATCTATCATTGGACAATAATGCAAGGTACAACAACACATTCCATGTGATTGCTGGGGGTGGACATGGTCAATATTTTCATTTTCTGGTTCGTAGTATATTGGCTCCCTTCGAACATGACAGTCGTCAACAAGTTTTCATGATCTTCTTGTAACCATCCTAAGACTGTTGTCAAAGTGCATTTGTAGGTCTGTCATCTGGCTGATTCCATTTGGGGCTGTTCTGTCTGTTGAATTATAATTGTTATTGAGTGTATTTTGACTAAAAGTGGTCAGTGTTCCAACTGCTGCCATTGTCAAGGATTCAGATTGTTCATTGGATCACATTGTACTATATCTCTACATACCTGTTTACCTTTGTATAGTCTCTGTGAAGAGCGATTAGAACGACTAGTGAACTCTGCACACAGGAGTTAGCTGGCAATTAATTACTTCCAATTCTTTTGTGTTCTCTTGCCTTCTTGTAAAGAAAAGATAAAAGATTCAGAAATGGGGGGAAATCAATGTAGACGTCTCCTAGGATATGAAACATCTTTTTCTTTTGGCTTTTTCATTTTAAAACTACTAGGGGATCTCTATGATAAGGAAATTAGTCATGCTTTCAGCTTGACTGTGGAATGTTACGGGATTTCAGCTCACAGTAACCCCAACTTGCATGATTAGTGATCAGGAAATATGGGGCCACAGGTTCCCCATCTCTGGTGCAGACTTGAGTGAGTCTAGTGTGAACAAGCTCCCCCTCTATTCAATGATTCATAGTCTGTTCTGGAGCTGATTTCTTTGATATGTGTGCTCAGCAGTAGTTTTGATACTATAAAAGTGTATGAAGATTTGCATATATACAGAGTTATTTATCATTCTTTTTCCTTTACAAGGTTTCGACCACACCAAGATGCAAACCCAGAGAAACCCCGCGTTGCTGCTCTCATAGACAGGCTAATTGCTTATAAAAATAATGACCATGGGGCCTGGGTCAGAGGAGGGGATATCATCATTCAGAATTCTGGGTGGGTGCCCAAGTGCAAATATCTTCTTTATTTTGTTAAAGTAATAGTTCTTTTGAACAGACCTGCAAGAGCTGACTGTACCAGCAAAACCTTGTACAGTAATATTAATTTCTGGGAATGTAAAGATAATAATATCAAAGCTGACTTACTCCAAGTTATTGACTCATTGTTTTATGTGGAAAAAAAATAGAATGCCTTAAATGGCAATTTCACCCAGGAATTCTGGAAACACTCCAAGACAGATATGAATTGAGGTCCCCATTCCTTTAAAGCAGCATTGTAGCTACTTCTAGACTTCTGAAAGATGCTCCTGTAATTTTTTTTTATACTAAGTGGTTTACTTTTGTTTTTGTTTTTCCCCTCTTATTCTGCAAGCAGTGCAATCCTATGCATGTTTTCCCATGAGTGATTCCCACTGGGCTTACTTTTAGGCAAATGTGCATAGAATTGAAACCTGAGAAATTAATCTGCAGTCCTGTTGACACATACCTTGGAATAAATCCTGTTGACCTCAGTGGCACTTACTTCTGGGACGGTATGTTCAAGATTGCACTGTATGCTGCAATCCTTTGCATAGGGCAAGATATAAACAAAACAAATAATAATTGTTTATCTGATATTAAGTACCAGTTAATTCAAAGAGACTTCTTTCTCAGTAAACATTCATCAGATCAGGATATTAATGGCTGCATTACTTTGAAAAGAACTATTCATATTGCTTTCAACAAAGAACATCTTTTATTAATATAACTGTGTAGTTTAAGCCCTGTTCAGGCATAGAAGAACTGACCATGACTCATGTATGCTCCAGCCCACATCCTTAGTTCCTGACCTCTATACAGACAGTGAGCAGAAAGATCTGCAGACTGAAGAAGAGGTCTGTTCCTCAGTGTTTGTGTGACTTTGGCTCTAGTTTTACCAAGCTCAGGTGAACATCTGCCTATGGGTTCAAATTGTCCTTAAACATTTGCTCTGCTTTAACATCTTCAGTATGGCATGATTTGTAATGTTAGTTGTGCTGTAGCTGGTACATCCCGTCCAAATAAAACATTTGCTCTGTGGCTCATTTTGAGGGCACAGTGTAATAAACACACAGGATTATTAACACACTTTTAAAGTGGTGTGTTTTAAACTGGAAACTTTATTTAGCAGGTTGGGAAAGTGACTTGATTTGGGATATGGTTCCCATCTGGATCAGGTCCCTGCAACAGTTTTTTTTTCTCTAAAATACCATAGGTATTGTAAAGCATCTCTTGTTAAAAGTGTGTGTGTTTAGGTAATCAAAGCATATTTCTGAAATGTGTTTTTCCCTCTCTTCTAGGTTTGCTGACAATGGAATAGGCTTAACCTTTGCCAGGTTAGTGCTGCTTGGTCTTAATCTTGTTGTTTGGCATGAGTCATGCTTATTTAGAAGTTCTGATTGCATATCTATTTATGTATTTTTCTATACATATGTAGGTGTATGTGTATGTGCATGTATTTTCTTTAGGAAGCTTGAGATAGTATACAGAATCCCATTTTTATCCTCATGACAACCCTCTGAAGTAGGTTAAACTGAGAGGCAATAACTGACTCAAGGTCACCAATTAACATTCATAATTGTGTGGGGATTTATACCCACATGATATTTTAACAGCTGCGATAAGGTGAGATACAACACAAGCTATGGAAATCTTTTGTGAGTGGGAGTAGAGCCGAGTGATGCTGCAAACCTGGCTTCTAGAGTCTTCACAAGCACAGCTCAGGCACAATATTGACACATTTGCAAAAAGAAGCCCTAGTACAAAATAGCAAAATGTTGCCCACTTTTTGGAAAGTCATGTAGAAAAAACTTCTGCTTTTTCACAACTACTACTGAATGTGATTTCTGACTTTATTTTTAATAGTGATGGAAGCTTCCCAAGTGATGAAGGCTCCAGCCAGCAAGTCTCAGACTCTCTGTTTGTTGGTGAAAGCAAGAATTATGGCAATGCAGGAGGCCAAAACAAATACTGGGGTACTGGAGGAGTAAACAATAAAACTCGTGCTCTGCCTAGAAATCGGTAGGTATACAGTCTCTGAGTAGGCTTTTCAAGCCAAATCTCTGGTAGTGATAGTGGCAAAGAGAGAAAGCTCACCCACCATTAGTTTCTTCCAGCTAAGATTTTCTGGGTGGTTAAAGGCAGACATATAACGGTAGCACATTGTGATAAATACTCAGGACACAATGAAAATAAAATCCTTGTGCCCATTACAACTCAAACTCCACCAATAATAAAGTTCCCTTACCTAAGGTGTCCAGAGTAGCTTCTGGTTTACATTTTGTTGGATGGCTTTCAGTTACTGAGGCCTCAGGTTATGGACCAGGTGGTAGGACAAATCCAGCCAACCACTTTCTTGGCTGGCTAAATCTTACTGTGGAGGAGGTGTCTGGTTGGGGCCCAGGTGATTGTTAATTCATTTGAGTTCTTTTGCCGGTTTGACTGATAACACTGGCAGGGACAATATTGTAAAAGAAATGGCTTGCTACAGTTATCCACACTTGCACTGGAATTATTGCAGTGTGTTTTCTATGGGGCAGCATTTGAAAATGATCTGGAGATTTCATTTAGTCCCAACTAAGGCAGCAAGATTGTTATGGCTGATGTGACCCTATTGCACCTATGCTTTCCAGTCAATTTCCATGCTCATTTCTAAGTGCCCCTGTTTAATTTTAAGTCATAAATGACCTAAAGTCAGGTAACTTGAAGGATTGCCTTATGTCATGTATTTTCTGCACCACAATTTAAGATAATCTTTGGAAGCATGAGGCACAATAGGCAGACACTAAAAACAGGATTTTTTTAGTGGAGGCATGCTCTTCGCGTAGTGCCACCCAAAAGGTTTGTCTCCTGCTTACATTGTGGTTTCTTGAGCACATGGTTGGCAAAATGTGGTTCCCATGCTACATGCAATTATCTAGGTTTCCCATTTTCCTTCTGAACCCCATCAAGAAAAAAAAAAGCAGCCACAGATTAGCAAATACTGCCCACAAAACTTCAAGGGTGCAGTTTGACATTTAAAGGCTGCTTCAGAATGTCTGATCCTGTTTCAAGCCTGAGATAACCTTGAAATTATACTTGATTTTCCTTTTTCTAAAATACAGTAATATTCTAGAATACTACTTATTTGACAGTTTTGGGACCAGAGCACTGTCAAAAAGCAGAAATAATTGAAATGTGGAATCCATATTACTGTGTTACTGTGTAAGCACAAATATAAATCTGAATACCTTTACACTGCTATATTTTAAGTACACAACTACACCACGAACAACTTCTACAGTATACAGTACACAGACTGAATGAAAAATGGTGTTGAGTCTCATAAAAAAAGCCCACTGTTGCAAAAGTATTGTGTAAAGCACAATCTTTTCATTCAGCCTGTGTACTGCATACTGTAGAAGTTGTTTATGGTGTTGTATGCTGATAATACAGGTGCAGGTATTCATACTTACATTTGTGCTTATATTTGTTGAAAGAGTGGACCACACATCAAATGGAATGGGTTCTGGTAGTAATTTAATAGTGTCAAAAGAATGGATTATCAAAAAGTGATCCATCAAATGGTGAGGAATTCCTGTAGAATTTTTCTGGTTTGAAACAGGTATGTGTGGTGTGTGTGTGCATGTTTGTGTGTGTGTGTGATATTTAGTTTGCAAAACCTAATTACCTTTGTGGCTTCTTTGGATGCTGTTTGATACAATCTTTATCATTATTATGGCTGAAAACAGAAATTTCAGCATGGTAGGGGAACCAGATGGAAGGTCTTGGTCCTTTAGGGTCCAGATAAAGGTGAAAGTGCCTTCAGACACTCAGAAGTAACCCCCCTCACTTTAATATTAGATAAATTTCTTTGGACATTTTTTATTTTATTTTCCTATGGTTTTCAGTCTCTTAGTGCTTTATTTTTATTTTGCCTCAGTGTGTGTTTCTTATTACTGATTTCTCTTCTCACTTTATGTTGCTGTTCATTTTGCATGTCATTTGTATTTTAGTCCTTGTCAGGGCTTCAAATTTTTACTTAAAATATCACTGCTGCCTGGCATTATATAAAAATATTGTATGTAATTTAACATATTACTTAGCAATACTAAAAGTCCTGTGTTGACCATGTTGATCTGATGGGCAGACTGCAAGCAAGTAAATCAGACAGTAAAGTCCACTCCAAAAGCTAGACCAAAATCTACCTAGTAATTGGAATCTTTTACCTTCAAGAGTTTTCTTGGTTTTCTTATTTAACCAACTACCAAGGGGGGGGGG
>CM034703.1:90065302-90077547 GCA_020142125.1 Phrynosoma platyrhinos
AAAAGTGGACTGAATTTGCACTATTTCTGACAGTCTGCAGCCCCCCTACCAAGGATTTTGCTCTCAGCACTTGCCCTTTGGGCAATCAGAGTGGGAAAAATAAAGGTAGAAGGCATTAACAAGTCTGGTGGGAATTTCGACTCTTAAATAAAGATTTTGTGAGGTATACTGATTAAAAATATTGTGCTGTTTGTTTTGAAGTTTTGAAATCAGGGTTTGAGATAAAAGCAGGAATAGAATTTAAATACAGTGGGGCCAGAGTAAAAAAAAAATATTTTTAAAAAATCTCTGATTAGAAATGCAATGTTTGAACAATGTCCTCATGTATAAAGTTTATGACAAAGTAAAAGCTGTCACATATCTTTTTAACAGATTAATCCTCAAAATTAAATCTCATTTTATTCAATAGAACTTTCTCTCTAGTAATGTATGATTTATTTTATTGAAATTAGAGTACTTTGATCCCCTTTTCATTAATAAAGCTGGAAGCATTACTAAATTACAGACCATTTACTAAAAATAATAAACAATGGTTTGAGCATAGGACTAGGACTCTAGAAATCAGGGTTTGAATCCCCTCTCAGCTATGGAAACTCATTGGGTGACCCTGGGTGAGCCATAGCCACAGAAAACATCCTGATAATTTGGCCTTAGGGCCTCTATAAGTCAGAAATGACTTAAAGGCACACAGGAACAACAAACAACTATAACATCTATTAAATGCTAACAATCAGGAAAATAACTTAAAATAATGAAGAAGTAAAACAGGTCTTTGATTCATGTTTAGAATACCCCACACAGAAAGCACATCTAATCTTTATGGGGAGGCCATTCCAAGTGGTGGATAGCATAAAAGAGATAATCTCTGTGTATATCTTTAGGTTTTGTCTGCTTAGTCTGTAAATATCTCTGTTAGCAGGTCTGACATGCTAAAACAGTATTTCTTAATATAAATATCTACTTTTCATTGGACATATCCTTAACAATATTATATTTTTAAATATCTGCTTTTCACAGGACTTACCCAATTCGAGGCTTTCAGATTTATGATGGACCTATTTGTCTCACCAAATGTACCTTCAGCAATTTTGTACCAACTCCAGACAGATTCACTAGTGCAATTGGGTTTCTGATGAAAAACACCTGGCAAATTACACCTCAAAACAATATATCGCTAGTAAAGTTTGGTGAAAATGTAAGTTTCTTTGTTTTACATTCTTCCCATATGGGAAAGTGATATGTGCTTGAAGATAATAATGAATAAATTAAATTCAAGAAATTAATCTTCTTTTTTTCTTGCAAGGTTTCTCTGAAAATATTTTTTGGTAAGCCTGGCCCTTGGTTTGAGGAGGCTGACCTTGATGGTGACAAGAACTCAATCTTTCATGATGTAGATGGATCTGTGACTGGATACAAAGACACCTACGTTGGTAGAATGGATAACTACCTGATTCGACATCCAGACTGTATTAATGTTACCACATGGAATGGTGTGGTCTGCAGTGGGACTTATGCTCAGGTTTAAAAAGATGGCATTACTTCTTTGACTTCTCATCAATATACATAAAGCTTGAGTGGAAGAAAATGTTGTCTCACATTTCCTTTGATTTTTATAAAGTAGAATTGTATAGCAGAATTATTTATTTTTTATATTTAGATTTTTGTATTTTTATTATCTTTTAATGTTTCTACTTCTTAGGGCTGGGAAGCTCTGAATTCCCTTTTAAAAATATTTATTTCACTTAACCATTAAGAGAGGCATTGCATGTGTGATTATGTTTTCCCCTTCCTCAGTTTTTTTTACCTGTCTTATTTACCGTGAGTGAGTCAATGAATGTAGAATTACTCAAGTTGTGTATAAAGGGTACAATGTAGCTTTAAACTTAAGGAAGAAGGAAGATACTCTGTTTATCCTGACTGTACACACAATCATGGTTTTGAGGATGAGGAACAAACCCATGAGGCTCATCCACTCTTGCTTAGTTGCATTGATAGCTTCCTTCTTTGTTTTCTGTTTGTAGCATGGCTCAGCAATTAAGATGCTGACTCTGATGATTGCAAGATTGGCAGGTCACGAGTTCAAGGCCTAAGTGCCGCGTGACGGAGTGAGCTCCCGTCACTAGTCCCAGCTTCTGCCAACCTAGCAGTTCAAAAGCATGTAAAAGTGCAAGTAGATAAACAGGTACCACTTTGGTGGGAAGGTAACAGCATTCTGTGCAGTCATGCTGGCCACATGATCATGAGGTTGTCTTTTACAATGGCTTAGTAACGGAGATGAGCACAGCCCTCTACAGTCGAACACAATTTGACAAGCTTTACCTTTACCTTTAGCATTAAATGCAGCTTGTCCTGGCACTGAAAGTGATAATGGTTATAGTTATTAGTTGTGCGTCAAAACAGAAATAAATCAAACTGTGGTTTCTAATTTTGATTTCCAGAGCATAGCAAGTAATGGGGATGGACTCACGTATAAGCAGGGAGCAGATAGGTTGATTGTCTGTATCCAAACCATGATTTTAGGTTGCATCTGCACAGCAGAACTAATGCAGTTGTACACCACTTTAACTGTCATGGCTCAATGCTATGGAATCCTGGGATTTGTAGTTTTGTGGGATATTTAGCCTCCATTAGAGAGTTTAGTCAGAGCTTGGCAAAGCTACTTCTTTGGACTACATAACTCTGGATCTTTCAACCATAGGCTTTGCTGGCTGAGAGTTTCTGGTAATTGTAATTTAAAAGGTAATTTTTCCAAGCTTTAATTTTTATTGAACCACTGCTGTTTGCCTCTGTTTATCAAAAGTTTATTTTCATTATATCATGTAAGCAAGCCACTGTTCATTATCCTAAGTTGTTGTTTTTTTAGATGTTACCCAAGCTTTCTTGGATTTTTTTCCGGCCATTCAAACAGATGAGGGTAGTCTGTTTCTCTCTTTTTACATTTGTATTTCTAGTTGATCAAGTCACCATCTAGCCTTCAGTTTTTAATGATTTTTCTATGTGCTTTAGGTATATATCCAGACACGAAATCCACAGAATCTTACCATGACTATGGTGCGGGATGAATATCCTTCAAACCCTTTGGTACTGCGAGGTATTAATAATCAGAAAGCTGACTTCCAGCAGTACCAGCCTGTTGTGATGCTTCAGAAGGGCTATACAATACATTGGAATGGACAGGCCCCACAGACAACATTTCTTTACCTCATTAACTTCAATAAGTATGTTCCATTTCTGGTTTTGTTTCAAAGAAAATCTGTGAATGCTTGATATAATAGTAACCATTGGCTGTATTTGTGTCCAACCTGCTAGTGTCCCAGAGAATTCAGCTTTATTATTTGTGACCAGTAGGCTTTTACATATAGCCTATTTACTACTCCTAGGCTCCTCCTCCTACCATTAGTAACAGTTATACTAATCAGGAATTTAAAACTTAAGATGTCATTAGCTATGACTCATGGTTTGTTGCATGAGCCCCAAAGGGCTTTGAATGTTTGCCTGGGATCATCTGATGTAGGATAGGATGTAAATATTTAAATAAATACCATATATACTTAAATAAGAATCTTGGTTTGAGCAACATCTTAAGCATTCAATTCCTGGTTAGCTTAGCTACTTCCACTGGAATAAGGAGCCAGGCTGGAACACATAGGTTGTGAGCATGATCACACAGCTCGCAAAAGACATGCCAAGATACTTTGGAAATTTTTCTGACTTACCAGTGTGCATGAATGTGCCCACTGATTATACTATCAATGCAAATTGGTCGGGTTAATCCTAAAAGATTGATGCTATGATTTTAAAGGAAAGCTAAGTTGTTTCAAGGGGGAAGCACTCTTGTGCCCGCTATTCACGTCATAGGGGCTTGTGGATGGATAATATTTTGGTGTTCTAAATCATTATTAAACTACCACAGTGAAAACAGGAATGGTTATTAGGTGTGTTTTGGTGATACCAAAATACTACAGTAAGGTACAGATATTTTGTCTTGATTATGGGCCTTTACAGACTGCCAGAAATAATGCAGCTTGAGACCACTTTAACTGTCCTGGCTCAGTGCTAGGGAATAATGGGAACTGTAGTTTATTGTGGCACCAGAGCTCTCTGACAGGGAAGGCTCAATGTCTCAGAAAAAACAACAATTCCCATGATTCCCTAGCATTGAGCCAGGATAGTTAAAGTGGTATCAAGCTGCATTATTTCTGGCAGTCTGTAAAGGCCCTATATCTCAGGCAGAAGTTGGAGAACCCCATCCATTCAGTTATGGCTAATTTTTATTCCTCATCTGTATACTGTGGAATTTTAGTCACTTTTGCAGGTCATAATGAGAATGGCTATAATCCAATATTAGAAAGGTTTTAGTACCAGGATGAAGAAGATAAATAGTGGTAGTAACCATAAAAGAAAATGTCTATGGTACAAGAGAATGATAATGGTTTTTGCCTTGCTCTCCTTTCAGGAATGACTGGATTCAGGTTGGCCTCTGTTACCCACCAGATACCACTTTTCAAGTAACCTTTGATGTATTCCAAAGGCAGGCATCTGCTTACCATAATGTTGAAGACTATGTTCCTGTATCTTCAATGGCAGAACTGCAGAAGCGTCGAACAGAGAAAATATTTTATTTTGATAACAGCACTGGGTAGATAATTTATTATAAAACAATATGTGGTAGAATTATAGGTCAGTTCCATATTACCGTATCTATAGAAACTGGTGGTCTTGGTTTTTTGTGAGTAAAGAGTTATATCATTAATGTGATTCTAAGAGAGCAATTTCCATGATTCATAGATGATGATGATGATGATGATGATGATGATGATGATTTATATCCCGCCTCTCTGTAAAATACAACCAGGGCGGCTTACAACATAAAAACAAACAGTCCAGTCCCCTAGTAGCCCCCCCCCAAAATACAATTAAACAATTGAATTTTAAAACATACTTAAAAATAACAGGTTACAATAAATGACAAATAAATTAGATTAAAATAACAAGTTGTCATTTTTCCAAAGGTTACTGTTCTGATGTAGGCTGTTCTGAGTATGCAGAAAAATTGGAATGTCTATTCAGCATGTAATTGTGCTATCCCTCTTAGGGCATTTGCATGGTGCTCAGTTCTCCCAGAACCTGGGAGATGACTGCATTCACTGAGCATCCCAAGTTTTCTAAAGCAGAGGTGGAATAGTATCACCCACAGCCTGCATGCAGTTCTTGTGGGGGTGAGTGATCCAGTGTGCCCTTTGGAATGCACACTGATCCCCTATGTGTCATTGGGGGGAAAAACTTGAATTTTGGCTGAATAACCCAACATCTCTGTAATGTTTCAAAATGTTGTTTCATGGGTTGTCTTCCTCAAACCAGGAAAACCAAACCTAAACCCAAACAGCAACAAGAGTGATTCATCATCACATCTGGTCACCCAAAATGGAAGCCACTGCATGGTCCTCCAGAGCATGTCTATCCCTCTAAAAATCAAATTTTGTCTTCTTACCCCATCAGCCTGCATAATAGTAATTGGAAATGATGCTTTTTATGCTGAAAGGTAGTTGTAGAACATATGACTCTTTTGTTGTTGTCTTCTACAAAGACTGCTTCTGTACTTGTAGTTATGCATGTAAGACGTTCACTTGCAGATCTTCACCCTCACATGGAAGTCCAACTTCAAAATAGTGGCTTCATGCATATGTATTTACATTGAGGATTAGGATGCTTATTTTATTTTCTTATGACTGTTTGAAGCACCACTTAGATTAGGAGCGGGCAGGTACTAAGACCCAGGGATTGTACATTCTTTTTACCAGAACTTGTAGGATTATCCTCTTTCCCCATTTTCCCACCTTTTTAAACTCATACTATGACTTTATTTTACTTCTAAAATGAATTCCAGTTTATTTCCTGGTTGTAAAATTTAGGGCTCGATGGGATCTCTTGAGGATCTCTAAAACAGGCCACACCTTTCCCACCCCTTCTCTCAATTCAGATGAAGAAATTTTTAGAATTTGCAGTATTTGACAACGAGAGCCAGTGTGGGTATAGTGGTTTAAGTGTTGGACTTGGACTCAGGGAGATCAGAATTTGAATTCCCACTTGGCCATGGAAACCCACTGGGTGACCTTGGGCAAGTCATACTCTCTCAGCCTCAGAGGAAAACAGAAATCATGCCAAGAAAACCCTGCAATATGGTCACCTTAGGGTTGCCATAAATTGAAAATTACATGAATGCACACAACAAATGTTTAACACATTGGAACTATATTGCTTCTCAAGTTCACAGTCAAAATGCCACTTATGTGGGTAACAGGAAGAGATAAGCAAACCCTGTATGATTGGCGCAGTTCATGATTGGCACAATCCAACTGGAGAATTGCCTCAGGAATGTAGCAACATTTTAAAGAATGGTTTGAAGAGAGTTGTGCAAAATAAGTTAGCTTTGTGTGTTTTGTCTCATATATCCCTTCCCATTTCTGTATTCATTCACAGGTTGCTGTTTTTATTTCTTCAAGCCAAATATCACAGGGATGGTCACAGTTACTGTTCATCTCAGGGGTGTGAAAGAGTAAAGATTCAGGCTAGTTTTCAGTCATGGCCTGTTAGTAACTGCTTAATGAAAGCTTATCCAAAGTATTTTCAGAAGCCAACAGTTGTGAAAAGAATGCCCACAAAAATGACAAGCTCCTGTCAAAAATGTGGCTCATCTCAGGTAAGAAAAAACACAGTAACATGTGTATACGAACAGTTAACACTTAGCCTCTTGCAATTATCTTCAGGCCAGCCCTACTTTTAAATAGTGTAAAGTGATTGCAACACATTGGTTTTTCTTCTGGGGCCATTTTCTTCAATTGGAGAATAAAACTATGTATGCCATTGAGCTTGCCCTGGCCTTTCTAGCTTCTACAGGTGCTATGGAGGGCGCTATCCTATCCAAGTTGAAAGCATCCCATCCAGTTGGTTTTAATACATGGAATTTGGGGGGATTGCTATCTTATTTACCTTTTTGCATTTTATTTTGTGCATGTGCATAGACTTGTCTTGCTTTTTCCCAGTTGTCAGTATAATTTCTTCAGTGGAATAGTTCCAGCAGTCTTATACTTCAGTTTAAGGGGAGATGTGGAATACTAATATGAATTACTTCTACTTCCAAATATGAACTGTATCCTTCTTTTTCAGATGGCGTTTAGCAGTGATCCTCATAAAGCCTACCTCCTTGTGAAAATACAGTCCCCTGATAAGATAGAATTGCAAAGGAACCAAGAAGCTTTCATCTCAGTAAGTGTTCTTTTGCTTTTTCTGTACTATAGACTTTTCTTTACTTGTAAGTTTTAATCATGTTGGAGAGTATCCCATCATGGTCTTTTTAGACATTCAAAAAGAAAAGAAATCCTTTAGGAGCTAAGCATATAGTTGCTACTTATTTTATGTAGGTTTTTCAACAATACTGGGCTCAATCCAGTGTTCTGCTGGAGGAATGTTTGGTACTTTCTTCCCCTTCTCTCCTACCATCATAACATTCGACACCACTAAGAAACTGGCTCTGAAGAGTTTGACAGCTATCCAGAGCTAGATTGGGGTTGGCCCCTCTTGGTTCTGCCATTCCTCCAGCAGAGGTCCATTGTATGGTCTTGCCAATTCTTGTCCAGTTTTAAGGGAGAGAAATTAATTCTGTATGAGCACATAATAAAGAAACTAAACTAGACTTACAGTTATGTGTTTTGTTAACACTCCTTAAAGCTATGGTCAGAAAAGTAGCAGCAATTTGATTTTGATGTTTACATGTGTATCTATCTACACTGTAGAAATAATGCAGTTTGACACCACTTTGACAGCACTTTAACTGTCATAGCATTATCCTATGGAATCCTGCAATTTGTCATTTTACTTGGTCTTTAGACTTCTCTGCCCAAGAGTGGTAGTGCCTCACAAAAGTACAAATCCCAGGATTCAGTAGGATGGAGCCGTGGCAGTTAAAGTGGTCTCAGGCTGCATTATTTATACAGTGTAGATGCATCCCACCTCAGCTCTAATAGGTTGAACATGGTGAAGTCATATTAATTCTTGATGTGTTGCAACTTTCCACTTTGGGACTAAGTAGGGTCTGGGAAGTGAAAGAATATAGGCATTCTTCTAGAATGTAGCTTGAGGCTAGGAGTTTAATTAGGATTTATGTCCTATAGTTTAAAGCATATGTCATCTTGGAGAACTGGAAAAAACTCTTAATTTCTTTTAGGACTAGAAAAAAGTAAGTTAACAATGTAATTGTGATTCCTCCCCACACTAAAATGACAACGCCTCTGTAGAAATAACTTAATTAAGGAGGCTTCCTAAGCTTGGTAGATCTTTCACTGGTGTGGTGGTGACCTCCCTTTTGTAAGGCTGAACAAAAAGGTTACAGCTCTGTAATGAGTGGATCAGCACCCATCACAGAGCTCAAAGGGTATTTGCTGAACTGGCATGTTTACCTGACTGTGGGTTCAGTAACATGAAAAGAACAGAAAGGGCTTGACCCAAGTTCCTTGAGGGTCATGGGAATCATCAACAGTGAAGACTGTTTTTAAAGAAAAAGACAAATTGATAGCAAATTGTGTTTTACCAGAAATGCATTATTGCGATCTCTAACAAAATGATGATAAATGCAATGGAATCACTGGTAACAGCAGGTTATTGTATTTACAAATTACTGTTGCAGTAGAAGGGGAGTATGATTTATGATGTCTCTCATTTCAGGTCAATGGCGTTAAGTTTCCATTGAAAGGTGTGGGTGTGCTCACTGTAGCCATTGATGCCTGTACTGGCAGAGTAACAAAAGAAACATTTTTCCCTGAAGCAAACCTCCAGAACCTAGAAGATTATATAAAAACTCAAATTCCCCAAAGGTATATTAATACAATGTAAACCAATTAGCTTGCTAATAGTATTTTTCCCCTGTGAGCATTGCATTAGAGTATTTGCATTTCATTTTAAAATGTACAAAGGTACTTTGTGATAATAGTTAAATGTTTTCCATGGAACATTGGTTTCATTGGTTAAGGAACTTTAACTAGCTAAAACCACTTCACTTTTACATTTGAAATTATGGAAGACGTCCCTGTACGGTGGTGTCTGGATGGGCACAGACAATTCATGCTAGGAAAAGATTTAAATTCTATGTCAATACAGAATTGAAATAAGTTTGCAAATCAGGAATGGCTATATTTGTTTCAATTTTCTCTAGGTTTGCTTTTGCTAGTCAAGTCAGAGAACCAGGGAAGGAGGCAGAGACATTTCAGATCTACCTCCAGAATTTCCATCAGACTACTGAGAATTCACAATATGTTTGCCACCATAAGGACTAGGAAGCTGCTTTTTAGAAGAACTAAAGATGTAGAACTAAATATTTAATATCAAATAGCCTTGTATACTTTGATAAGAGCATAGAATACACACAACTGTGGCTGTATTAATTAGCCTACCAGGAATATGTTAGAATATATGCATTGCTTACAATACATAAATTGAAGGCCACCATCTTATTCATGCTTTCATAAGAAGGGTATGGCATGGATAAGAGTCAGATGTCCCTTGTTTTGTTCCTCTTACCTAACAGAGCTGGGGTGATTTCTGAATTAGATTACAAAGTGGGATCCATTACATCCACCCTATTCCCCCCATTATATATTAAAGATTGGTCTTTCTTGTTATCCTCTGCTGAGTAACTTAAAAAGTAGATTTTGCAAAAACAATGGTTTAGAGCAAGTGTGGGACTCATGCCACTATCCACATGTTATTGGACTGTGACTCCTAGCATTTCCATTATGGAATGTGCTGACTAGGGCTGATGGAAATTGCAGCCCATTAGCATCTGGAAGACCTTACAGTCTCTTCCCACCCACCACTCCATATTAACAAGCCTCCCAAGATGGCTAAGGAGTGAGACTGGCAGGTTACTACATTTTAACTATAGAACTTAGCAGAGGATGACATAGTTGCATTTTAATAGTTTAAATGAACAGCTAAAGATATTAACATAAGCCATATTTACATGTTGCACTAAACTGTAATTTAATGTCATGTGCATCAACAAGTTGCCGTAAGCTTTGAGTTTGATGCTCCCTGTTCCCTGTCTGTGTAGCTAGGAGGAATTTCAAAGTTTTACTATAGTTTGTGTTATTGTGTAGGGTCATAAACTGTGGTGAACATTACTTGTTGTTTGTTTAAAACAAGCTAGCTTCATAGTATATAAAGACAGCTTATTGAAACAAGTCACACTTAACTGTTAGCCATGATCAGAGTTAGGGAAAGTTACTTGGAAAGTAAATTTTCCAGGCTCTGATCACAGTTATAGAGCTGGATGGTACAGCAAGCGGAGCTTAAATAAAAGCAAAAGTTTCAGATCCCTCCTGGTCACACAGGAGTGGGAGAGGATTCAGGTTCATTGAAGCTAGTTTCTGCTTATGCATGTCATGCTATGTCTTAGCACAGTAGCTCCCAAATGTGTTTTCTGTGTTGTTGATTTGTTTGGAAACCACTGGGTTAGTGTGATGTGTAAATGCATATAAACAGTAAGGAAAATCTGTTAAGTATCTCACCGAATCAGAACATGAAGAACATTTAACTATCCAAGAGATTAGAGTGGTTGTAACATGTCCAAGAGCTATAGATTTGGAGTTATCTTCACAGATATTCTACTTAGTTACATAACTAAGAGGTGAAATAGACAGGTTGGAAAGAGTGGCCAGAAGCTGCTCCTGGCCCGATCGCCCCATGGCTGTGGTGAACACACGCCGTGCCTCTGAGGGTGCCTGATGCCAAATGGACTGTGGCAAGGAGCGGAAAAGATCTGCTCCCTTTGGGGTTGGGGTTGGGCTGCCTTAGGCAGTCCCAGCGCACCCCCAGGGTGGCTTCTGGGTGCTCCAGGGATGTGTGTTATCTAAACACCACGCCCCTGGAGTGACTGGAAGGTGCCCCCATCTGCCCGTCTGTTTTGGGCCTAAGTAATGTCTCCTGGCCCAGTCTTCCAAATCCACCTTAACCACCAGCAACCACATGAAAAGGATGAAAGAGGCCTGTTCAGTTGCCAACTGGGGTGGAAAAAGAATGACATTTCCACCTCCTCTGACCAGCAAGCAGAAGTCCTCCTTCTGATTGTTGCAGCCTCACTTATTGGTAAGAGGAAGGTGGGAATGTCATCTTGTGCCCTGATTGGCAGTTGAACAGACTTCCTTTGCTTGATATGTCTCCTGGCTGTTAAGATGGGCTTGGGGGACATTTACATAGTAAGTCCTCATAGTTTTACTGCATATGGAGCAGTTACAGATCTGGATTTCAAGGTTACAAATCCATAAGTGCAATAGAGAATGCTAGCTCTTTTTTTCTTTGTTTAATGCATGCCCTAGATGGTGCAAGCAGCTAACATGTAGCCTACTATCTTACAGAAAGTTCACAAAAATTAGTTGTTGCTGGCTTAGCAAATTATGCTTATAGGGTGGTAACATGAAAAAGGAAGGTAAAAGAATAGGCTGGGGAACAGAGACAGCAACTGTCGAACTGTAGCTATAAAAATATAAATTTTTATATTTTAAGATATGTAAGAGTGCAAACAAGTTTAAACTTAATCCAGACAAGACAGAGGTGCTCCTGGAAGGCAGATCAGGGAATAGGGATCTAGCCTGTGTTAGATGGGGTCACACTCCCCCTGAAGACGCAGGTTTGCAGTTTGGGGGTACTCCTGGACTCAACTTTGAACCTGGAGGCCCAGGTCTCTGTAGTGACCAAGACAGCTTTTGCAAGTTTAAAGTTTGTCCACCAACTACGCCCATTCCTTAAAATGCCAGATTTGGCCTCAGTGATACAGTCAGCCGTCCTTATCCACGGATTTTTTTATCCACGAATTCAAGCATCCATGACTTGAAAATACTTTAAAAATATAGAAATCTCCAAAAGCAAACCTTGATTTTTTTCCCCCCTGATTTTATATAAGGGATACCATTTTTCTGTGCCTTTGTATTGAATGGGACTTCAGTATCCACTGAACCAAACACCAGTGGATGCCAAGGGCCCACTCTAACACCTTGGTTACATCCCGTTTGGACTACTTTAACATGCTTTACTTGGGGCTGCCTTTGAAGAGTGTTTGGAAACTTCAGCTGGTTCAAAGAGCTGCAGCCAGGGTATTAACTGGGGCAGGTTACAGAGACCCCACAATGCCCCTGTTGAAACAGCTCCATTGGTTGCCAGTTTGTTTCCAGGCACAATTCAAAGTGCTGGTTATG
>CM034703.1:90091064-90101334 GCA_020142125.1 Phrynosoma platyrhinos
TCCCTGCCCTTTAATTTTTATCCAGATGCTCTCCACCTGGCTTCCATGCCTGATGTCCTGGATTTTTTCACTCGTGTAAATATCCCTGACATATAATGCTATTCCTCTTCATTGTAAGTCGTCCATTCTTCTTCTTTCATTTTTTCCCTCCTATAAAAAGCCTCATTTACTGATGTGCATTTTGGTACTTTCGTAATAAATATTCTTTAATATTTTTGCCAAAATCTGAATAATGATTTTCTTATATAATGATTGTTGAACTCTCTATTAGATTTAACTTTATCATATATTAAATATGCATGCCAGGCAAAGGGTAGATCAGGACCTTCTAGTTGTAACAAGCTTTCATCTCTAAACATCACCCACTCCCTGATCCATTCTAGGCAACATGCATTATAATATATTTTCAAGTTTGGAATATTCATACCTCCTCTTTCATTGTTGTCTTGTAGGTTTTTCAATTTTATTCTGGCTTTCTTCTTATTCCAGATGAATGTTGATATATCCTTTCCCCATTCTCTGAAAGGTATATCGCTAGTTTTATAGTTGGGAGAGATTGAAAAAGAAGCATCATTTTCGATGTGACATTCATTTTGATAGTAGAGATTCTACCAATCCATGAAAGATTCATTTTTGACCATCTTTGTAGGTCTTTTTTCTTTTTAATCTCTTGCTAGGTCATGTCATAATTATTTTTAAATAAGTCTGAATTTTTAGTTGTGAGATAGATCCCCAAATATTTTATTTTTTTCTTTATCTCAAAATTGAGGATTTGCTGAAATGATATTTTGCTGAAACTTCTCAATTTCTTCTTTATATTCTTCTTCTTAAATAATTCTTTAAAATATCTATGAATTTTTTTCAATTGTATTTGTTCTGTATACATTTTTTCTCCTTCCTTTATCTTCCACATTACTTTCTTTTCTCAATTGTTTTTTTAATTTCCAGGCTAACCACTTTCCAGATTTATTTGTGAATTCAAAATATTTTTGCTTGGTATATCTGATTTTTTTCTCTAGCTCCTCTACCATCATTATTGATATTTGTTTTTGTAAAATCTGAATTTCTTCTCTCAGTGTTTCTTCCTCTGGATTTTTTTTTTTTAGTAATCTTTCCTTGTTTTTTATTTCTTGCAATATTTTGTTCCATTTTTGCTCCTCTCCTTTTTTTTCTTTTCTGCACTTTTTTGAATAAAGAACCCGTGCATAACTGCCTTGAAGGCATCCCAAACCGTTTGTATTTTCACTTCCTTATTTAAATTTTCTTGGAAAAATAAGTTTAAATTTTCTTCTGCTTGTTTTATAATTTTCTCAATCTTTCAATAGTAATTCGTTTAGCTTCCAATTAAATTCTTTTGATCTAAATCATATCTCCATAGTTATAGGGTTGTGGTCTGCAATAATTTTTGGTAGTATATACATTTTGTTAATCTTTGGTTCCAGAGACGTTGATATTAAAAACATGTTGATCCTGGACCATGATTTATGTCTTTAAGAGTAACATGTATAGTCCTTTATATTTCCATATTTTACTCTTCATATGTCCAACAGTGAAAGTACCTCCTTCGTATTGAAAAATGATTTGGGTAATTTGCCCTGTTTCTTTCTGATTTGTTTTTCTGATTTTCTGTCAATTTCAGAGTCTATAACCCCATTCCAATCCCCCAATAATATTGTGTTTCCATACTCATATTGGCACAAGATTTTTGTTAATTTCTCAAAGAATTTGTCTTTTTGTTCTTTAGGGGTATATATTCCTACTAATAAAGCTTTTTCCATTTTCCAATCCATTTCCTGGCCTATATAATGTCAATTTGGGTCGTTGAATAATTCTTTTGTTTCTATTTTGTTATTAACATAAATTACTACTTTTTTTTCCCTTTTGTCTCCAGCGGATATAAATTCTTTTCCTAATTTCCAATTAGACAAATATTTCTTTTCAGTCTTCTTTATATGAGTCTCTTGTAAACAAAGGATATCATATTTTAATTTTCCAAGATAATAATATATTATTTTTCTCTTTTGTGGACTGTTTAGTCCTTTTATATTCCAGGAGAGACATTTTATAGTATTAGAAGTCATCATTTTGTTTTTCTTCTGTTGATTGCAACTCTCTTTCCTCCTCTTCCATTTCTGTCATCAACTTTTTTCTCAAATTATCATCTAGCTGTGATCTGTTCAACTGTATTTCCTCCTGTTCTTTTTCCTGTTCTTGCTCTTTATATTTTGTAAATTTCTCCAAATTTTTTTGTGCATTTTGTATTCTGTTTATTTTATTTATTTATTTATTTTGTATCTAAAGGGCAGTCCTTCAGGATTTTCCCATCTATAACTTATTCCATTCTCTCTGAGCTTCCTTATTATAAAGCCGTATTCCTTTCTTTTTCTCAGAATTGGTCCAGGTATATCTTTCAATAGCTATACTTCCACTCCTATACACAGTTTCATCTGGATATGTTGCTGTAGAATTGTCTCCTTCATTTGGGTTCTTACAAAATAAACTACAATATATTGAGGTAGTTTCTTCTGCATTGCAATCCAGGAACTAATTCAGAATAGTTTGTCTATCTCCAACTCCATCATTTCCTTGTCCCTTCTGATGAAGTCAACCAAAGCCATTGTCAGTAAGTCATTTAAGTTTTCATTCTCTGCCTCTGGTACACCTCTGATCTTCAGGCCTCTCTTTCTCATTTTGCATTCCAACATTAATTTCTCTTGTATGTCTTTCCAGTTTTCAACTTCAACATTTAATTTTTTCTTCTAAATTCCTTTACTTTTGACTTTATTATTTTTACATCTGTAGACATTGATCTTACTGTTTCTTTTATTTCATTAAGATCAGATTTTATTTCCATTTTTATTTCACCTTTCATATTTTCCATATCTTGTCTCAATTCATCTATATTTTTCTTCATCTCTTGTCTCATTTGTCTTATTTTATCTAAAATTATTGTGTTAAAATCTTGTGTTTTAGGTTGTTCTTTTGATGGTCTTCTTTGTGTCTGTTGTTGTTGTTGTTGTTGCATCTTTGTTGATTGCAGTCAGTGACATCCCCCCTTTTTCCCCCCCTTATGTAACAGTTATATAACAATTTTCACAAAATTATTCACACTATTATTACCCAAAAGATATAAGATAAATCAATGTATACTTTCACAATCCAAAATAGTTACACAATCAACTGTTATTCTATTGACTATATAGCTCTCTTTCAAAAATATAATATAAAGTGAATAAGTATGCAAATAAACAAAAAAGACAGTTAGTGCTTTTCTCTATATAATTTCCAGTTCTCCTCCAGCTATCTATATCAGAGATTTTTAAAGTTCACTTTAAATTCTACTTTAATTAAAATGCTTAATCTTATTTCAAAGTGATTTTTGCTAAATATTTTCTCTAATTCCTAAAAAAATTAATACTCTCAATTTTGTTATTAATTTTAACAACCAACCAAACAAGATCTATTTAAATTTTCCTTTAAATTCTATTTTCTTCTTCTCTCTCTCCTTCTTCTCTTTATCTTCTTCTGTCCTGTTTCTTCTCCTTCCCCCCTTCAAATATACTCTAAATGTCCTTCATCAGTTCTTTTAATTCAGTAATCACTCACTATCACAAACAATTCTCACTTTAAATCACACTGCTCTCTCTTTCTTTCAGCTTCACTCCAAACTCTCCTCTGCTTCCAACTCATATGGCTTCTCTCCTTCAGCTTTTCTTTATCCTTCTCGATCTCTCCACCACCTCTGGATCACTTGCTTTCCCTCTTAGGACCTCTCCTTTGGCTCTCTCTTTCTTTCAGCTCCACTCTGACCTCCCCTCTGCTTCCAACTCATATGGATTTGCTCCTTCAGCTTTTTCTTTTCCCTTCTCGATCTCCCCACCATCTCTGGATCATTCGCTCTCCCTCTCAGGACCTCTCCTTCAGCTCTCTCTTTCTTTCAGCTCCACTCTGACCTCTCCTCTACATTCAACTCACACAGCTTTTCTCTCTTCCCTTCTCTTCCCTTCTCCCTCTCAGGACCTCTTCTTCATTCCCGATTCCTTCAATTCCACTCTCCCCTAACAGCTCTCTTTCTCCTATCACTCTTCCCTTCCCAGTATATCTTGCCTCCAATTCTTCAATGTTCAGTCTTTTCCTTTTAAATTAAACCAGTGTGTTCTTATAGTAGAAAGTATATATTTATGTATCAAAAGTTAAGGTTTTTAGTATTACTGTCATTTCCTGTTTCAGTTATTCTTAGTTGGTGGCTTCTGTGACACTGCTTTAGCTGCTGTGGCTCAATGCTATGGGATTCTGGGATTTGCAGTTTTCAGAAATATTTAGCTTACTGTGCCAGAGTGCTCTGGTGCTACAACAAACTACAGATCCCAAGATTCCATAGGATGGAGCCATGACAGTTAAAGTGGTGTCAAACTGCATTAATTCTGCATTGTGGCAGCAGCCTGAGTCTAGGTATATGGGACTTGTTTGGATGGTTTGCAAGTAGATTGGCAAGAACAGGCACGGTTTTCTGATGCTTTAACAAAAATGGCAACAAAATGATTCTCCTCCAAATTATTCTGCTGAAATGAAGAAAGTTTGGAGTAGCCAGAAGTAGATTTTTGTGTGAAAGGCTAGGAGTGTGTGCTCTGTTCAGTTCTAGCACTCAAAACAAATCCCTGGGCCTAGAACTCTTTAGTTTTCTAAGGATATGCCTTTTTTATGAGCTTCCAGAATGGAAACAAATAAGGAGGTTGGAGATTGCCCTGTACTTATCAGGACAATAAAATTACTACAACTTTGAATTGAATATTTCACATTTAGCACGCATGTCCAAAAAGACACTGTTAAACTCAGTCCCTCTCATGCTAATTTGTTTAAATTCATATACACAATTTATGTAATTAAGCTTAAAAATAGAGCCAGCAAGATTTAGTGTTTTGAGTGATAGAGTAGGATTCTGAGAGACTAGGGTTTGAATTCATTGGGTGACCCTGGGCAAGTCACACTCTTTTAGCCCAAAAGGAAGGCAATAGTAAACCTCTTATGAATGCATCATGCCAAGAAAACCCTATGATAGGGTAGCCATTAGTCAGAGTTTAATTTAAAGCCCATAACATCAAACTTCAATAAATGACTAGTATAATGAACCATGCAGTCAGCACTGAAATTAAGTATGCTACAGCCATCAATAGAAAAGGTACAAAAACTAATTATTGCCAATATCAGGATGTGAATATTTGATCAATGACATTGGAACCACAAATCATCTTTAAAATAACTAGATTTCCTGTCTTTTTAAAATGAAAAAATTCTAGAGTTCTAGGGAAGGGTCAGGAGACATATGAGCAATGTACAAAGCAAAAGGTTCTTTCCAACTAATCTTTGGAAGGGGAAAATTACTGAGTCAGCCCAGTCAGCAGGAAAAGAGAGATAATTACTTAAGGAAGTGGTTTGGAGATTGGCAGTTGACTAGGGCCTTGCTTATTTGTTTGTATGCCATGCTGACTTGACAAGCTTGTCAATGGGGAATACCTTTAACTTTACCTTTTACAAGCTAGAAACTAGACCTAAAACCAAGAAGGTGTAGAAGAAGCTCCTGAACCAAGGGCTTCGGTCACAATATTCTGCATCTACTTGAAAAACTGTGAGAGTGACTACTTGTTGAGTATTGGAGTCCTTTTTTCTTTTCTTTATTCTTTCGCAGGGGCTATGCTAATTTTCTCTGTATTGTTCCAATTTTAGTATATGTGCTGCCAAAGTGAGCACTTTTTTCTTTATTCTTAAAAAGAAATAACAACTTGATGACTTGATCATGCAAGGGATGTTTGAATAATTTTCTATAGATCCACAAGATGAAGATGTTATTTATTTGTTGAGTGAACTCCAGAAACACTAGGTAACAATGGGATTCATACAGCTAGAACTTGAGTTGGGAAATTACACAGATAGCAAAATTTCAGTTTTGATTTTTGAGACATTGTTTGATGAATTAAAATATTTCTCAACCACCCTATATTAGATCTCAAGGCAGGACACAATAATTTTTTAAAAATCATAAATCATAAAACCTAGAGCCTGGAATGCTAGGTCTAAAATTTAATATTAACAGAAATGGGGAAGTTAATTCACCACCATAAACACTAGTAACTGAAATGGTTTAACTAGTTAAGCTGTCAGGCTGGAATTCTCTATCAGCTTCATAGCTAGGTAACCAGTAAGGGAGAACTGGGGGACTTTCACATTTAGCAGTTTGGCAGTTCAACACCTAAGCGCTGCATGACGGAGTGAGCCTTCATCACTAGTTCCAGCTTCTGCCAGCCTAGCAGTTCGAAAGCATACAAATGTAAGTAGATAAATAGGTACCACTTCAGAGGGAAAGTAACAACGTTCTGTGCACCTTGTCATTTGATCATGCTGGCCACATGAGTGTGGAGTCATTTTTGACAACGGTGACTCCCTTGGCTTAGTAACGGAGATGAGCACCGCCCCCTACAGTTGGACACGACTAGACAATCACGTCAAAAGGGAAACCTTTACCTAATGTTTTAATGTATTCTCTAAAGTAGTGAATACATAGGGATTGTGGTAGTTGAGTTTGAGGGAAGTCCTTTCAGTTGCCTCTGCGGATAGGCATGGTGGAGCTGCGTTCTCCCTTCAAGGCAAGGGTGGTACCAGTTAAGATGGAAGGAGGGCCTTTCATTTGTTTCTGAGGCTAGGTATAGTGGAACTGTGCCTGCTTCTTCTACCCCTCTGAGGCCAGGGTAGTAGCAGTTAAGATGTGGGGAGGGTCTTTCATCTGCCTCTAGGGCTAGGCATGGTTTAGCAGTGCCGCCCCTTCTTCTGTTCTTCCAAGGCCAGGGAGGTAGCAGTTAAGATGGAGGGTCTTTCATTTTCCTCTGGAGCTAAGCACAGTACAGCTGTGCCTGCCTCTTTTCCTCCTCTGAGGCCAGGATGGTAGCAGTTAAGTTGGAAATGTTTTACAGCTGTTGAGCTCAGACACAGGTGCTGAGATAAGCCAGGAAAGGAGGCAAACTCATTCAAGATCATTTGTAAGAAAGTGTCTGGCTATAACAACAAAGATAAAGGAGTAGTGTGGGAATAAAAAAGGAGAAATGTATTTATTAATTTTAACAAGTAAGAATTAAGCCTGCCTGGAGTTTGAAAAGTGTGTAGTTTAATTATGTGATTGTAACATTTGCTGATCAGTTCTGACAAAGAAAGTCACAAGACTGGTTCAATAGTTTCTTAATAAAGGTTTCTGGGGTGCGTGTGTGTGTTTAAACTACTGAGCCTGAGTTTCTGAACTGGGCATGACAAAGACAAAGCTTGAAAGTATTGCATTAAAAATATTTAAGGCCATGGATGATTAATTCCTTTTTTCAATACTGAAGTTAGAACCATATTGTGTTATGATGATAACATAACTATGGGTACTTTCTTTCCATTTGTACTGTTAGCATAACTTTCAGTAACTTTTTACATATGTGTGGGGAGTTGGCCTAACTTTACTTTCAATAACTTTTTTATTATTTATGGGAACATAGTAAAGGAGGAATAATACTGGCTGTGACATGTGATGATGCTACATGTTCTAAATGCTGAAGTAACAGTGAAGTGAGACTGTGTTTTATACTATAGGCCAGTGGCTTGTGGAATTTGGCTCTTTAAATTAAATAGTTGTGGCTGGAATTCACTATTGTTCTTACAGATGCATAACCTAGAGGTACAAGTCCATAACTGATTTGTATTCACAGACTCTAGTCTATACACTCAAAATTATGGTATATTGCCGCTAGTGGCTTCATTAAGGTTGGTGTCACCCCAGTGTGGTAACTCATGCTATCACCTCCAAGCTGCCAGATGCACACTCCCAGCCACCCCCCTCTGCCAGCCAGGTCACCTCTGCCATGGTGAGGGTGGGCTGATGCTGCAGCCATGTACCAGCCTTTCCTTGGGCTCCTGGGTGAGTGGGGAAGGTAGGTGACAGGATGAAGGAAGAGGAGATGCAATAGTGATGGCAGTGCACTCAAAAGCCGCTTGGATTGTCTGGCAATAAGCGGGATACAAATAAATTTTATTATTATTATTATTATTATTATTATTATTATTATTATTATTATTATTATTATTAACGGTCCCCAGCCTGGCCTTTTCTTCTTCCTCTTTTCCTCGGAGAAGGCAGCGGCAGTGGCGGTGGCGGCAAAGAAAGCATGGCTTCATTGGGAAGCTCCACTGCTTGACCTAGCTGTGCCCCATTGCGAACCTGCTGCTAAACAGGCCACTGAAGTCACCACTTCGCCAAGGCCTCTTCTTTATGGGGACATGCCTAAGTCTGGAGACCACCACTGCTGTGCCCTGGCCTGGAGCCACACCTCTCCATTTTCTGCCTCTTCTTCTGCCTCCTCATTGCAAGCAGCAGTGTCAACTCTAGGTGGAGTCTTCTCCAAGGAAATCTGCTGGGTGATGTTGGCCAAGTCACACCTTCTCAGTCCCAAATAACCCCATGATAAGTTTGCCTTAGGGGCACCATTATATCAGAAACGACTTGAAGGCACACAACAACAAAGCAATCATGAAAATGGATCAGTTATGGATATGGAAATCTAGGATGAGTAAATTAGTAGATCCCATAACAGTAAATCTAGGAGTACTCACAAGCTAAATATTGACCCCTTTGAGGAGAGTATAACTTCATCCAGGGCAAAATACCTATCTAATTATTAAGACCTAAGGATCACAAATCCACAGAACCTCCATCTTGTCTCAGGTTGCATCTGCATTGCAGAAATAATGCAGTTTGACATTGCTTTAAGTGTCATGGCTCAGTGCTGTGGAATTCTGGGGTTTGTAGTTTCGTGAGCTCTGTTGGAGAGCTCTGGTGTCACAGCAAACTATGAATTCCAGGATTCCATAACACTGAGCCATGGCAGTTAAAGTGCTGTCAATCAATATTATTTTTGCAGTGCAGATACAGCCTCAGTTTTATTTCACTAGACTGCATCAAGCCCATTAAAACATCTCACAACTATTACCAAGATTGTTCACAATAATGAAGCATAGATACTGTTTTATGTTATGGCTTCTGTTAACAGATGAAATATTCTGTATTTCACTATATTTTCTATGAGTACTGAAGCCAAAAGAGACTGGAACCTGACCCTTACCCTGCCCCTTACCTTGGATGCTCAGTATCTCTCAAGAGTTAAAGCTTCCCAAATCATTGCTTTCCCACTAGTATCTCAATAAAAATTTCACTGTCAATTAACTTTTAGGATTCTAAGAAAATCTTTAATGTCTTACGAAACTATTGGGCGCTTGCATTTAGCTAACAGCTAAAACCTAACACAGGGAAGGAGGTTACAGAGAACAATGTAATCTCAGAAAGCACCAGTTGTGATACTGATGACCTGCTGACAGCCAAAAGGGCTCCTGAACCAAAATGCCTCTAAAAATAGTGAAAATTAGATTGTTTCTTTTCACAGAGGAAGCAGCATGTCACAAACAAAAATGTTCCTGTACAGAGAGTTCTTACTGTACAGGAAGTGAATGGTTGATAAACAGGGTCAAACCATACATAGTATCCTGATGTGCAGCAACTCTTGACAACACAAAACAGTCGGGCAACAACTATTTCTCATCCTTCATATTTATGTATTGCTTCATATGCCAGCCTTTGAATGCAAATTCAAGTGTACCATTTGGGACTTGAAGACTTTCACTAATAATAATAATAATAATAATAATAAAATAATAATAATAATAATATTTACTCTGCCCCTCTGTAAAGCAACCGGGTGGCTTACAACATTAAAAATTTACATAAATACAATCCCCGTCCCATCCCAACCAACCCCAAAACCCAACCACCCTTAAAAAATTATTAAACAGTATTACAATTTAAAGTCACATTTAAAATAAATACATTAAGAGGGACCAACCCTCATTACCCTCATTACAACAAAAGTAGGGAAGGAGAGGAAGACTAACTCTTAGGCCGGGAGATCTAGTCAGAAAAGGCCTGCCGGAAGAGATCCGTCTTGACAGCTTTCTTGGAGCTGCTCAGAGTAGTAATTTGACGGATCTCATCTGGCAGGCCATTCCATAGGCTGGGAGTGGTAGCCAAGAAGGCCCTCTGGGAGGTAGCAGACAGCCTAGTTTTTATAGGCTGTAACAAATTCCTCTCAGAGGACCTGAGTGTGCGGGGCGGATTGTACGGAAGGAGGCAGTCCCAAAGATAGGATGGACCCAAGCCATTTAGGACTTTAAAGGTAGTAACCAACACCTTGTA
>CM034703.1:90136338-90147256 GCA_020142125.1 Phrynosoma platyrhinos
CAGTACAAGGTGTTGGTTTTCACTATGGAAATATCTTCTCTTCTGCTGAACTATGGGATTTTAAAGGGATACAGGTGAACATTATAACCCATTTCTGCCCAAAGCCAGATTTTTGGGAAGCACTGATGCCACACCCCCTTAGAGTGTCACCCAGTGTGGCCCGCACCCCCTAGTGACAGCCCTCTGTGTGTCTATGTGTATTTTGCTCCTGACCACTAAGTCAGAGTCACATGCAACCTTTGAGACCAAAAAAGTTATATACACCTGTACCATGTGTATATATTAACTATACAAATTTCATAGGCAAAACATTATCTTTCAAAAGGGCTCTTGTTCACCCCTCTGAACCTATCTGAGTAGACATGTGTATTATTTTTTGTGAATTTACAAGTTGTGTACAGATTAACTTTCTAGAATTGATACCTGTTTTATGAACTCACTGTCTCCACCGCATGGTGGATCTACCCCTTTCCTGGGTTATAATCAATCCAGCTGGATCTATGACAAACAATTTTCTGGCAGTTACTGCATGTGCAACTACTATATTTGCCAGTGGGTGGCTTGATTTTACACAAAACAGTGTGAGCGTGTATAGCTGGGACATCACTATGGAAATAAAGCTACACTCCAAGTTGTAGGTAATGAATAGGTGTTGATGTGAGAGAGGAATTCAGGGAAAGTAATAGGGATATATTGGATCAATTCTGTTAATATTTCTATTTAAATGTTTTAAAACCCTCCAGTCATTAAAATAATCCCAAGATGGTGGATAATACCATTGAACTGATGTGGGTAGTATTTCATTAATTTATGAAATCCTTTCCATCAGCAGGGACAAAGGAGGACCACCATCGTTTGTCTCTCTTCCAGTTGTAAAATTCCCATAATTTCTAAACAAACATAGCCAATGCTTAGGTATTATGGCAGCTGCAGTCCAGTATTCCTGTGGGAGAGGCAGCATCACCATATCATTCTGAACACCCCCAATTTCATCTGATTTCAGAAGCTAAACAGGGGCAAGTATGTTTAACCACTAGAGCCAGATAAGGCTCAGTCATGCTTGAAATCCTGGAAAGCCATTGTGGTCAGTTAGAAGTGGCAATACTGGGTTAGATGGGACTGTCTCTTATGTTCCACATATGGCAAGTCCTTTGGCTCAACTGAGAGGCCAGCAAATTTGGGCTCGCCTCTTTGAATTCCAGCTAGTTGTGATTAGAAGACCAACAACTCTTGCCTGCATTATGACTGGCTATAATAAGAACCATACATTCTTTTAGTCTCCTGTCCACCCCAACAGGAAAGCCAGTGTGGCGTAATGGCTTGAGTGTTGGACTATGACTCTGGAAACCAGGGTCTGGGTGATCTTGGGTGAATCACACATTCACAGCTTCAGAGGAAGGCAATGACAAACCTCATCTGAACAAACTTTGCCAAGAAAACCCTGTGACAGAGTTGCTTTAAGTTGGAAATGACTCACAACAACAAAACACCCCAGCAGAAAATGGATGGTAACTAACCAGTTTGTTCCACTAACAGAACTGTTTCTGTCAATGGAATTGGGTGGGGGCAAGCCCTTTTCTACTCTGTGTTTCCCTGTGTCTCCTCAATACCTTCTCCAGATGGCTAGAAAACTCTTCAAAGAAGGTTTGCATATGGGTACAAGGTTGGATGGATAAAGCAGGAAAAGAAGGTTATGTTGCACTAGTGGGCAGCTGCTACTGAGGTGCTGAGGTTAGGCCAAGGTTTATTTTTGCTGCTAAATAATAATAATAATAATAATAATAATAATAATAATAATAATAATAAATATTTATTTATATCCCGTCCCTCTGCAGAGCAATCGGGGCGGCTTACAACATTAAAATTTCCATACAGCTATATTAATACAATCTAAACAGAATATAAAAATCCCGAATCCCACCCGTCCTTTAAGAAGTAAAGGTTCTTCTTATTCTAGGCCCGATGGTGCTGGGCCTGGTGTCTCTCCCCCAGATAACATCGGCTGGAATGGAGGGAGGGCTCTTCTTATTCTAAACTAGAGAATTATTCTAGACAATTTTCTTTCTATATATAGTTTTGTATATAATTCACTCAAACTGACGGAGTGAAAAGGACTATATCAAGCTATAAATATTTTGATCTTTAGAATAATTCTAAAAAACCCCAAAAACATTAGAACAAAAGATAGGTTGCTAGACTTTGATGGCAAAAGCATCCCAAGAGCAACACTTCAGCAAGTCCATACTGAAAAACATTAACACAGCTGGACTTTTTCAATGGGCATGAGTTGAGAAATAAATACATAAAATTGCCTGTTACATAAATTTTTCTATAGTTGATATTATTTTGGTAGCACTCTCTACCCCCCCCCCCCCCGTGTCAGACATTGCACATTTTGGGCAAGTAACAGCTTGCTCTCTGTGGGTAAGAAAGCACTTCAAAATACTAGGGGAAAGTTCTCTTCCTGTACAAATCCAGCAATGCTCAATACATGGAGCTGCTAAAACTATAAATAGAGCCCGACCCAATGCATTCCTATGTCAGAAAGCATTTCATGCCATTATTAATACATTGTCTAGTTCACAGAACACTTTAAAAGCCAGCTGGGATAATTATCACCTAGTTTTAAAGCCAATCTAAGCACCCAAATAAGGAAATTGATCATTCTACCTCAGGTGACAGATGGTCCTTCTTCCTCCCCCCCCCAACCTTATGAATTTATTATCTCCACAGTTGACAAAACACTGGGGTTTAAATGGAGGAGTCAGCTTAAGGCACAAGGTGATTAGTCTTCATTTGCACATCTGCAGCTTGCTAGGCAGCAATGTCAGAGAAGAAAGGATCAGCCAAAGCCAGTCACTCCAACCTGTGGCAGAAGCAACGCGCCAGAAGTCTTAAAGCATTCCTCCTTACTCCTGAGCCAGGATCTGCTGGCTCAACCAATGCTTTTGCTGTAGGTAGACTTCATGGAATGAAAAACAGAGAAGGGGATTCAAAAGGGTTGAACTATTAAATCAAGGCCACTTGTCCCAATGAAGAATAAACCAGCCAATTTGGTGAGTCTTGGATTTTTCATGCACTTACTGAAATCTGATGTACATTTTTTTCATCAAGGGCTGTCAAAGCCAACATAGCACAAGATTTGGGGGGTTTGAGGATTTCAAAATTATAGCTGTTTGGCTGAAAAAGTTGTGCCTGATTGAATTTCTGTTTGGCATAGCTATTAAAGCTATCTTCTAGACTTAAGCTGTTAATCCTAAATCTACAGCAAATGCAAATATCTTAAATGACTGGCAAATGAAATCTGAAATAAGAGTCTGTTTGCAAAGCTGGTGATCATATTGTCAATTAATGTTTGGAACTCATGCCATAATATATCACTGTGATGTGATAATATAGTGTGTTTAGTCACTGGGGAAAGAGGAGGCAAGAGGAGAAATCGTCTGGTCAAATGCAATACTTCCCTTCTTTTATTTAGTTTTAATAGTTTTTTTCTAGATTCAGGGAAATGGAATAATTATTAAACTATATTGTAATATGATGTGTTAGAAAAAAATGTAATTATTCCTAGAAGTAAAAATGTTTTCAATTATTATTTTGAAGCATTTGACCATGTATGATACACAGTGGACTAAATCATTGCATCTCATTCTAATGATAGGTCACTGTAGTGTACACTAATAACAGAATTGTTTTGATTTTATACACACATACGCGCACACACACACACACAGAAGTACATACACATATTAATAATTTTACCAATGTCTGATAGACTCTTTGGTGTCAAAGTAAAATATAAAACAATTCTGTTTCATGACTGCTCTATTGCTGTACATTGTGCTTCAAGAATATGTTTGTATAAATTTTGAAATAAGAGAATATACAACCTGTTGGTGCTCTATACAATCAAAATCACTTGTTTAACAGCAAAGAATTGGTTTACTTGAAAACTTTCTTACAGTTGTTTAATGGACCTAATGGACATAACAGCTCATTAACTGTTCTAGAGCAGTTAAATTATAAGTGAAAGTTAAGCAAGCACTGCTGACACTTATAATTCTTAATATAGTGAAACAAAGGTCTTACATTTGTGGGATTTTAAATTGCTTAATTTTTGCTGGTTTGGGACCAGGGAATCTTCTTTTGCTTTACTAACGTAGATTCCTAAAATTCTGAAAATATTTGCCGTTAATTTAACATTCATTAGCAAAATGAGTATGGATTATGGTAAAGAATGAGTGAAATACTGATGTTAACCTTTGATCTTGTTTGATCTGGTATTTTATTTGATATTATTTTAAATCTGATAACTGAAGTTATTTTGGGGACATCAACCTCTCCCTATAAAACTACAAACAGGTAAGTTTGTCCCTTGATGTATTAATAAACATCAGCTTTCTGGTTATTCTTTATAGTTAGTTATGGTACTATAAAGTGTACCATAAATTCATTATATTGTTGCCTCTTGTATTTGTATGCTAATATTTTGGTATTTTAAAATCATTGACTTGAAAGGCAAACTAGCACAAAATATGACTTAGATATATATTGGAGAATCAAGTCTGTGGTAGAAAGGTTATAATAATTTCATGTTATTATTAATTTCATATCATGTAATAAGGCTTATATAATTTAAATATTTTCAAGATTTCTTTACAATCCTGGCTACATTTACTGCTATTGGAAAATACCTTTGCATTTATTTCATAGTTCATTTAACTCTTAAGTATACATTTGGGGAGGCCCAGAATCTGATTTTCTTATAGATGGTGATAGCATTGGATCCAAACTACGGCCCATTGATATACTGTAAGCAGAACTAAATCTGGATCCATCTCATGAATAATTTATTTTAAAAACAAATAACTTCCTACATATTGTGGAACAGTACAGCTGTAACTAGCAATTCTCACACCAATACAGATGCAAGTTTTAATCTTATGTGAAAAGAGCATGTCATATTTAATGCAATTTGTAAAAACCCAATCACTTTTAAAAGTCCATATCTACTTACTAACTTTGAAAACTGTTTTTACACAAGTCATCTTTTTTTCCTGCTTATTAATACAGACATTTGCTAAATACTGAGCAATTAGGAATTCAGATCTTACTGCTGCTTTTGATGGTGTGATTATCTTCTCAGAAATTAGTAATATTATAAATAGAAGATTAATTTTAAACGAGAAGCAACCACCAAGACAACAGTATATTAAGAAATAAACATCAGTTCTCATGTGATTTATCAAAAGAAAAATGATAAATGGAAAACATATATATATATATATATATATATATGTGTGTGTGTGTGTGTGTGTGTGTGTGTGTGATGAAATTGTCTCCTGAGAACGTGAGTTTAGCTATATTGGTAAGCACTTTCTCTCCCAATCTTCCATTAATGCTTCTAAAAATTTGAATCATCTTAGATGAAACTATTGCCTTGTATTGCCCCCTTATAATTCCTGCCAGATAATGAAAGCATTGGGTTTCTTCTATAAATTATACATAAGTATAAACCTTGAAGGTTTACAATGAAAGTACTGGATATTAATTTAGCAGTCAAAATAAATGTAAACCTTTGTTCTCCACAATGAAACCAAAGTTTACAAAAAGATAATTTCTCTGTGGGGCATGTTTGAGTGCTAGTCATAATTTGTAATCAAAAGACTATTGAAGTATGTGTGAACTGTGCATGCACACTAATACTGGGATTGTATAATTTAAGTTATTAGCACTGTTCTTAGACTGCAACCAAATACAAATCTCCAGATGGAAATGCAAATCTGTGAGGGATTTAAAAGAAAGAAATATCTGTCTGTCTGTCTGTCTGTCTGTTAGAAGAAACATCTTCACTTTTTGTGGTAGTAAGCAAGTTTCAAACTGAGAGAAAGTCATGCATTGAGTACCAGAAAACATTATGAATATACTCTAGAAGAATAGTGATAATTTCGAGAGCATAGAAGTCTGAATAAATCAGAGGTATCATTTTCTTGTTTTATATTCTTTCCTATTTTGTTATTTTTATTTTATACAGTACTTTTATTACCAAACAGAAAGATATGACATGAAAGCATTTAAGCACTCAACATTAAGTGTTTAAAGATAGATGTAAAAGTGTATAATAAAATATAGTGTCTATGTTTGATATCGTAATCAGATACAGAGTATGGGGAAAACAGATCTGTAATTTGTATGTGGTACTCTTCCACATACAAAATAAGCTGTGCATGCTTGCACACATACATATGAAAGATTTCAACAGCAATCCAGTTCCCAATAACAATTAAATGCCTTGGGTAGCTGCAGACTAATACATATGTTTCTTTGGTCATTGCTTTCTCTTGGAAGACAGTATGATTTGTTCCAAGCAGATTGACCTGCACTACCTGGGCTGGTTGGCAACCGTCAGATACAATGTAGGATACTATATTACCAGGGTTAAAGAATCAATTATAAATTTCTGTATGGAATGGACTGGAGGGATCTTGTCCTTTGTTTGAATCAGTAAGGTATCTTTGACTGGCCTTGTCCTCAGTGGAATTTCTCTGTGTTATAAAATATAGGAAAAGAAGACACGTGAGAAGATTTTATCATCTTGAACTGAATGTATTTAGCTAATACATCTGTTAAAATGAAAGATTATAAAATATATGTAATATTGTTAGCTAGCTAATGGATACATAAAGTTGTGTTGGTTGGTTTTGTCAGTATCCTTCTAAATTCTTTGTAAAATTTTCACTTTCCATTCATTGTATTTGGCTGGCCACAGAGTGGCATCACAGGATTGAAATACGGCATCTCAGATTATCAAAGTCATGGTAGCTAAAATGGAACCATTAAAAAAGATAAGAATAAAATAATGATTGTCTTCGTTTTCTTAAGTTGTTATCCAACATGAGGGACTAGCAGATATTTTCAAATTATCCAATAGCTCAGACAAACTGGCTAGGCCCAAATTCTGAGACTTATGCTGACTAGACACAAAAGGGGACTGTGATAGCTACAGCCTACCATGTGGGGAAACTTGTGTGTTTTTATACAACTATGAAGGGCAAAGAAGTCCAGTGTTCCACTGCATTTGGTCATCCTAAAGTTTAAGGACTAATGGAGACAGTTAAAAACACTTTCCTGATTTAAATTAGTCAAATACCTTCAATTTCTGATTTTGACTATCGTGATGGTGATGATGATGATGATGATGTACTTAGATACTTAACATGAATGAGAGCATTTATCTGTGAGGTGTAGGAGGTTTGGTTAATATCTACATGCCTGGGTGATAAATTAATGCATTGGATGAAGTGGGCTCGAGCCCACAATCACTTATGCCAAAGTAAACTATCAGTCTTTCAGGTATCCTAAGGCCCAGAACAGATGGACATGAAAGACCAGCCCAAGTCCGCTCCAGTTGGAAGTGGGTCTGCACAGTCCACTCCCAAGGCAGGCTATGGATGCAGGGGCTGACCGGCATCACCATATCCCAGCTCCTTTTTGCTCTGGTCCTAAGGACCAGAATGTGGCTTGGTGTGGCTTTCAGCTGCTTTGGAGGCATGCATCATTTAATCAGCACATCTCAAAAGCAGCCAGAAGCCATTTAATTTGACCTGTTTGCTTCATTCCTGAGTCTCATGTTGTTATTTTCTTGGCTTAGGAACACAAAAAGTGCATATTCTGACAGTAAGACAAGCCCCCAAAGGTGGATTTACTCAGATTGTCCCATGCAGGCTTACTTGGGTGTACAATTGGTGGGGTTTATGCTATGCCTTGACATACTTTTCATAAGGTTCTTTCTTGTATTAGAATAAAGCTTTTTATTATTCACTATTGTTTCACTTGTTGGATCTAAGTTACTGTCTTAAAAGTTCAATTGTAATGCTAACTATTTAATTGAGACCTTGGAACTGTAACTGTAAGTAATTCCTTTTTAAATCCTCTCCAGGCTGTGATTGCCACTAGTGCAGAAAAAGTGAGTAGAAGTCTATGGCCAATGTATCTGTCAGAAGTTATTAATCATGATAGCGGAATGAAATTTCCAGGTTCAGAGACACTGGGCAAAGCAAAGATATTTCTCTTTGGGAAGAGAAGCACTAGTAGCAACAACAAATTGTGTGTCACATTACTTTGGCAGGTGACACAAAAATACCACAAGTATCTCTCCTTTCTCCCTGCCATTAATAGCAATAATAAATGAAATAAGTAGCACTTTGATGTCCTTCCATTAACCTCAAAACTGCTATCTAAGGCAGCATCTTATTCTTGTTACTAGCAGGGTTGGTGCAAAATCAATTGTTGGGGGAACAAATCATAAAGCAGAAATGTTGCTTCCTGGCTTGTGTGTGAGCTTCCCATAGTATTTAGTCTAACAGGAAATGGAAGTATCTAAACATTATTTACATTGCAGAAGCTATTCCCAAGATTGTTAATCTATGATTGAATCAGGAGTTTCTTAGCCCTTTTCAATAAATGTAGAATAAGAACATGTTCTGTCATGGCAGAGTGTCTGAGAAGATCATGGCAGAAATAATTTCATATGTCAAAGGGTCTTTTAATAGACACTGAATATTTGAACATTGGGAGCATAATCTACTATCACTTCTACCCATTATGCAGATCTTGAAGTAGGAAGTTATAGGTAGTATAGTTACAGTAATTAGTTGCTTTGGTGAGGGATAATGAGGTGTAATAAAGTTACATTTCAAATGAATTTAAGAATCAATAATGGCATTACTTTGCTGGTGTTACAATTCATGGTTTCTAATTCATCTGAAGTATTACCACTACTTTTAAAGCAAATTTCAGAGGTATTTTGAAAGGAATTCTTCAGGTTTTAAGGATTTCTCTTACCACTTCAAAAGATAACAACAAAGATGGCATTTATTATAAAAACAAGTCAGAAATTTGTTCCACCTCATTTTGTTCTTCTTGTTCCATTCATATTCTGGAGACAATAATAACCAAACGGTGCTGACATAGTTCTTTATCAATTGCCAGTTTATTTATGAAATAACTACACTGATGGAAGCTTTAGGCTGCGATGCTTTACGCATTTCCCTGAGAATGGGCTCCACAGATTTCAGTGGGACTTCTAGACAAATATAGAACTGTAAAGTAAATTTCTCTCTTTAACAAAAATGTTCATCTCAGGTACATATTCCAGCTCCCTCATGTCTGCATGATGAAATTCTTTCCTTAAAATGTTCAGGCTAGTTACTGTATTTCTGAAAATATTCCCTCTTCAGTTCTTGTTTGCACTCGCCAGATGTAATTTGCCAGAAGTAATCCTACGTTTTGCACAGTATCTGAGATGGAAACAATTATATTATGCGTACATTGATCTAGCACTTTCTGTTTTGTTGATAACAGCTTTGCATTTTCTGCAGTCGAATCATGAAATCATATATTAGCAACAATAGATTAGAAATTGATTAAAATATTCATACTAGCCACAAAAATTCTACAGACGGTTGTTAGCACTGTACACAGAATCTGAATTAAGCTAGGCTAGTGAGATGAAAACTGAGTTTTATCTATCTGCATACAAATAAGTTGACTGTTTTTGTTTTTTTGGGGGAAATAGTAATACAAGCCATTGTATTCCCTACTACCATGTATGGATTTGAGAACCTGACAGTTAAGAAAGATGATAGGAAGAAAATCAATTCATTTGAGATGTGCTGCTGGAGAAGAATGCTGAGGATCCCATGGACTGCCAAAAGGACAACCAAAGGAGCAAAGGAGGCAGTGACTGAAAAGCCACTTGGGCATATAGCCACTGTGTGGTTCTCCACCAAACAAAAATCAGGCAAGTCCACTCCTGAGATGTGTGTTACCTACAAGCTTCTACCCCTGACGTCCCATAATGGGACCTCTCAATAAACTGATGAAACAATAAGCTACAAGGCTCACCTTCCTCCACAGCTGTATCTTTCCCCATGCAACATCACCCAAAGTTGTGATAAGGACTAATAACTATTTGAATAACAAATCTCAGAACATGCATTAACAATCAAGAAAAACAAATGTTACCTTAAAATCCCACTCCCCACCCCCAGTGGGAAGCCAGCCATGCAGGGAGGGTGGGCAGGAAGGCAGCTGAAACCAGAGTCTCATTTGGAAGAAAAGCAGCATATGAATAAAAGAGTCATAATAAAAATATTAATTGTATGTATGCATATGAGCAGCACCCCAAGCAATGTTTCATCTAAAGTTGTGGCCCTCTTCTACTGAAGGCAAAGGATCAACTAGACAATCCAGAAGGATTGTCAATATTGGAATTCAGCCTGAATCTACTTAGCATTCAAATTATGTGAACTTGCACTTGCAGACTCAGGGGAAGAATTTCATTTGGCCCAGATACACTCTCTTATATTGCAGGAGATAGGAAAGCATGATATTGCCTGAAGCACTGATTTCCTTTGAACTGCTTACTCCTACACTTGCTAATGGGAAGTGAGCACAAACTGCTAAATCTTTCACAGAAACCCTGTCTGGGTCCCCAGTAGGAAAAGCATAGCTAGCTACATGGAATGCATATGGCTTCCTAAGGGGAAAAATAGATGGAGAACAGGCTAAAGTATGTTGTAAACCTATACCTAATTTATCATACTTGTCACTTCTGAATCCAGTTAATTGTTTTTCTGGTAGAGAATAAATTGTCTTCTAAAGAAAACAGAAACAAACTACTTTCAAATAGTGTAAGAATCTGGGGTGAGGGGTGAGAGAGGAGCAAGAGAATAAGAGAGAAAGAGAGAGAGAGAATTTAATATTAAACCCATGTAAATCACCAATAGACTCAGATATGGGTTGGCAGGTTATAATGCAACTATGAGATTTAATTCTGAATTATAAAATCATTATTATTTGTACTCATTATTATCTGCTTGCTATACTTAAAACCTTTAGCTTAAGCAACTGATCT
>CM034703.1:90147694-90160450 GCA_020142125.1 Phrynosoma platyrhinos
ACAAGAATTAAAATCCATACAAATCTAAAATAAACATCCCCCACCCCTTCCCCCATTCAAATCAATATATACTGCAGGCCAATTTAAGAAGAAAATCTGAAGTTTCCTTTGTTTATGTTAAAATCTTTATGACTGCACTTCTGTTCATGATAGTACCTTCTGTGTAGAGATGTGGAAAGGCAAATTGCATTGTTTAATCTGGATCACAGAAAACCAGTTGGCATAGTGGTTTAAGTGTTGGACCTCGACTCTGGAGATCAGAGTTTGATTTGCAGCTCGGCCATGAAACCCACTGGGTGACATTGGGCAAGGCACATACTCCCAGCCTCAGGGAAAGGCAGTGACAAACCTCATCTGAATAAATCTTGCCAAGAAAACCCCATGATAAGTTCACATTAGGGTGGCCATAAGCCAGAAATGACTTGAAGGCACACAACAACAAAAACTCTGGTTCACACAAGGATTAAGAGATTTACAAGGCAGGGAAGCATGAGCATTGGTACAATCAGGTTGATCTGTATGTGTTTCTGGAGCAATTAAAATTTCTTATTCTTTGAGCAATTACATGCTTCTACATTCCTCTCTCTATAATTATACATAAGTATGAATGGACAAATAAAACTAACAATGTATAAAGTAAGATAAGGGGTCTGGCATGCTGTTAGTGGCATACCCAGGTATGCATACTTGCATATGTATAGTTTTGGTTGTTGTGGCCCAACAACAGAAGGCCAGAACAACTCAACAGATGCTGGTAATCTCTTCCTTCTTCTGTAGTGTCCAAAGGCCCCTGAAGATTCAGTGTTTTTCTGTGATAGCTTCTCCCATGACCATTCCATTGCTGATAGGGAGCAAAGAGGAATGGAGAAGCATCTGGCTATGTTCCCATTACTAAATGCAGATAAATAATATAATATCCTGAGACCTCTGGAGGATTGCTGTGGATCTTGCTGGAACAGTCTGTGTCTGGCTATGGGAACATAGCTAGAAACCTCTCTGATCTGCCTTCTGGCTCTCCTCCAACAATGGTATGGCTGTGGAGAATGGGTGATGCCAGTACAATGGTGAGTCCTGAGAGTGGTGACAGGGAAACTATAGTGTAGTTCCATGTGCAGAACCTTTACAGTACACCCAGAAATGTAGGATCATGGTGGTGGAATGGGAGACATGTCACTTTCTTGAGGAAATTACAAAGTAAATTTTGACAAAAGGAGACAACCCAGGAAGAATTGGCAGAGCAAAGACCAGAGTATCTGGGATGAGGTTTTGCACGAATGCGTTTGGGCACAGTTCTTGTGAAGAGTGAAACTAAGGACCAAACTAAGGGCCAGAACAGAGCAGCTTAAAAAGCTGGCTTCCCAGCAGCTTGAGGGCATGTCATTTAGACGACGCATGCCCCCAGCCCGGCAGGAAGCCACCATGAATCTGCCTAGCCATTTACATAGTGGCAGATTTGTGGCACTCTGGTGGTGCAGTGTCTAAACGCCACAGCACCACAGTGCTGCAAAGCCATGGTGGCCACAGAAAAGCCAGCTTTTTGCCAGCTCAAAAAGGAGTGGCTTTCTGTAGCTTCTTTTTGCACTGGCAAATATTCAGATTGGGGCTGCAGCATGCAGCTGCTGCGGTGTCACAGCGTGTAGCTCTGCAGTGGCCCCAATCTAGCATTTTTGGGTTGTCTGTTTTGCCCCTAAACAGTGGTATTCTAAAGGTGCAGTAAATTGCTACATATTTTTCCTCTTCTCTTACTCTAGGGAAAGTGCAAGGGATGCGATGCCATGATGGTGAACCTATGGCAAGCATGCCAGAGATGGTACGTGGAGCCATTTTCCCCAGCATGCAGAGGAGGAAGAGGCATGCACCTGTTCCTTTTCTTTCCCTTCACCCCTTGGACCTTCAGCTGTCTATGGAGAGGCAGCTGAAGGCCCAGGAGGCTGGGGAGAAGAGGTCCCACCCCAGCAGTCCTGCCCTGAGAAGGCAGAAGTCCCATCTCCAGCACCAGGCAACACCCAGTGCCAGAAGTCCTTTTAGTTTGGGCACTTGGCCCCTAAAAGTTTCACCATAACTGCTATATGGTGTGTGTGTGTCATTTGCCATTATAACTCTAGAATGTGATCCATTTGTTTCAACTGATTTGCATAAATACAGGCTGGCTTGTGTCCCATAGTTCTTGTGATGCTTTAAAGTAGCCTGGCTTTGAATAAAACATTAAGTCTACAGTCCTATACAATGTGGGAGTTAATAGGATTACAGAATCTACTGTTTTGTAACAGAATCTTGAGGTTTGTTTTATATTAGGATTCTGAGATCCAGCAAACAAAGCAAAGTACAAAATAGAGGCTGAGGTGGTTGGACACTCACTAATGTCTGGTTCTAACTACCACTCCCAAGTAGAGTAGATCAATTGAATTAACTGGTGAATAACTCAATCATGTAAGTTCCAGTGAAACAATGAGTCAACTCTAGTTGGACTTGGGCCAATGAATTTAATCTATAGGGTTTTCTGAAGCATAGGACCAGAATAAAGTTCAGTACCAACACCAGTACAAGAATCAAGCTTGAAGGGGTCCCCCCCATAGAAAAATCCACTCTTGTTTTACCCCAACCATACTTCATCAGCAACTTAATTTAGAGAGAAATGAGGGAAACTTTTTAGATGCTGATACTGTCATGACAGTGGGTGTCAGGAATGTACTACAAATCCCCCAGAGATCTTTTCCTAAAGGGGTGGACAACTTGTAGACCTCCATATGTTGTTGGATTGCAACTCTTCTTCATTCCTTACCAATGGCTATGCTGACTAGATTTGACAGGAATTGTAGTCCTACAATAGCTGAATGGCATTAACTATGCCTGCATTAGCAAATCTCACTGTATTCTCTGCTCACTGTTGCTATTCACACTTACCTAGGAGAAACTCTGATTGAAATAAATAGGGCTTCCTCCTAAGCAGACACACACCTGATTGTGCAATCATTACTTCCCTAATTTATGATTCCTGTTAAGTAACAAATGCCCCAGAAGATTACTGCAGAGTGATACTAATGAAAACTATATAAATCAATAAGGTTTTATTTGAAAAAGATAGGTATCACAAGGAATTCCCAAATATGTACATTATTCTTACCACTTTCTCCCTCAGGATTAAATCTGAATGTGTATTTCAAGTGAAGTAACTGCTGAGATCAAAAGAACATTCATTAGATCTCGGCGCTTATAATGTCTCTGTCTAGAACAAGGAAAACTTTGAGATGGGAAATTGCTAGTGGTTAATTTAATAAATTATTCACAAGATTAGACGGTGATCTTTCTTATGGCCACACTTAAGCATGTGCTAATAGTTTTCATAAACTCGACACATATTCACATTTCTAAGCCTACAGATCAGTTAGCAAGGAGCATTTTAAAAACTGTAGAAATGTCGTAAAATGTGGAATCATGAGTGAGTTGGCAATAAAGTAAAAATGTAAAATGAATGCATAACACATGTAATTACTTAAAAATATACACAGTAGTACTGTGTAGGTGCTAAGAATATACACCAAAGCATTGTAATTACCAGGAAGGAACATTATATAATAATACCAGCTCTTATTTTGCTGTCAAGATTAAAATTATTTACTAAGGATACTAATATACCTTTTATAATGTGAGAAATTACTAAAGCACTATGGCAGACCAGTTTCTCAAAATAATCCAGATGATTAAAAAAAAAAGAGAGAGAACCTCATGGGGATGTGGTTGGTAGACTCTCCATTTGAGTTCTTTAAACAGAGGTTGGATGCCAATTTCTTAGGAGTGCTTTACTGGAGGATTCTTGCACTGACAGGGGTTAAACTACATGACTTTTGAGGTCCCTTCCAACTCTATAATTTTCTTTTATTTTCTCTCATTTCCCTTTCCCCTCAACTGAGTGAGGCCAAAGGTTGGCATGCTAAGTAGGGAACAATGGCGTGGCATTATAGCCCTGTTTTACCTGTCAGTTGTCCTCTTTACCATCCCTGTCTCAGAACTCACCTTGGAGGAAAGTGGTTGCTAGCTGTTATAGATGCGCACACACACCTTGTTGGCTTAGATCAGGGGTAGGCAACCTTTTTGAGCCTCTGGGTTGCTGTCCCTTAGACAATGGAGGGGCTGAAGCACCATAAATAAATAAATAAATAAATAAATTTTTTTTAAAAAAAATAAAAATTAAAAAAAATATGCATGTACACTCTCTCAGCCCCAGAAAAGCCATGGCAAAACCCCTGTGGAGATTTTGCCAAGAAAACCCCAAAAACAAGTAATAACAACAATAATCAATATCATCATGGTGGGGGGCGGCGGCGGCAGCAGGACTGTCCTGGCCTTAGGTTGCCTATCCCTGGCTTAGATTGACTTTGAGCCTAGAAGAAATGTTTTTATTCTATCTCGGTCACACTGACCTGAAGGTGAGATCAGCTGAAGGATGCAGTTTTAAGGTATTTTACTTGGGTAGCAGCAAAGCAGGTATGAAAGAAAGCTAATGGGGGGGGGGGAACAGGTTAGAAATATGGATTGGAGGAAAGATAAAGGTGAAGGAAGGCTTGCTTAAAACCCTTTACAGCCATTAAAGCTAAAAGGGATGAAGATAGGATCTAGACCAGGGACCGGCAACCTACGCGGGACCGGCCCAGGTCTCAAAAAGGTTGCCTTCCCCTGATCTAGACTGTGGAATTACCTGCCTAGAGAGATTTGACAGCTATGCATTAAAGACCTATCCCTTCCTACCCAGTTGACCTTAAACTGGCAATTTTAAATTAGTATATTTTAAATTTTATTTTGGACAATTTTAATATGCTCTGTGTTTATATTAACAATGTGTTTATATTGTTTTTTGTGTTTTAATCTATGTTGTACCCTTCCTCAAGCCTTGGGGAGGGGTCGGTAAAAAGTAAAACTATTGGTAGTAGTAGTAGTAGTAGTAGTAATAATTGTGGTGACCCTGTATGAGATATTAAGAATCCCAGATGTCTAGGAACAATGTTTTCTTGCATAACTCCCCCCCCCAATGATTTTCATACATAACCCAGTGCATTTCGGTGTAGAATAATTTCCTGAAATACTTTGGGATGTGCAAATTCCTAGTAAGAACTTCGCAGCAATATTCCTTTTCTCTCTCACCAGAGAGAAAAATGTGGAAATTACTCATCCTCACATGCAAGAACAAAATAGTTGAATATTTAAATCCTAACTATATCCTCACAACAACCATTTGGGATGGGTCAGGGAATGGTTTTATAGTTCACTGTTTTATAGTTCATGGATGACTAGAGTCTGAATCTCACAAGTCTCACTACATCACGCTAGCTTTAAAATGGAAACAGTCAGCACTAATTAGAAATCTATGCATTTGGGGAGACATATTTTGAAGTTTTAGTTTATGTAACTGAACACAAATAGACTGTAGTTGTTTATGCATGCTCTGCCTTCTGGAAGAGTATTTTTTTATTAAAAAGGGAGGTCTACCTCAGAGCTATTTTATATAAAGGATTTAATTAAAATGAATAATTTATTATTATCTTAAGCTTTGTGAATGACATAGGGCCTTTACAGACTGTCAGAAATAATGCAGCTTGAGGCCACTTTAACTGTCCTGGCTCAGTGCTAGGGAATCATGGGAATTGTATCTGGGACATTAATCCTTCTCTGTCAGAGAGCTCTGCTGCCACAATAAATGACAGTTCCCACAATTCCTTAGCACTGAGCCAGGACAGTTAAAGTGGCCTCAAGCTGCATTATTTATGGCAGTCTGTAAAGGCCCATAGTTGGCTTTTCTGCACTGTTGCAGGGGAACTGATATCCAGAGTCTTATCTTTATCATAAGCACACATGGTATAGTGGAATATCAAGTTGTTGTTTTTTAAACAGCTGGCTTTCATATATTTCTGTGCTAGGGTTGTTCTGCAATATCTCTAAAAATATCCATCTCCAAAATGAAATTCTATCAAATTAATCAGTAAAACAAATGAATGAATGCAATACCTGTTGCACTAGGCAGTTTATAAGTTGTATTTAACTATTTTCAGATGACAATATCTAGGATGTGATTATATATCTAATACACAGCTTAGAATTACAGTCGGCCCTCGGTATCCATGGATGGCCAGCTTGCATCCATGTGCATGTGCTCCCATTGTCTTGAATGGTGATGGGGCTGTGTGTACGCACCACCATTGGGCGACAACAGAACTCAAGCATCCATGGATTTTGGTATCTGCAGGTGGGTAGGGTCTGGAATGGATCCCCCATGGATATCGAGGGCCATTATTATTGCTATTATTATGCAAAGACCCAGCCCCAGTGACCTCACAATGCTTTCCCCTCTGGTCTCAGGTTTTGGTCATGAAAATCTCAAGGAGCAAGAAGAATAGGTGGTAGATAGAGTCATTGCCTGTGAGACAGGGGAGATCATCTAGAAAGGCAGAAGAAGGAAAAATGTTCTCTGTCTCAGTTGCTTAATTGACATCCATTGGAGGGAAGTTAAATATATATGTGAATCACATAAAATGTGCAGATCCCCTTTCATAGTTCAAAACAGTTTCCTAGGTCAACCAATGACTGTGATTTATCTCTTCATTCTGAACTGTGGGCACAAGAAGTCTAAAAAATTGAGCAAGTTCTCCCCCTTTCCCCCCACCCACTAGTATAAAATTCATACATTGCAAACATGCATGACTGCTTCTGTTACTGGTGAAAAGGAAAAGTGGGGCTCTATGAAAGACTATGCTGCATTTTAAAAACATCTATGTGTGCTTGACCTGGTTTACATTTCTCTTCAATAAAAAAAATCTCAATAAATAATTTTTGTGGATTCTTGGAGGAACCAATTCATTACCCGCTGACATAATCACTTATTATTTTATCTTCAAAATTGTCTGAGTAACTAATAAGTAACCAATGAGGCTTCAAACTTTCCTGGCTTTCCAGTCCACCAAAGAGATCTTTTCTTGGCTTTCTTTTTCAGCTGCTTCTAGTTCCTAAATTGTTGTCATATACTGCATCTAGCATATTTGTTCCCCCCATCATACAGCTATTTCAGTTATGAATTTATTTTCCTTATAACATTTTAAAATACAGATTAGTGTCATTACTTTATTCAAGTGGCAGCTTAGTAATCTATTAGAGTTTGAAGAAAGAGAGTTTGAAGAATTGAGCTACTGGAGACTAAAAATACTATTGTATAAAACTGGTATGCCATACCTGGAGACTCTGGCATTAATTGTAGGTGCACCTATTTTTAATTATGGGTTGGCATCTGATAGTAGTCCTCTTGTTAAATCTTTGTTGCAGAGTGTTATAAAAAGAACCACGAAGTTACTTCAGGAGCATAAATGCAATTTGAAATAGGATTTTAAAAGGGCTTTTTTTCTGTTCTTGTTTTTGGTTGACATCTTAAAATTCTCTGCAACAGTGGAAAAACTGATGCTGTCTCAAGGTTTTAAACTTCTTTGTAAGGTTTATATTCCAGTACTCTCTGCAAGGAGAGGAAGGCCCAAGAAAACCTGCCCTGGAGAATCAATGAGAGGCAAGTATCCTCCGTCCAGCTGCTGCTGCTGCTATTTTCTGGCTGTGCTCTGCAAGTGGAATTAGAGGATGCAGATGTAAGAAGGACTTGAACCTGGGGAATTACTAAAGTCCAAGTCTTCAATGGGCACTTTTATCCTATGTTTATAGGGGTGGTGAGGGAATAGACTGATATAGACAGAGCTTTCAAATGAACAGTGATTTATTTGGGGATCCAAGCATACAAAGACACTCTAACATTCAATCATACACACGAGAACTCAGGAATAAAGCAGTTAGCTCAGAGATGTGCCGATGTGACCTTTCAGGTTCCTATGTGATGTGCTTGCCTTGGATCCATGGTGTTTGCGCTCCTTTAGTCTAGGGCCATGGCAGGGACCTTTTATATTAAATCAACCATGGTAACACAGATTTACTTATTTGCAGATTCAGGATCACCTCCAGCTGTAACTCAGCAGACTCTGCCAACAAGTTCCGTCTACCTTATCTGTAAAGTTGAGGGAGCTAGCAAATTAAAAGCAGGAGCCCAGCAGTTTGCCTGTTGTGAGAACCACTTCAGAGGAACACAAGGGCAAGGGCCTATTGTGTTGATTGAAAGAAGGGGGAGGACTGCATTTTGTTAATTTGCACTATACCATTACACCAGTATCATCTTTAAGTGTACAGCCAGTCTATTATAGGAAGGGTGTGTTGTAAAAAGAGAGGAGATGTTGGACTTGAGGGGGTGGCCAAAACAGTTGTTCAAAGCAAAGGGATACAGAAAGGGAAAATAGTTCTACTTTAATTAAAGGGACAGGGTGCTAGTTTTCCCTGTCACCCAACTAGGGTTGCTGTAATTCTCAACCACAAAACCAGGACAAAATATATGTGGTGGGGATGTAGGACAAATGTAGGAGATTCAAGAAAAATGGAGGGCACAACCAACTAAAAACCGAAAACATTACTAAAATAATAATAATAAAAAAGAATGCACATATAAATTGAGGCTGAGCCTCAAGGTATTTATATGTGCATTGATTTTTTATTTTACAGTCTCATTTTAACTTAATGAAAGAAAGTGGCTGGCCATGGCCACATGTGCAGCAGCTGCTCAGGGAGAAGGCCGCACCGCCTGTGCTGGGTATCCTGGGGCTTGGCTCAATCGGCTGGCCGAGACCCCATGCGTAGCAGCCACTTTGGAAGAAGGCCTAGCTGCCCACTCTGGGTGTCCTGGGGCTTGGCTCAGCTGACTGAGGCCCCACACGCAGCAGCCACTTAGGGAGAAGGGCTTGCTTCCCATGCTGGGTATCCTAGGGCTTGGTTGAGGCCCTGGCCCATGTGGCTGCACCACCTCCCTTTCTCCTTCCTTCCCTGAGCTTCCCCTTCTCCATACCTGGAAGGGGGCCTCATCCTCCTTGCAGCCCAGCCCTGGCTCTGCACAGAGCACACAGTGGGGTGTTCAGGGCTGGCAGCAGTTGCCATCTTGGCCACTGGCCTGCACCGAGGAGGAGAAGTGACTCAGGAGGGAAGGAGGCGGAGCCAAGGCCGAGCTCAGCCATTTATTCCTGCCTTGTTCTGGGTACATTTTGTCAATCTCCAGTTTGACTAGAGATTGACAAAATGTGGCCTGGAACAAGGCAGGAATCTGGGATTGGAGGGTCTAAAGTGCCCAGCTGGGCCAGGACATGTTTTAGACCTTCCAACCCGGGATTGTCCTGGCAAAAAAATAGGAAATGGCAACTCTACATCCAAGCCAAACAACCGGGATCGTCTCAGCAACAGAACCCCTGGGTTGAAAAAGTTGCTGGTGAATGCCAAGTCACTGAAAGGGAAGACAGCTGTCATTCAAGATGAACTTGGATGGGCATGCTGACCTCTCTTTCTCACCTTTGTCCACCAGGGTTCTCTGTTCAGAGTCGGGGAGGTGGAGTTGCAGTAGTTTACACATTCCCTGACCAGGTGCCCTATCTGGTTGTTTTTTGGGTTTGAGTCTGTTTACCTGAAGCTGAGTGGCCAAGACAGATTAGGCGCAGGGGTAGGCAACCTTTCCCCTTTAAGGGCCGAGGGACTTCAGCTCCCAGAATCCCAGGAGCTATTGGCCAACATAGGGCTATTGGCCAACATGGCTGAGGCTTCTGGGAGCTGAAGTCCCTTGGCCCTTAAAGGGGAAAGGTTGCCTACCCTTGGATTAGGGATTCTGTTGATGTACCACCTACACTGCTGCTCAACAGTCTCCCTTCCTGAGCTAGTTGCAGTGGTGTCAAGGTTTCTCTTTTAGCGCTGGGGAATTTGAACATCCATTTTGAGGCAGCTCTGTTGAGAATGGCTCAGGACTTCATGTCTGTCATGATACCCATGTCTGTGATTATACCCATGGGTCTGTTGTATCTAGTCCTACTCACACTACATTCTGAATCTTCTTTTCTTCAGTGAATGAGGTGAATGTGATCTAGGAGAGGAGGAACTGTCTTTAATTCTGTTGTCATGGACGGATCACCACCCGGTAAAATGGTGGATCCCAGGAGGCTTATGGATACAGATGGATTCCTGATGGCTCATGGGGCTTTTCCTGCTGCCTTCAGAGGTGATCCTGTCAAAATCCTAGTTGACCCCTGAAATGCAGAAATGGCCAAGGCAGTGGACATGATCCTTTAACAAACAGATACAGTACTTGGGGATGGTGTGGCTTCCAGGAAGACACTCTAGGTCAAAGTTGACAACTCCACAGTGCAGGGAAGCTAATTTCTTCCCCAAACCTCTTGTGGGCTACCTCCTCAGCAGCCCAAAATATTGAAAGAACAGGATTTTTCTATTCTTTGCAAGATGTGGGAGAAGTCCAGATCGGGTACAGGATGCCATGATTAGGTACGGGATGCCTTTTGCCTGGGCATGAAGGTGTGTGATAAAATCCACATGAAAGTTTACATCCCAAACCTCACTCATGTGGGCCTGCCTAGGCTTTCTAATCATCACTAGCATATTCAATGGGAATGTCAGAGAGAACAGCTACAGAACTTCCTTGAAAGGGAGGTTAGGTTATCCCAGTCCACACACATAGGACCTTATCAAACGCTGGCCAGCAAGCGAAGTATAAGCGAAGTTTAAGTGAAGTAGACAGATTCCGAAAGGAATCTGTTTCACCTGCGCGGCCATAGCGCAATGTTTCTGGCCTTGGAGAAGGCGGCGGCGCGGCCATTGCGCAATGTTTCGGGCCTCGGAGGCGGCGGTGGTGCAGCCATTGCGCAATGTTTCGGGACTCGGGGGCGGCGGCGCCCTCCCGCACCTCGCCCTCCCTCCGGCACTTGCCAGCCCTCCAGCCAGCCTAAGGCACCGGTGGAGAATTATGTAAGAATGTAATTAATACATTTAATGTAATTTTAATGTACCAACCTATCTACAAGTAATTTTGTAAGGGAATTTTATACTGTTATTCTCTTTCCCTAGAAATCTGTTTAGTTTTTTTAAAGATAAAGATACCAGCATGGTGATATCTTTTTACTGACACTAGTGAATTAGCTTGCAAAGATTAAAGTGGAGATTAAAGATCAGAACCATGGTTTATGAAGATTAGAGCTGAACTTCAAGTAAGGGTAATTTATCTCCCAATCTATGAACCTATATTGGAAGAAAGACTTGCTTCATTTACATCCCAGTTCCATACATTCAGAAATACTCAGAAATAAATCCCAATCAGTTCAATGAAGTTTACTACCATGCAAGTACACATAGGACTGCAGTCTACTAGCATAATCCTGGAGCCCTGGTGGCACAGTGGTTAAATGCCTGTACTGCAGCCACTCACTCATAGACCACAAGGTTGCGAGTTCAATACTAGCCAGGGCTCAGGCTAGACTCAGGCCTGCATCCTTCCGAGGTCGCTAAAATGATTACCCAACTGTTGGGGGGCAATGAGCTTACAGTTGTAAACCACTTAGACACCCCATAGCGCAGTATGAAGCAGTATATAAATGAAGCTGCTTTGCTTTGATCCTGTGTATATCTACTCACTAACACTTCAATAAAAACTAAGGGGGGTTGCAGACTGTCAAAAATAGTGTGAATTCAGTCCACTTTTAGGGTTAGGGTTAGTGCTAGGGAATCATGGGAATTGTTATTTTTCTGAGACATTGAACCTTCTTTGTCAGAGAACTCTAGTGCCACAATAAAATTCAGTTCCCATGATTCCCTAACCTTAACCCTAACCCTAAAAGTGGACTGAATTCACACTATTTCTGACAGTCTGCAACCCCCCTAATTTACACTGAATGTGCACAAAATGATACTAATGAATGTTACTGTAGCTGAACAGTGACCGAACAAGCCATTGTAAACAATGTGCACCCATTGAAGGCCGAATAATATGTCTCTCCTGGGAATCAATGCACTGCAATAGTTTAGGGTGTTGGTCTGGTGTTTGAGAAATACAGGTATTATCCCCACTGAGCAATGTTATTCACTGACACTGGGCCAATCTCTTGCTCTCTTTTCCTGACCTAGCTCATAAAATTGTTGGGAAGATAAAACGTGGAAGAAAAGAATCATATTGCGGCCACAAAAGAAAATATATGATAAACCATACACATAGTGCTAATGCAAGTTTCTAAAATTGTCACTCATAAATAAATACAACAGGGGAGTGGTGATACCTACAATGTATTTCTAAGACTGTAACTTTTGAAATAAAAATACAAGCATATTGTCTCTAAGGTCCAAAACACACTGCAGAAATAATCCAGTTTGAGACTTCTTTAACTGCCCTGGCTCAATGCTAGAGAATTCTGGCAACTGTAGTCTTGTAAGATATTTAGCTGCTTCTGTCAAAGAGCTCTGGTGCCCCAACAAACTACAATTCCCAGAATTACCTAGCACTGAGCCAGGGTAGTTATGGTGCTCTCAAACTTGATTGTTTCTGCAGTGTGTTTTGGCCTTAATAGCACTGTTTTTGTATGTATTGTATCATAGAATCATAGAGTTGGAAGAGACCACAAGGGCCATCCAGTCCAACCCCCTTGACATGCAGGAACTCAAAATCAAACTATCCCTGACAGATGGCCATCTAGCCTCTGTTTAAAGACCTCCAAGGAAGGAGACTCCACCACTCTCCGAGGGAGTGTGTTCCACTGTCAAACAGCACTCACTATCAGGAATTTCCTCCTAATGTTGAGGTAGAATCTCTTTTCCTGTATGTTGCATCCATTGCTCTGGGTCCTGTTCTCTGGAGCAGCAGAAAACAAG
>CM034703.1:90218507-90229463 GCA_020142125.1 Phrynosoma platyrhinos
TGGTACTATAAATTAATAGCATGATGTAATGGAGATGACCACAGTACAGCACATTCTTTATTGATATACCTCACATAGGTATGCATCTCTAACATCCTAAATATAGGAGCTTTGCAGACCGGCCTAAAGGGCCAGGCTAGGGGTGGAGTTGGGGTGTGGCAGCTACATGCCGGCTGCCCCAACTCAATCCTGACACTGTCCTGACGCCGCACGCCTGTCCGCACAGCGTGCGGCATCAGGACATCCTCCTGGAGTAGCGTGTACACACGCTGCATGGAAGAGCCATGGCGCTGGCTCTTAGGGCAGCCTTTTGCCACCCCTAAAAGGAGCAAATTTTGCCGCTCTTTTGGGGGTGGCAAAAGGGAGGATCAGGGCCGCAGCATGTGGTTGTAAAGCCCATAGTTGTAAAACCAAAGCTTATGAAAGTTATTTTGTGGTCTCTAGCTTCCCAAATCCCTCAGTCAGTATGACCATTGCCCTGGATGTGTACACTCACCCCATCTTTTCCTGTAACAAATATATTCTGTAGGGATTTAACATCTTTTGATGAGAAGCAATAGTGGGCACATATATGGCCATGCAAACATATATACACACAGAGTATGTTGTGTTCACCAAGGGTAATTTTGCCTTTATTACAGCTGCTTAGGCTTATCAAAAATATGGTATGTGTGTGCTTTAAATTTAATAATAACATTATGTTTAATCAAAAATATTGTTTAGATTATGAATCATTAATTATGAGAGGTGAAGGCAATGACAAACCACTTCTGAACAAATCTTGCCAAGCAACCCTTGTGATAGGTTCAGCTTAGGGTGACCCTAAGTCAAAAACAAGGAACATAACAACAACAAAAAGAGAGCATCTACAATGTAGAAATAATGCAATTTGACATCACTTTAACTGCCATAGCTGTGTCTACCCAACCTTGTAGTTTTCTGAGACACCAGCACTCTTTGCCAGAGAAGGGCAAAAACCTTATAAAACTGCAAATGCCAGGATTCCATAGGACAAAGCTACAGCACTTATAGCAGTGTCAAAATTGTATTGTTTCTACAGTGTGGATCCACTCTCAGATTGCCAGAAGAAGTAAAGAGAGGATAAACCTAGTCTTTGTGAGAACGAACTTCATAGCCAGGGAGCAACTTTTTAAGCATTAACACTTAATATTAGTTCTTTTTCTGCCACACAGTAGAATGAGAGAAAGAAGAGACTAATTAGAGAATGTTCTGTTTTCACTCAGTCTCTTGAGTGTAGGTCACTGGACTGGCACTTATGCAGGTGTTAAAAGGTTTTTGGTTAGAAGACTCACTGTAAAACATAAAAGAGAAGAAACAACAATGGTCCAAAGTCTGTCAGTTGCGAGATGGAGCATTTAAAAACAATCTGGGAAAGAAAATTGTAGAAATGCTCATATCAGAGCTAAGAAGTAACAGTTGGTTATAACTAGTCCTGTGTCATTTTTAAAAATGGTAAGTCAGAGGGACAATAATACACTCGTACCTCCACATTTGTGGCTTTGACTTTTTAGTGGATTTGATTATTCATGGATTTTATTAATATGTTCTCTCTAGGAATCTCTAGGTCCTCCAGCACAACTCTGAGGTCAAGTTTAACCAAATGTTGTACTGAAGGGCCTAGAGATTCCTAGAGAGAACACTCCACTTGTAGCTCTCCAGCACAATTCTATGGCCAATGTCTGGCAGATGTTGACCACAGAGTTGCACTGGAGGACCTAGAGATTCCTAGTGAGGTGTTCTCTCAGGTAAAAACATTGTGTTTTTGTTATTTGCAGTCTTTCCACATTCATGGGGAGTCCTGAGCCCCTAATCCCAGCAAATGAGGAGGGATAAGTGTATAATAATAAGACCTTATTTAAAATTTTGGTCAGTTTTAAATATGTTGATTATATTTGGGTTTTGGGTAAACTCAGGGTGAATCCTTTATAAGAGAGATGTCCAAAGCATTGGGATATGTTGGAAATCCTTGCAAGCAATATTGAAAACTGAAAGCTTTCAAACATTGTTCTTTTAGTAATGCCTACATTTCCAGGAACCATCCAAAACAGAATAAAATGGCTTGGAATGGCATATTCCAAGCTAAATTCATTAGAAGTGACAAAACCTGCATAGAAAGCACATTCTAGAACTTTCCCTAGGCCAACAATTGAATTAAAATTTAAAAAATCCATATAGCACAAAATAGCTTGGAACTCAGCTTCTGAGCAGATGCATCACTAGCGGGGTGGAGAACAGCAGTGGGGTGGTACATCCTGTGGGACTGGCGTGGCTACTGGGTGAGTGACAAAGGCCATTGCCTCCCTTTGCTGCCCACCTGCCAGTCACACAGACACCTGAATGGGCCCTCCTGAGGCTGCAATGCTGCTGGGGGAGCAGTGTCTTCATTGTCTGGCACAGCTGCTGGGACAGCTGCCACAGTGGATTCTGAACGCTCTTCAGGGGGACAGTGCCTTTAGAGTCCAGCATGACTGTTTTCCCAGTAGCTGGGCCAAATTTTGAAGGCCCTTCATGGGGGATGCCATCAGGGTCCAAAATGGCTGCTGGGAGAGCAGTTGTGCTGGTCTCCAAACAGGTGATCTGGAGGCTGCAGCATCAGTCTGTGCGGGCAGGCAGTGTTGATCAGGAGAGCAGGGCAATTTGCCTAGTTTGCCCCCCCCCCGTTATCGGGTGACACCAATCACAATGATATCTCTGCTTCTGAGCAAGCTTTGGTAATCAAAATTCACCAGTGAGTCATTACTAGAAAGGGATGATGCAAGGGAAAGTGGTTAGCCACTTTGGGTCCCTTTGTTGGGAGAAAAGCGACATAATAATAATAATAATAATAATAATAATAATAATAATAATAATAATAGTAACAGGCAGATACCAGTTCTGAAGTTCTGCTGGAAGAGCAGTATAATTTGAAGAGCATGATTTCCTCTTTCGGCTGCCCTTCCCTATTTTCCAAACCTGCTCAATAGGCTGCAAAAGTTTACAGACAGGGCTATGGAACACCTTCAAATACTGCAGAGGTGGGATGGAGTGGACAGGAAATTAGACATATGGCAATATTTATATAACTGTGTTATTTATAACATGCTGTAACAATTTCATAATAATATTATTGGGAACTTAAGTTGGGACAGGATGCATAAATGTTTGCTTCAGAAGTGCTGAACCTGGCTTTTAATCAGGATTCCTGGAGGCCACTGTCATCAGAAATAAAAACACCTTCCCTTTTTTAAAACATGCTTTTCAGGGCTTAGCATTGTTTAAGACACAGCATCAGGAGCAGTAATTCCACTCTGCAGTGCTGAACTATTTTAATGATTTATTTTAATATTTTAGACTATAATGTGATGTGCTATAAAACTCTTGAAAGGAAGTATACAAATACTCTACTCCCCTTTCTGATCACACGTGCCCTTGTGACCTATGTTTATCTTTACTGCTTTTTTGCCACGATAGCAAGAAAATTTTGATTGAATTAATCAATTTAATTTCCAGAACACTCATGCTCTTTTTATGTTTCTTTCTTTTTTTTTCTGATGTAAATGAATCAGTTACTTCAAGCCTCCCTCATTTGGAAGTGTAACCTGCCCAAATTTCTATTCTTTTATTATTTTTAATATTTTGGTCTTAGACCAAAATAAGGATCTGATTGATAGAAATACCCTTAATAATTAGTTCCCCATCATTCATTTCATATACATATTTCAGAGCATCTCTGTCCAAATGGAGGCACTGAACTAGAATGATTACTGGCTCACTTGTGAATAAGGATCAAAGATTGCTACATAACTGAAGACTGAAAAGCAATGCATATTTATTACTCTGAAATCAATAAAAACCTGTATGAGAAACAAACAGAGTCAAAATTGCGGATGCTTTTGGGATTCAACACAGAAACAGAAACATTGCTATAAAAGCAATAATAATCTTCTGTCAGAGATACAATAGAAGCTTATCACTGACCAATCCAAGTTAATGTAGATAGAGAAATGAATAAATAATAAATTAGAATGCCCAGTAGGACTTGCACTAAGTTCTCTTCATCTGTAGAACTAAAAATAATTACTCTGACTCACAAACATTCATTAGGATGATTTAGGGCCTTTGCAGACTGCCAGGAATAGTGCAAATTGAGTCCACTTTAAGGGTTAGGGTTAGTGCTAGAGAATCATGGGAATTGTTTTTTTTCTGAGACATTGAGCTTTCTCTGTCGAGAGCTCTGGTGCCACAATAAAACACAGTTCCCATGATTCCCTAACCCAAACCCAAACCCTTAAAGTGGACTCAATTTGCACTATTTCTAGCAGTCTGCAAAGGCCTTTAATGCCAATGTTTATGGTATTTTGGTGGATATTTATTTAATTAGAGCTTTTATACTCTTCAGCCAAATAGCCTCCCAGCTTATAACCTGTTGATTTGACAGTTCTCTGCCTCAGGCTTACAATCTAAACAAGACAGAAAACATAAGGAAAAAGGAATGGCAGTGGGGAAGGTGATTAAGTCCATCAGATACTGCTTATTTTTTCATCTGCTCCTGGGTCACAATGGAGTTGTGTCTGCCTATTCTTCTTTCCCTTTGAGAGAGGGATAGAAACATACAGGATTTGTTATATGGTAGGGAACATATGTAACACTAGACATTACATCCCCTCAAGGCATCCCTGTACTTGGAAGCCAGGTTAGGCAGGGCAGGGGCAGTCCCCTCTAATTTGGCAGCAGTAAGTTTATGCAGAATGTTATAATAAATTCCTATCAAAATTAATGGACATGGTTTACTTACTTGAGGAGAGATTCAACCTGCTGCAGCACCTACTACCGCGAGGCAGAACTTTCTCTCACCCCATCTTATTTCATTTGACTTCAGTTTACTTTCTCATATATGTTAGGACAAAGTGAGAGCCACCATGATGTAAGTAGTTTGAGTGTTGGACTATGACTCTGGAGAACAGGGTTCGGTTCCCAACTCGGCCATGAAACCCACTGGGTGACCTTAGACAAATCACACCCTCTCAGCCTCAGGCAAAGGCAATGGTAAACCTCCTCTGAACTCTTGCCAGGAAAACCCTATGATAGATTCACTTTAGGTTCTCCATAAGTCAGAAATGATTTGAAGGCATGCAATGACAACAGCAAGGTATAAGTTAGAAATCTTCCTATGTAGATTCACTCAGGACCAGTCTGGGACAGTGGTGTCACTAGGGTTTGTGTCACCTGGTGCAGTAACACATGGCATAACCCCCTCCCCGACCTGCTCTCATACCACACCATATAACAGGGGTCCCCACACTTTTTGTTCCGGGGGCCGGTTCGCTTTGGGTGGGCCGGAGGTGCGCGTGCATGCACACTACTAGGGCACCATTTTGGTGCCTGGAGTTGTGCGCATGCATGCGCAATGCTGGGTGCATGCACACGACTCTGGACCCCATTTTGGAATACAAAATGGAGATCAGTGGCACGTGGCAGTGGCAGCGGCAGCGGCAGCAGCCGGACCGGCCGTGGGCTGGTAAAAAGGCCTCGACAGGCCAGGGCCGGCCTGCGGGCCATAGTTTGGGGACCCCTGCCATACAGAATCATTAGTAATGTTTTTTGTACTAATGTTACTTGTAAATCATAATTTCCAAATATCACTGAATGGAATGGCAATAATTGTGACATACACAACTAACAACAACAACAACAACAACAACAACAACAATAATAATAATAATAATAATTTATATCCCACCCCTTTGAGATCAATTAAAACTGTGCCTTTGAATTAGAGATCATAGTCACAGCTTAAATGTATATTTGCATGTATATCATTTCATCTGGTTAAAATTAAAATTTGGTAAGATGTGATGTTTTAAAGGAAAAATTTAAAAGAATTAAACAATTTAAAATAAGATAAAATATATTTTTTACTTTTTTTAAAAAAAGTTATTTGTTTAAAACCTGGGGTCTCTCCTTTCTCCTCCCACTGAACCTCACCTCACTCCGGCCATCTCTTCAGCATTTTAAAGGGGTACAGGTGAATGCCACAACCCTTTTCCACCAAAAGGGAACCCTGGTGGCGCAGTGGTTAAATGCCTGTACTGCAGCCACTCACTCATAGACCAGAAGGTTGTGAGTTCAATACCAGCCAGGGCTCAAGCTAGACTCAGGCCTGCATCCTTCTGAGGTCGCTAAAATGATTACCCAACTGTTGGGGGGCAATGAGCTTACAGTTGTAAACCGCTTAGACATCCCATGGCACGATATGAAGCGGTATATAAATGAAGCTGTATTTGGTAAACAGTGATGTCGCACATCACTTTAGAGCAGGGCTAGGCAACCTTTCCCCTTTAAGGGCCGAGGGACTTCAGCTCCCAGAAGCCTCAGCCATGTTGGCCAATAGTCCCATGTTGGCCAATAGCTCCTGGGATTCTGGGAGCTGAAGTCCCTCGGCCCTTAAAGGGGAAAGGTTGCCTACCCCTGCTTTAGAGTGTCACCTGGTGTGGTCTGCACTCCCTGCATCCCCTAGTGATGCCCTGGTCTGGGACAATAAAGCAGAGAATGCCCAATAAAGCAGAAAATGCAAACTCACTTCCAAATACCCATACTTTGGATATAAAAACTGTTTGAGTTTTATTAATATAGTAAAATATACAAGTACATACATGTATATTTACATAGACAAACATATACCAACAATACTAACAATATACAGTAAAACATAGAATGTAAAAAGATTAGGCAGAATTGTTAACATTCTTCTATCATGAATTTTCCCAGATCAATTAAAGTCACCTTATCATAACAAGGATCATAAGTTTTCTCGATACGACATATATTCATTGAATTTGTCCCTATACATTCTAAATATTTCTACTTATTTCTACTTAACAATATCAAATCTAAAGTAATATATATATTTTCCCCTTATATTCATTATTATAGAGAAAGAAAGATTAAAAGTTACAAAAGGAAGAAGAAATGGACGCTATATAATGTTATCCAGAAAATTTTCTTCATGAATATTTCCAATTTCTAATTAATGTTATCCAGAAATTTTTCTTCATGAAGATTTCCAATTTCTAATTAAGCAAGACCTTTGTACCAACCTTTTTTTATTCCCATATAGTTTGAAGCAATTCCAGTCATTTTCTTTGTTTTTTCTTGATATTTCTCACATAGCAGCCGTTAGAATATACAAGTCCATAGCTTCTCTCAATTTGATTATCCATTCATCTTCGGAGGGGGTTTATTCTTTTTTCCAATATTTAGCAAATAAGATCCTCGTGGAAGTAACTATATATAATATGATTCAAGACAGCTTTTTTCCTATCTTTATTTTACATGTGATGTTTAATAAAAAATTAAAGGGTCATATCATATTTCAATTTGTAGTATCTCCTTTATCAATCTATGTATTTTCTTCCAGTACTTTTCAGCTTTTGGACATTTCCACCGTGAATGGAAAAAAATACCTCCTGGTTTTTGACATTTCCAGCATTTGATATCTCCTGTTTTATATATATCATTTAATTTTGAATGAGACATATACCACTGGTGCATAATTTTTAGAAAATTTTCTTCATAATCTTGACACAATGTAAAATTATTAGTGATTTTCCAGGTCTTTCCCCAACTATCCAGTTCTATGGGTTTTCCAATATCTTGTGCCTATTTTATTATGGTATGTTTAATAAGTCTCCAAGTCTCTATTTTTTTAATATTTTATAATACTTCACTATATGTCCTCTTTCTTTATCCAAAAGTATCTTGCCCATCTCATTTTTTCTATTGTAAATCCTAAGGATTATTATTATTTTGTCTATTTTGAATCATTCCGGTATTTGGGTATATGGAAATCAATTGATATTAATTCCTTCTTCTTTCACTTGTTCTATAGGTTTAATAACATAGTTCTTATCTTTTTCCTGTATTATTAAGTCCTTATATCTTATCCATTATTCAATTTTATTCTTTGAGATAACAAGGCTTCCTGAGATGAAACCTATATGGGTATTTCTTTGTAGAATTGATTCTTAATCTTTAACCATATCTTTAAAAGAGCTCTTCTTATAAAGTGATGGTTAAAATCCTTGTTATCTTTAACTTTATCATAACACATGTAGGCATGGAAGCCAAATCTTATGCTGCTACTTTCCAGAGACTATAATCTCTTATTGTGTAAATTCACCAAATCTTCTATCCAGTTTAGACACGATGCTCAGTAATTACATTTAAGATTAGGTAGAGCACAACCTCCATTCTCTTTAAATTCTGTTAATATTTTCTACCTGATCCTCACTTTCTTTTTGTCCCAGAGAAAATTTGACACTTTCAAAAAGTTTTTTATCAGTGATAATTGATAGGTTTTGAAACATATACATAAGCCTTGGAATCATCTTAATAATTGCTGTTTTTCCTGATAATGATAGATGTAATTTTGTCTGTTTTGCCAGATCATTCCTTATCTCCTTTCAAACTTTTATCATAATTGTTATGCAAAAGGTCTATGATTCTTTTTGTCAGGTAGATAACTAGATATTTCACTTTGGATTCTATCTTGAATCCAGAATTGTCTTTTAATTCTGTGTCTTCTGTCATTGTTTGATTTTTTTTGTTAGAATAAATGTCTTGTTTTGATTTATTTTGAGGCCAGATACAGAGCTATACTCTTGTAAAACTATTATAATTTGTTTAATGCTTTTTAGAAGTTCCTCTAGAAAACAAATCAGATCATTGGCAAAGACTTTCATTTTAAAGATTTGTTCTTTCACCTTTACTCCTTTTATTTTTGAGTCTTCCCTTATTTTATAGTTTAATACTTCTAATACTGTTAGAAACAAAAGGGGGGGATAATGGGCATCCCTGCCTGGTGCCTTTCTCTATCTTTATATATTCTGTTCTTTCTTCATTTATGAGTAATTGGGCTCATTATAGATGGCCCTTATCCAATTCTGAAATTTGTCTCCCATGTTCATCCTTTTAATTGTTTCTTGTAAGAGTAACCAGCTTACTATATCAAATGCTTTCTCTGCATCTATTAGTATCAATACATATTTTCTTTTTCTATCACATTTTGTTCCTTTATTTAAAGAGATTTATTTTAAAGGGGAGAGGAACAACATGGATGTTATTGTGGGAGTCTACTACAGACACAAGTCAAATTGAGGAAATGGATGATGCCTTTCTAAAACAGATGACCTCACACTCAGAAAAAAAGAGATGTAGTAGTGGTGGGTGACTTCAACTATGTTATTTGCTGGAAGTCAAAACTTTAAGGTTTAGCAAATTCCTCACTTGCCTGGAAGACAATTTCATTCAGACAGGCTTTTAAAACAGAAAGTTTTAAAAGAACATCCTGCAGATGTTATATGGTTTTTAAGTGTTTTTATCTTTTTAATTGTATACAATTTTTAAATGAGTCATCAATTTTATTTTAATATTGGAATATTTATTTTAATATAAGACAATAATGCTAGGTAGTATAGTAGGCAGTAGGAAAAGAGGAAGAGGTAGATCATATTCCAGATGGAAGCCTCAGCCCTGAGTCTGCAAGACCTGAGCAGAGCTGTTAATGATAGGGTGACTTGGAGATCTCTCATTCACAGAGTTGCCATAAGTTGAGGTCAGCTTGATGGCAATTAACAACAACAATAAAACTAGGTAAGGCATACTGTAACAGTCTCCAGTGGAACCCCAGTGGAGGGGGGATATGTGGTGGAAAGTAGGAATTAAAAGAATATTCCTTATTTATGTACTAGCCCCCCAAAAAGCGTGGGTGGATCTTCCCAACACTTGGGAAACCCAGTTAGAAATACTAATACAGTCATGAGAATTCTGTGCTGTATTCCCCCCCCCCAAAAAATGGGGAAACAATTCTGTATAGAAATACATGTGAGTTCTTTGTATGATAATTTTTGTGTGTGCAAAAATTCACATTTTTAATATTCTGTCCCCTCCCATTTCCAGATTGCCATGTGTTTCCTTTATACAAGATTGCTGTTTTCTTATTTAAAAAAGCAACCTTTAACAGCAGCAAGAAAAACAACAGCAACAACGTTTGCATAAAAATCTTGGTCAAAACCCATGAATCTTGCAAAAACAGGACCTTGTGGTTTTTCTGCAGAAGATTTTGTGTGTGCAGTATTTTTTTGTAAAATTGTTGTTTGTTACACAGAAAACAGCAACTTTGGACAAAAGCCTCACATGTGCCCCCCCAGGTGCTCTTGGAGTGGCTAGTAGGGTTCTGCTTTTAGATAGCTGGTTTTTGACAGTTCTGCAGTTCCTTAACCTGCCTGATAAGCATGGGCTTTGTGTAAAAACACAACTAAAGTTTCGCATTTGAATCACAGCCGGATGTAAGACTTTTAAAGTTAAAAAAAAAGACTAAAATGAGTTAGGCCAGCTGTCTGCAACATGTTTTACAGATGCACTGGATGTATCATTCCCAGATGGCCCATCCACTTAGGGCTTGTCCTCATGGGTCAAATGGCCTGGGTTTCCCCCCAGCCTTGTTGCAAATGATGCAGGCCAAAACCCCTTTGGAAGGTTCGGGCCTGATTCTGGCTGCCTTTATCCCAGAGCCGGGCTACATAGGTGTAGTCAGGCACTCTGTTTATGCATCAGACAGGGCAACTGGTGGGTCCTTTCAGATGGATTGACCACCGGAAAGATAAGGAGCAGTATGCAGTCTCTGGTCCAGGGTTGGTGTGGGGACAGGTGTAAGGAAAATGCAACATGGGACATACAGTGATGGAAATAAAATATGTATGTGAAAGGCACAATGACTAAGCAAGAGCAATTATGAAGCTACACAGGTGCAAAAGCTAATGTAATTTAGAAGTCTTGAGAGCCAAGGACAGAGTTATAGAATGCATATTGGAACCACCTGAGATTCATTAAGTGTACAAAAAGTGTACAATTTTAGGTTCAAGACTTCTCTGACTGATTCTCAACCCTTATTAAATT
>CM034703.1:90229563-90243823 GCA_020142125.1 Phrynosoma platyrhinos
AGGTGGTGAGTTAGAGTCAAAGGTGAAGAGCTACAACTCCCATCATCCATGACAGTATGAACACCCACCCATCCCTGCACTGACCCAGGAACTAACATGGATGTGATCCAGAGCCAGAATAGCACAGGCTCAGCCCATCTACCCTTGCCCATCTGCTCAGGCCTTTAGTCATCCAGAACAGTTGGAGGGCACTAGTTTGAAGAAAATTAAGCAAGGAAAATTGGTCAATGGGAAGAAATTCAAGAAATAAGAGAATTGGTAAGTAGGAAGGGATATCTTGGAAAACTAGGAAAACTAACCAGCCTGCATATAACTATGTTCATTTGATTGTGTCCTGAGACTAGGTGGTGTAATTCGTAGACCAGACTCCTGTGGCAAGATTTTCTACCTTTACTGACAACCTTGTAATAGTTCAGAAAGATTGTTCATCTTGTTAAAATAGGAGCATTCATCTACTCAATGTTGTATTACTCTTGCATCTATAACATAGCCTTATTGGATCAATTCCTTCAAGAAGTGAATTAACTTGGGGGTTTTTGTTTGTTTTTTTGTTTTTTGTTTTTTTGTTATTCGTGTGACTCCACATGAATAATGTATTAAATTTTGATTCTGGAAACAAATGTTGGGATTACTTCATACCTAGCAACTCCAAAGACTTAATAACAACTTGAAGGTAGAAATATCTTTCACTAACATGTCATGACAATCAGCCTTCACAAAATGAAAAAAAAAAAAAGTAGAACCCTTCTTGAGGGTGAAGAAACAAAACCTGCTCCTGTTCCTTTTCAGGCACTAATCACATATAAAAATGATCAGGCCTCATTGGTTCAAGAATCATAACTATCAGAAAAGTGCCCACAAGGAGGTACATAATCCATAACACTGAGATTACTAGACAAATCTGAAAATAGTATACAGCCATGCATTTTGACCCCAAGCATGGCATAAAATACAATAGGATAGAGGCAGAAACATTTTGGTTGAGATACATTAACAGTGCCCAGACTGAAAAAAACGAATGTCTGGTGGAACCCAGTACTAACACCTGTGTTCCTACAATGCAAACTGTGGTGACTGGTGTCATGGCTAACACTTTCATATTAAAAATCAATGGATTAATGCAGATGTTTTAATACTATAAGTGTTTCAAAACATTTTGGTGGCTCTACTCATAGCACTCAATGGGCTAGATGGCTGACCCACATGCAGATTCTGCTGCTTTGCAACTTCTTTACAGAAACTTTTGTATGCTGCCTTCTGTAACTATTGGACTATCTCTGTCAGCTACCACACCCAGGATTCAGGTTTTCTCAAAATACATTCCTTAAAATGTGCAACTAAAGCCTGCATCTTACATATATCAGCAAATGATATTCAGAGGCTGGAGTGAGCATGTGCTGGATTTTAAGAAACTAATATGTTCTCATTAGTCATTACAAACTCATTCTACAAATGTACAGTTTCATATATTTTGATTTCCGGTACAATACTTCTCATTGTTCATTTCTTGCTTGGTGATTATGATGATTTCAGGATAACTTCCTCACTTCAAAACTGGATGTCCTTTGCCTGACACTTAAAAAAAAAATCTATCTTTACTTTTTGAATACAGTACCTGTCATTTTCTTTGAGTCTCCATTGCTCATGAGCTAACTCCACAAGCCTAAGGATTTGGAACTTGTCAAATCTACAGTTTCACTATTGTCTAATCTGTTATAACTGTCAAATATTATTTCATCCCAGTGACTTTGCTTCCTAAGGCAAAAAGTCTGCGTCATAGAATCATCTTAACAGTGACAGCTCTCACAAACACAATGACCATTGCAGATAAATATATCCATTTAGAGATTTGTGTGTATGTGTGTTTGTACATGTATCACTTATTTACATGTTCACATTTGTATGATCAATCAACTATTGACTAGATTTTTTTTTGGATACCAGAAGGTCATAGCTAATCATTTAGAACATATTTTATTAAAGTAGCCAATGAAGCTGAAATGTTAAAATGCTATAGCACAATATTTTCTTTTCTACCTTCTTCAGCTATTCTGAATAAAAAAAGTGATTGGCTTGTTAAAAGTGTTGTAATTTTATGCCATGGCCAATGCAAATATGGCTAGTGGAAGCAATAATCCAACAATATTTGCAGCCCTTTAAGTTGTTGACCCTCTTGTACACGCTGTTTTTCTCTCTATGGTAACCCCAACCCCTTCATAAATATTACACATGAACTGGTATTTTATTATGTAACATGTCAACTCTTGATAGTAAGCCTCCCTACAATTGAAGTAATCTGGTGGTTAAGTCAGCAATAAATGTCTCCTTGTCTGGATATTTTGGCTTCTCCTTAAGCTTTTAATCAGGGAATTAACATTCTTATTACCATGAATATGAACATGATAGCTCAGATTTAACTTTTAGGTGAAGCTATTTTTCTTTGGCATTTTTTAAAAAAGAAATATCATCTAAAATATAAGATGTCAGTTAAACATGGAATGTGCAGGGCTTGATATGAAATACATTCCTGCACTTAACAGATTTTGAGACTCACAAGATTCTAAGTGAATGCAAGTGAGAACTTATAATTTCTGAAGCAATTTCTTCTGAGCACCTTTTTGAGTCAGGGAGCTTTCAAATCTATTTTATACCTGTGATATTTTCAGAAGTGTCTTTCCTGATATAGATTTATTGTTGTTATTTGCTGTCATATTAGCTTCAGGTTACAGCGACCTTCTGAATAAAAGACTTCCAAGAGCCCTGGTTATCAACAGCCTTACTCAGGTCCTGCAAACCCAGGACTATAGTTTCCCTGATTGAATCAATCCACCTGTAGTGCACTTTTTGGAGATTATCGCACCACAAAATAAAGTGACTGATCCCCGATGGGATACAGTCGCATTTCTGATTGCTACCAGATATTATCATACTGAAATCACTGCTGCTGACACCAGGTGACTGCAGTCTGGCTGCATCCTCGGTCCCAGCCGTGCTTAGCCAGCCCATTTTCCAAAACAGAAGCTTGCCTACTGTTTTTCACTTTATTGAGCATCATCATCTTTTCCAATGAGTAACATCACCTCATGATATGTCCAGGGTAAAACAGCTTCACCTTAGTCTTATGGCCTCTAGTGAAAACTCAGGCCTGATTTAATCTAAGATGATATTAATTTGCTTTTTTTGGCAGCCCATGGTAGAACAATTCTCCAGTACCAAATTTCAAGTGAGTTCTTCCTGTCATCTTTCTTCACTGTCCAGCTTTCATACCTATTAATTGAAATAAAAAATACTGTGGTCTGGATGATTATGGGTGGTTTAAAATTTATGATTGAGGATCTTACCTAGTTCCTTTATAGCTGTTCTTTCAAGTCTTAGTCTTCTGATTTCTTAACTACAACCTCCATTTTGATTAATGACTGAGCCAAGGTATAGACATTCTTCAACAACTTTGATGTCTTCTTTTCTCACTTAAATTTTAAAAAATATTCTGTGGTTATTATTTTTGTCTTCTCAATATTTTCATCATTTAGTTTCATCAATAGCCTTTCCAAGTCTTCGCTGTGCTAAATTGTGGGATGCTCCTTTAACTGTGTTTGAATGACAAAGCCTATGAAAAATAGAGTGAAAAGTTACTTTTTACCTGTAATACCTAACATTTAAAATATCGAAAACTGAAATCCTGTCTCAGGAGACAGCTATGATCGCTTCCCATCTAAATCCCTCCCACTCTTCCAGCTACAAGAAAATAGCTGGATGCTTATCTGCTGGTGCCCCTGCTCTCCACTGGTCAGGAAATGGCTGGTTTGGGAAGTCTGAGAAAAGATGGGATTGGAAGGATTTTAGTCACTGTGCAGTCAGTGGAAAATTCCAACTTACACAGCAGTAAAAACAAATTAATGATGGTGTAAGTGCAATTTGTTGTTGCTTTTGAGTGCCTTGAAGTAGTTTCCAAGTTATGACCACCCTAAGGTGAACCTATAATGGTTTTTTCCTGGCATATTTTACACCATTGTTATTCACTAACTAGATGCCAACTGAAATTTTAAGTACAGGCAGCCTGCATATTACGTAAGGGATCTGTTCTGGGACCCTTCGAATTATATGATTTTTGCATATAATCTGGAACGCTGTTTTTCTTACATGAAACATGAACAATGAAGTGTTCTCTCTAAGCATTTTCTAGGTCCTCCGTTGCAATTCTGTGTATTCTGCTGCTGGATGTTAACCATAGAGTCATGCTGAAGAGCCTAGATATTCCTAAGGAGAACATTTTTCTAACATTTCCTAGGTCCTTCAGTGCAACTTTATGGTCAGCTTCCAGTGGAAGCACACCATAGAATCATGCTGGAAGACCTAGAAAAGGTCTAGAGAGAACATGCTTTTTCTGACTTGTTTAAGAGAGCCCGTGTTATATGAACTCAAGTACTTAATACATGGTCCTGCTGTATTAGATTTCAATGAGTGATCAAACTGTCTACTAGTACAGTCCTAAATATTTCTGTTGTAAAATAGTGGGGGAAACTGTTTCCTCATACGGTAAAAATTTGATACATTTCTGTTCTGCTTCAGAGAGGGTTCTTTGTGAGCTGAGTGTTTCCATGCTCATTCACCTTCAGAAATTACTGAACTGGCAAATATATAGATATGTAGCACCACAGATGAAGGTGGGTTTGTATTTCTGGAGCGAAGGGCAGTTGTTTGGCTGAGCTGTTTGGAAGCCTATGTGTGTGTTTTTGTGTGTTTTCTGAACTGTGTGCTTTCCTGAGCACATGGCTTAAGAGGCCAGGGCATCTCCTGAGCGCAACTCAAGCTGAATCCACACTGCAGAAATAACCCAGTTTGACATCACTTTAACTGCCATGGCTCAATGCTGTGCATTTCTGGGAACTGTAGTTTTGTGAGACATTTAGCTTTCTATGTCTTCTTACCAACTTCTTTCTTTCAGTCTGTCTCAAAGGTGCTACAAGATCTCTCTACATACTGATTCTACAGTCTAACACGGCTATATCTTTGAATTCTATAACAAGAACAAGAAAATGCAACATCATAACAAATGAAACATTGTTAACCATCTTTCAAATAAAGTTTTATTGTTGTTCACTTACAAGCTTGTTAGAAACTGGAATTATTATCCACGCTACTAAGAAATAAAGAAACTAAGAGGGGTTGCAGACTGCCAGAAATAGTGCAAATTGAGTCCACTTTTAGGGTTAGGGTTAGGGAATCATGGGAACTGTATTTCATTGTGGCACCAGAGCTCTCTGACAGAGAAGGCTCAATGTCTCAGAAAAAAAAACAATTCCCATGATTCCCTAGCACTAACCCTAACCCTAAAAGTGGACTCAATTTGCACTATTTCTGGCAGTCTGCAACCCCCCTAAGATTGGGGAGTAAACCCATAGATATACATCACATATTGGGGCAGCGGTGGGATCACAATACCTATAGGGCTGCCATCTGAAGAGAAAAATTTAGGTGAAGGAGGGGCTTCTTCACACTCCTTATCACCTTCTTTGCCTCAGTCTTCTCACAAAAGGAAAACTGTAATTTACTTGGTGAAAATAGAACAAATGATGAGGGATTATGAGGGTTCAACAGCATTAGTGGAACAAAATCTGGAAGATAGTAATACTCTACTTCTACACAAAAACTTAATTGATTAGGCTGGTTGTTTAGGTTGAGAATTACCACTTCATAACTGAGTGGTAATTTGAACCCAAATCTTCTCAGACCACAGCAAACAGATACTGCATCATGAATGTTTCAATTATGTCAAAGCTATAATAAATATTTTCAGCATTACAAATTACAAGATTGACTACCTCAGAAATATAGCATTGTAGTTTGACGCAAAAGTCAAAATTTTAAAAATTCAATGTAGATTATATTTTATAGTCCCACTTTTAAATTGTGCCACATTTTAGGTATGTATTACTGAAATGCTAAAATTGAGTTCCTGTTTATTATTAGATGTGAGCATGAAAAACAAGTTTAAATCCTAAGGGATCCATTAAAGCCATTGCTGAATCAGAAGTTAACACTTACATAAATTCCATTGGATAAATTCCATTGGGTTTATACTAATGGAAATTGGCAAATGGATTTTTACCTAGATATTACAACCCAAATGTGGTTTACTTGGAACTGAAACATTAGGCTAGAAAATAGATCTAAATCGTTCAAGTATGCAAATACATTTTCCACATGTTATTAAATTTATATGCATCTAAATTTATTTACTGTTCCTTCTTTATTATTCATTCCATGAATTACTGCATTCTTGCTGTGTAAACCCTCTGACGACCTTTGTAAATGCAAATATTACTGTGCAACTGAGGTGGCTTTAATGAATAAACTAAACAAAGCTGTGAGGTGTGAATAAATCTGATTATGGTTATTTCTAATTAGAGTTTGAGATGCTCAGTGAATGCATGTTGGGTTAATAATTAAAAGCTATTAGGAAGGGCTAATTAATATGAACACCAGACATAATTGGAATGTTGCATATATGGAGACCTACAGAAAAATCTGAGCTGCTGAGATAAAGAAGTGAAAGTGAAATTATCTTATTTGTTTCATTTATATCCCACCTCTCTCCTCTTTCCTTGCAAAGGACTCAGTGAAGACCAGTGTCTGCAAGTTCTGTTTTATCCATGCATCTATTCTATAGTCTCAAATTTTCACTCCCCTCTTTGTAGTTCTGCCTGTTTTATGCAGGTATTCTTTTTCGTGGTCAGTCCCTTAGTCTGGCAGAATTTTGTCACTGCTTAGCTAACAACTATTGTTAAACTAGAACTTTCATTTTGGCATACAGAGCTGGGTCTTACACATATCTTTCTTACTTTGCCTCAGGAAAAGCATACCTATAAGTATACTCATGAATGTGGAGACAGGCTTAGAGAAGAACAACGTTTAATGTTTGTCCAGGATTATCTCTTTGCAGTTATTTACTTTGTTCATGATTAGTGATGGTTGTAAAACCTTTGTAATCACTGATTGGAATATGCATTGAGGAGGCTTGTAAAGCATGGCATTATTCCAGATTGGGCCACCTTTTTACTGGTCAGGTCTTACAATCTGAGCCAGAGAAGAAAGGATTTATTTTCTTTCTCCATTCTTGGTGGAGGTAGTAGGGTGAGCTGCTTCTCTCCCTGAAACTGAACTGGAACTGCTTTAGTGTAGAAAGAGGGCTCAACATTGGCAGACAGGTTGATATTAAGTGTGTTTACTTGCCAATAATTGCAGAGGGAAGGCAAATTAATTTTCCAATCCATCATTACTCAAGCATTCTTAAATATGAAGACTCTTACAAGCACAGTATATATGTTGAAGTGCCCTCCATACATTCAATATACCTTACTCCCAAGTAACTATGTGTAGGATAGCTTTTATTATCCCTCTGAAGGCTCAAAAATGACAGGGGTCTTAATACTTATTTTTGTTGTTCTTGTTTGCCTTCAAGTTTCACCCTAAGGTGAAACTATCATATGGTTTTCTTGGGAAGTTTTTTTCAGAGGGGTTTTTCCATTCTCTCTCTCTCTCTGAGGCTGAGAGAGTGTGACATGCCCAAGGTCACTCATAGGGTTTCATGGTTCAGCAGGGATTTGAACTCTGGTCTCCAGAATCATAGTTCAATTCTCAAACTACTACACCATGCTGGCTCTCACTTAATATTTCTTAGTGCTTGATTTTTAGTGCTTGAATTTATAACTCCTGAACAGGCTCAACTACATAGGACTCTTGGGACTCTATCACACCAGGATCATAAGGCAGCACAATTGCTTAAGTCTAGCAAATGCAAACATACCAAGTTGGGGACAGTCATTATTGCATAGCTCTTTCAAACTGCCATGGTTCTGTCCAGGCCTTTGTTTCCCAAACCCTGGCCTCTATAGCCCTGCCTCTTTGCCCTATGCCTTTCCCAGCATGTCTTTTGGTCAGTATTTATTTTTCTTTTTTGTGTTTAGTGCAACTGTGTGGCAATCCATTAATTAAAAAATAAAGAAATAAAAGAAATTGTGGGGAGGGAAGAAAAACAGTCCACTTGGGAATAGTGAGGGGGGAAAGGAGAGAGGGGAGAGGAGCAGAATCATGCCCATTTTAACCATGTGGTTGCCTCTATATCAGAACTGCTTTCAGAGGAACTTAACACATGTGCATCAACAGTGGAAAAGCAGTGTGATTGGGAGGCATTCACAGGAAAGAGAAGGAGCGGTCTAGCAATGGATGTGCTACAGATAGGTACTGGACATATGCAGCGTCATGTGATAAAGTATGACCACAGATGCTACTATCCTAATTCCACTTTTCAAGCATCATGTGATAAAGTCATCCAACTTTGCCAGATCATCTGCTTGTTCTGGGGTTCACACACACTGAAACATTATTATAGCAGTCCTGTAAGGAGGCTGGAAGTTCAGAATCAAAGGGGATTTGGCTTATTAACAGGATAGTGGAGTGATTCAGATCCTCTTGTGTCAGTCAGTGATATTGAGAACACCATGGAGTGTAAATTAGACTGAAATTTAAATATCCCATTTCCCAGATTTTGGGGGCATTACCTCAGTTTGCAAACATAATTCTAAATCAAAGCAGAGGATGTTCACTAATCAGTTGGTATGACTGGTAATGAATTTTAAAATTTTAGCAGTACATAGTATTCTGATCAGTATCTTGATAATAAATGTAGCTAGGGACATCTAGTGGTATGAAACGTTAAATGTATTTAATTGACATGGATTTTAAAGACATTATAATTTTATTTTATTTTTAGTAGTCTTGTAGATATTGCTGATAGTAATGATAGTAGGTTAAGCATACTGAAAGAGGTAGACATATCTAGCTTTTTTAAAATGGGTGTGGTACAAATAAATTCACTATGGCTGCTGCCATACTGCAGAAACTAAGCAGTGTGACACCTCTTTAACTTCCATTTCTCAGTGCTTTGTAATACTGGGATTTGTAGTTTGGTGGGGCACCAGAGTGCTCTGTCAGGGAAGGCTAAATACAGTGGGACTTCGCCATCTGCAGACTTGTCATCCACAGATTTGAGCATTTGTGGACAGAAAGTCCCAGTGTCCCCAATGGTGGCATGTACATGTGGCTGCATGTTGTACCGCCATTAACAACAATGGGACTTGAGGTCCTGCATTTTTATGTACCTGCAGGGGATATCCGAAATGGATACCTTGCAGATACGAATGTCTGGTGTATTTCACAAAACTACAACCCCCGGAATTCCATAGCATTCAGCCATGGCAATTAAAGCAGTGTCAAACTATATTAATCCTGCAGTTTGGCAATAACCATTATTTGGACAGTTATTTTTTTAAACAGCTTTGCAATATTGGCATGTTGAAAGATTGAAAACTGGATTTTTATTCTCTTACTATTTTCTTTACTATTTCAGTTAGCTGTCAGGTGTTACTGGCTTTTCAGAGCTTATTTGAAAAAGTAGATAAGCACTATTATATCCCATGTCTGTGTTTGAATTTCCTTTAATCCCTTGCTTAATGTACTTTCTTCCTTGTTTACCGTTTAAAGCAAAATCCATTTTATTTGACATTCTAGCATGAATAGTTTATAAATACCTTCGCCCCAGCCACAAAATCATGAATCTGAATGGAAAATTTATGGTGCTAAAATATTGACTTGGGTGTGGTCCATTGTTTCATTGTAAATTAAAGCCTCCTTTCTACTATCTGAGCCATGTGGAAATGACATTAATGCAGGACAAGGTGTAAATAAAGATTTATTGAATGTACAGTGTAGTCTAGGCCAGAGATGGAAAAATGAAGTTGGAGACTGGAGTCAGTTGTGCCCCAACATTACATTTTTGGCTGAACAGAAGTTACAACAGGAAGACACTTCCAGTTCTGACCTCCAGGTTCCTCCAGTTCATTTTGAGCTTGTTTGGAGGTTCTAGCAGGAGAGCGCAGCTATTGTATACCCTTGACCAAAGAACGGTACACCCCTTCTATCTGGGATGGTCGTCCTCTTCCACTGAGCATGCAGCTTCAGGAGGGACGCACATGGAGCAGTGAAGGAGGAAGGGGACATCTGCCTAGCCAGCCAGATCAGCCGAATCAACCCTGGTGATCAATGGGGTGACACAGGGGTAGGTAACATTTTTGAGCCAGAGGCCGGTCCCCAGAGTCACCTCTTCCGCTGGGCCAAGAGGGGGGGAAATGGCAGCGCGCGCGCTCACGTGCGCGCACACACACACCACTGCGCACAACCCCCCCCGTGCGCACCGCCACAGCCACCTCCGCGCATGTCGCGGCTGCCATTTTGTTCTCCAAAATGGCAATCGCAACTCGTTTGCGCATGCGCAGTACTCCTATGCATGTGCAAACGTGCCACGGCCAGCATTTTGGAAATCAAAATGGTGGTCACAGCGCGCGCGGCCACGCAGCGACCAAAATGCATGGCGGCGGCACGTGGTGGCACGCGGCGGCACGCAGCGGCAGCAGGGGTCCACCTGGGCCAGTAAGTACGGGGACCTGGGCCGGAACCGGCCCATGGGCCATAGGTTGCTGGCCCTGGGGTGACAGATGTTGCAGCCAAATCGCCCTCGCATCCCTCCAGTTCATTTTGAGTGGGTTATATGTGCTATCTAGCCTGCTACCCCTGAAAGTTTCTAGGAACAGAAAGTGATCTCATTTTGTAATTTGGGGTGCAGTTGAGGGTGGGTGTGAAGGGCACAGATGACCTAACATCTTTAGATAGCTTTAAAAAGGCTCTCAAGACGGATCTCTTCCGGCAGGCCTTTCCAGACTAATTATATTAGACAGCTCCTCCCAGCCTTAGATCAACAACCCTCCATGAGACAATACTCACGTGGCCCCATCATGTGATGGGAGGATCGCCAAACCAGGCTTCGGGAGCCACTAGGGCAGGATGGCTATACACATTTTTAATATTTTAATTATATTTTAATTTGAATATTGTTTTAAATTGTTTAAATTTAATCCTGTTTTATGGGGGGGGTGTTTATATTGTATATTAACTATGTATTTGATGTTTTAACTGTACGCCACCCACATTGGATTACCAATGGGTGGGATACAAATAAATTTTATTATTATTATTATTATAAAGGGTAGGTTGGAACTGCATGTGGCCTGCAATTCACAATTTGCTAGACAATATGGATTTTTAAACTTTTTTTTACTTGTTTCTTACATTTTAGCCTATTCATCCTAACAACTCACTAGGCAGTTAACTAAAATACAAAACCCTAACACTAACTAATAAAACAATACTATTAAAACTCTTAAAATTCACTAGAAAATTGCATTTATACCCAAAAATGGTATTGCATTTACACCCAAACTACAAATCAGAATGAATCTCCTATGAGAAAATTCCTCTACTAATTTTGAAAACTTGAATCACTATTCTAATAAGACTTCTAAAAAAGTACATCACAATATCAAATATCCATTTTTTTTAAAAAAAATTAAAACAAACCAAAAACACTGAAAGTATAGCATTTTTAGAAGAAGCCAATACAACAATAAACAAAGACATTCCACCTATTACTGTAAATACCACTCCAAAACAAAAGCCTTTTAAATGTGTTTGTTTAGAACATTTTTACTCTTTTCCTCTACCACTACAAGATTTCCTGGAGCAGTTAAAAACAGAAATAGTTAAACAAACTAAACAAAATAAGAATTCACAAACATATTTTTTAAAAGCAGAACAAATGAATAGATGTTAAAACTGAATGTAAACCAGATGTATAACAGGATTAAAAATTTAAAGAAAGGAAAAGGTTTTCTCCTGGTGCTGAAAGGATGCCAAAGTCAGCATCTGTAGAAGGCATTCCAACAATATGGCCTCATCATCAAACAACCTACTTGGGTTGTAATTAACCCTATCTCTGAAAGGTTTGTGTCAAGTTGAAGTGCTGGGTTTGAACTATTAAACTGGACCTATTAAACCATTTGGGAACCAGTGTGGTGTAGTGGTTTGAGTGTTGGGCTATGACTCTGGAAACTAGGGTCTGATTCCCTGCTCGGCCATGTAAACCCACTCAATGACCTTAAGCAAGTCACACTTTATCTCATTATCAGAGAGAGGCTAAGGCAAACCACCTCTGAATAAATCTTGTCAGGAAAACTTTGTGAAAAAAATTGTCTTAGGCCCACCAGAAGTAGCAAACAATTTGAAGGCACACAACCATAAACCATTTGCAGTTAGAATCAGGATTCCCTTTCTAAACATATGCCTGCAGGAACATTAAGGGAGGGACTTATGAACCTCCAGATATTGTTCTTCTGTAGCTTCCATCATCCCCAACAATTATAGGGCAGATAGAATTGCAGTCTGGTAGTATGTGAAGGACCACAAATGGCTTACATTTCCTGTTCACCAAGACCTTCAATAGAGATTTTGGGTTGTTGTGGGTTTTTTTTTTTTTTTTGGTACCTCATCATCTGAGGTAGTAGAGTAGTGGCATCATAGCTCTTCGGTGACCCCTCCTCCCAGGTTAACACTTTGATCCAATACACACTGCAGAAATAATCCAGTTTGAGACCGCTTTAACTCCTGGCTCAATGCTAAGGGAGACATTTAGCCTGTCAGAGAGCTCTGGTGCCACAATAAACTGCAATTTCCAGGATTGCTTAGCACTGAGCCAGAGCAATTAAAGCTGGATTGTTTCTGCAGTGTGTTTTGGACCTGTCTACTTTATTATTTTTTCACTCTTTTGTTTTCAAAGACTTTAAAATCCTACAAACTTATTTTCTTGATGTGAGTTTGTAACCATGCTGGTTTTCCATATTTATGAACCTGAAACCAAGGATCTTACCGCATTACCTTTTAAAGTAGAAAAAGCCTCCCAGGATACAGCCAGGATGCTGGATGGGGGCAGGAATTATTGCACAGTAAGATGCCACCAAATCGACGGGCAACTGCAGCCCAGATTGCAGCTGTGTTCAGCTGGCCCTTTTTAGGAAACGGCTGAGCATGGCTGCGACCCAGGCTTCACTTACCTGGCGATTCGGCGGTAACTTACTGTGTGATAATTCCCGCTCCCATCCAGCATCCTGGCTGCATCCCAGGAGGCTTTTCCCACTTTAAAAGGTAATGTGATAAGCTCCCAATTCCAAATCCAACCAGAGTAGATCAATTGAATCAATAACATTTAGCAAATCCACACCTATGTAAAGTACATTAAATAATGAGCCTCCACTAGTTGGGATTAGAAATTGGATTTAGACCATGCTATTTTAATGTTATCCTTTAAAAGTATTGGTTTTATTTTGATTTTAACTTCTTTTTAGTTGCTGAGGGAGCATGCTGAACAGTTACTGTATATACTCCTGTATAAGTCTAGTAATTTTAGTCAAAGAATTGCCTCTAAAAGCCGAAACTGACTTATCCACGGGTCAATGTAAGTAGTGTACTTTGACTCAAATAAAAAAAGAACCATCCCCTGGTGAAAGGCAAGTGTGCAATCTGTCCTGGAAGCATTGACCTCCCTCTACTCTTTCGTCCATTCAGCCTTTAGGGTGAATACAAACAGTTGTGCTTGCTGGAATTTCGTACGTTTTTTGGCATTGTTTTCCCTTGCCACCTCCTTTTGATCCTTTCTTACATTGTCCTACAACCTCCAGTCCAGGATGGAGTCATACTCTCTGCTATGGACTGTGTTCACAGTCTGGAGGTGCTCCCTGACTCGTTGTTCCTGATGACAAATCAGGTAAATGCGATGGTCAGGAGTGCCTGTTATCAGTTTCGGCTGATACACCAGCTGCGCCCTTTTCTGGAAGTAAGGGACTTCGAAACTGTAGTAAATGCACTAGTAACCTCCCATCTCAATTTCTGTAATTTCTGTAATGCGTCCTCGTGCTTGGTCCGGAAACTTCACTTAGTACAGAACATGGCAGCCTGATTGGTCTTGGGGACATCTAGGAGAGACCGCATAACACCTATTTTGAAGTCTCTTCACTGGCTGCCTATTAGTTTCCGGGCTCAGTACAAAGTGTTGGTTACTACCTTTAAAGTCCTAAATGGCTTGGGTTCATCCTATCTTCAGGACCGCCTCCTTCCATACAATCCATCCCGCACACTCAGGTCCTCTGGGAGGAATCTGCTACAGCCTATAAAAACTAGGCTGTCTGCTACCTCCCAGAGGGCCTTCTCAGCTAACTTTCCCAGACTATGGAATGGCCTGCCAGACAAAATCTATCAAATTATGACTTTGAGTAGCTTTAAGAAAGCTGTTAAGATGGATCTCTTCCGGCAGGCC
>CM034703.1:90277358-90288377 GCA_020142125.1 Phrynosoma platyrhinos
TGTCTCTGTTTTGAACTTGGAAGAGAAGGAGACAGCTGTATGAATCTAATAAAAACCCCATTTCTCACCCACCCACCTACTACAAATATAAATTAGAAGCTAGACCTACCCCACCTTCACTCCCTTAACAGTGGCCAGGCTTACCTTCATCAATAACATTCTACAAAAGCAAAACGGCTTCCTTTTTAAAAAGGAAACAGAGACAACAACTGAACTCTTTTGAAAGTTAAATATCCATGCATCTACAAGAGACTGGACTAGATCAACCTTGAGGTCTCTTCTGATTGTAAGCTTTATGATTCTGTGGTTTTGAAATTGGAAGGCAAGCCTGAATGCTAAGTGATCATTTGGCTCTCTCCCCTGCTGCTCCCACAGATAACCTCTTTCTGTCAAGTGTTTTGTCTTTCTGCTGATTTTGGATGTATTTTGCCCCACAGCTATTCTAAGATCTTGTTCTGTCTTTCCATAGAGGAGAAATACAAGTGGAAAATCCCTGGGATGAGGGAAGCAAGCAACCCAATTTTAGCACCTTTGCCATCCAGAGTATACCTACTTTGGTTTTGCACTTGAATTTCACCCAGATGTCCACTCCACCATCACCTCCATCTCTGCAAAACCAACATTTATTGAAATAGTAATCATGGAGTTTTGGGAACCTCTGTGCATTTTGCAAACTGAGAGGCTTCAGATTCTTTCTGTGCCTTGTAGCAGTTTATGACTGGCCCTACCACCACTACCCAGCAGTCATTTTTGTTACCCCTGTCGCCCTTTCATATTACACAATTATAGCATTATGATTCTATTTTAACTGCCATGGCTCCAACTTATGGAGTCCTAGGATTTGTAGTTTGGTGTAGTAGTTTGAGTGTTGAGCTAGGACTCTGGAGATCGGGCGTTCAGGTTCCTGCATAACCATGAAATCTACTGGGTGACCTTAGGCAAGACACACCCTCTCAGCCTCAGGGGAAGGCTATGGCAAACCTCCTCTGAACAAATCTTGCCAAGAACAGCCTGTTCACCTTAGGGTCACCATAAGTCAGAAAGTAATTGAAGGCACACAACAACAAAAGGATCTAGGCTTTGTGGCTTAGAATTCTAAATGCATCTTTCTCAGCTGTAAGGATTCTATGGAGTGTTGCCATGACAGATAAAGTGGAATTGTAATGCTACAATTGTGTACTGGGAAAGTTAAATATCCTCCCTCCACCCCAAATGTGTTCATGAGTCCAAAAGGCTAGCAACTGATTCTTACCTTTAAGATCATGTTAAACATAACACATCCAAATTGTTCTTAATTTATCATGATCCCAGGTGTAAGCAACTTGATAGGATGGGAATTGGAATAAATTAAATAGATGAATTTATTTGCATCTATTTGAGTGCCTCTTTGAATGTAATTTAGGCTGCTGCATTTAAAAGTTAACTGTGGAATAGCTGATGAGTGAAATAAATGACTGAAGAAAATAATTCATGGAGTAATTTATTAAAAACTGACATTGACTAGTAGGCTCAGACAGGAAAAAAATGAAGATAAAAAATTAGTTTATGCTACCTAGATAGGATAGCCTCAGGCAACTCAAAGAAGGGACTCAAATAGATTAATTAGATTGCCTTTACAACAAGAAATTCGCTGAAATAACCAAAGGGTTTCTTTCTTTCTCAGTACAGTATAACAAAGGAAAACAAGACAGAGGTTTTTAACAGTTCATTAAGTTGGCAACAGTGTATATTGTGTATCATGCAAAAAGTTCTGGATTGTATATTTCATGTGTTGTCATCCATATAAATAGTACAAATGATTTTATAATGGATTCAATAGAACTTGACAATACTTAATTATGTGAGATTATTGTTCCACTGGGCCTGAAAGAGACAGTGGTAAGTGTCTCCAATCCTTTTAACTCTGTGAGCAATTCAGGAAAATTGAAATAATTTCATAAGCACTGGGACAAAATGGGTGCTGTGTGGGATGGCACACTTATGGCCAGTCACTAAACACTCATTTCACAGAACACAAATCTAGGCTAAAATACGAGTAACTTGTCCAAGAACTCAGGTATAAAGCAGAGGTAGTGTCTGAACAAGAAGCTATGGTAATGCCAAAAACAGAAAATGGGAATTGCTAAAATGATCATGATATATATGAACAATATATTCTTAAAATGGTAGTAGAAATATACATTAATAAAAGAGATCAATGGACTTCTGGTATCTGTCTATTTCAACAACATGCAATGTCATCAGAAATTGCAACAACCCTAAAGTTAATGCATGCAATTGATCTGAAGTGCTAATTAGCTTACATACCATGCCATGGAATGCTACATACAAATGTATCTTGTTGTTGTTGTTGTTGTTGTTGTTAATTGCTGTGAAGTTGACCCTTCTCAGAGGCTGCTTCCTTACTATGAAACTCTCCCAGTGGAAACTAGACTGGAGAGCCTTTTCTCTCCACTGGCCATCAAATAATTTTTTTTAGAGCCAGCGTTATCATGTGTTGGACTAGATCTTCAGGAGACCAGAGTTTGAATTCCCACTCAGGATGGTGACACTGTCTCAATCCCAGTCTATGGCAAACCTCCTCTGAATAAACCTTGCCAAGAAAACCTCATGACAGGCTTGCCATAAGTCAGAGACCACCAGAAAGCACATAATGACTACAACTACAAATTGTTTTATCTGAATTATGTTTTTACCCTATGTTATATGTCTTCTGGGGCCCCTGGGGAAAAGGTAGGATATAGCCCTAGTATTTCAGATTCTGATTTCAGCCACTTTCAAGACCATCAGCCATGGCATCATTTGGGTTGCCTAGCTAAAATGGCATTTGGGGACATTATTTTCTCTGTCCTTTCCAGTCCTTTCTGATGGGGCTTTTCTGGTGTGCAAAGTCTCCTATATTTCAGATGTATTTTAGATGGCATAGTAACATATGTCATAATTATACTGCATCTGAATTACTGTAGTGTGTTCTATAAGAGGCCGCCTCTATACAGAGCTAAGAAAGTGCAACTGGTTCACAAAGTTACAGCCACATTGTTCCATCAGCTCCTACATCTCACATATCAAAGCCAGGACACACATGGCCAAACAACTTTAGAATGTGGTTAAGATGGCAAAAGTTATTAATGAGGAAAAATATACAAGCTAGGAGAGAGTGCAGTAGTTGCTTTTGCCTGAGCCTACTGGGAAGGGCAAGATTCTGCCTTCTCCTCCCTGCAGCTGAGGTGAGTGCAAATGACTTCTGCACTATGCAGACAGGAAAAGGTGACTTGAAGTTGCCTGTTCCCTAAGCTGCAGCAATCCCACTGCCTGCCCTGAGGTTGCCCTAAATGGGGATGGAGCAACCGCACTGGGGGGAGTCAATGCAGCTTTTCCGAGCAACTTCACCGCCAGCCCCAAGGACGCTTCAAAGGGAGATGGCAACCGCATAGGCAGACAGTGGCTGCTTTTTAAAAAAAATTCATTCTCTCTCAAATACATGTGCACATGCACAGGAACATCTCTCCACACCTGCGCATCTGCGCAGGAAAACATCTCTGCGCCCCGCACAGGACTTCTCATAGGCTAGTATACAGTCTATCACTCTCTGTGTACAAAGGTGACTAAAGTTCGGCATCCTTGTGCACCTGCACATGACCTGTTATAGGGTGGTATACAGTCTGTCACTATCTTTGCACCTGCACAGGATCTGTCATACACCCACACATCATGCAAGGATTCTCTGACTTCCGCTTCCCAAGGAGGAAGTGGGTGCAGTAGACAGGTGCCACTGGCTGATTGCGCCACCCTTGGGGCAAAGGAATGGGTTTGTCAACTGTAAAAACACTCTATTGTCTTCCACAAAACATGTCCCACACAGATCAGGGGGAAGGGGAGAGGTATATGCAAGGGAGGTTTGTGTGGACAGACTTGATACATGTAGCTGGTAGTCATGCAAGGGACGTGGGCAACAGGGCACATGGACAAACGTTACTCCAGGAGCCCCCTCTTAAGCATGCCAGGAAGTGGTGTGCAGGTCTTATGCACACCTGCACACCTGCACAGAAGAGGTCACAAAAGCCTCTTTCATGCAAACTGCTGTGCATGCTGACAGCAAGTGTACATGCAACTGAATGGATTTATTATCATAACAGAGGGCAGTTGCTAAGGTGCATGTGTTGGGTTACAATTAGGGTTAGGGTTAGGGTTCTAATATTCAAGTGCACCTGCGCCAGTGCATCCACACCTGGAAGTGTAGGGTGCTTTAAACTGAAGCTTGCATCGTAGGCTGCATGCTCTGGATCGGCGAGTCAATTTCTGCCGCATGTGTGACAGTGCATTTATATGACCATTTTCTGGTGCATCAGTGTCGCTGCATACATACATACATGCGAAGGTGCGCATCTTCACCAAAGGAGCGGAAAAAAGCCGCTCCTTTTTGGAGCGGCTTTTCTCTGCATACGACAACGCTTTCCTGGAGATTTTTAGGCATGTGTCGTCTAAAGGCAATGCCTACAAATGATCCTCAAAGCACCCCTTTTTGCCCGTCTGCATAGCCCCTTAGTTTACAGAAAAGTAAGCTGAGGACAAAGAAGGGAAGTGGAGATTAAAAACTGGAACATTTTAAAAGCAGGTGAAAATGTAGGTCAGTAAAGGATAAATTGGAACTGTCCCTGCCAAATCAGGACTGTTGGAAGATATGTAGTTGATCAGAGTATTTTACTCCAGTATTACTGAATGCTTCACTGGATGCTGGTTCATTTCCAAGCACAATTGAAAATTCTAGTTGTGAGCCATAAAACTCTTAAAAGGCTGAAGGATTGCCTAGTCATGTATTCAGTTTTTTCAGAGAAACTCTTCTCAGTTCCACCAATTTCTGAAAGATGTCTGTGGGAATACAGGAGAGGGACTTTTTAGAGTCCTTTTAAGAGACTGTGCCTTGGCTTGGGAATTCTTTTCTTTCAAATATTGATCTTACTTCCCAACACTTTTGCTGTCCTTTCTTCTGCCAAGCAAGGACATTTTCCCCACTACAAGCTTTTCACCTATCCAGTTAATCTACCAGATGTGTTTTTCAGAATTTAACATTCTACTACCTTATGCCTTTTTTCTAGTTGCAGATGTAAGGTAGGGAAAACAACATTGTTTCTTATAGCAAGAATTTCCCCCCAGCCTTTACAAGATGACACACTTATGAAGTGGGAGGAACAGGGAAGCAATTTGTAACAAGTTTGATTTTGTACATAGAGTCAGAGAGCTGTATGTTGTTGAGGTATAGTTATGTGGACTTTGAAGTAGCTGTTGAGCTTCTGATGAGGTTCACACTGTCCCTTTTGGAATCCAGAATAGTCCCAGCTATTTTGTTTCCTGCAGTTATGGTTTATTTGTTTCCGCACTGCTTTTATATTGGTAAATGAAACAGATTTTACAAAGACATCATTTCTCTTTGTTGTTTTTGTGTGACTTCAAGTCATTTCTGACCTACGGAGACCCTAAGGCAAACCTTATAATGGGTTTTTTTTTGGCAAGATTTATTCAGAGGGCGGTTGCCGTTGCCTTCCCCTGAGACTGAGAGGATGTGACTTGCCCAAGGTAACCCAGTGGGTTTCGTGGCTGAGCTAGGAATCAAACTCTGGTCTCCAGAGTCATAGTCCAACACTCAACCACTATGCCATGCTGGCTCTGCTAGTGTTCTCTAAAAAAAAGTATTTCCTTGGATTGATATTTCCCTGTCAGCTAATTATGGAAACAATTACCTCATTTCCCCATTCCACAAGAAATTTAAGGAGGATATACTGGGTAGATGAATCTGGTGCATATAGTGTCCATAATTTATTATGTTAGTCAGTTCTACACTGGCAAGTAGTGGGTAGAATTAAGAGGCCCAAATATTTTATGTAGTATTTTTAGTCGAGGGCAGCACCTAGAAAAACATATCACTTAGAGATGAAATCATGGACATATTCAAGAAGCCATAAGGAAAGGGCAATATTATGTCCTGATTACACAAATTTACTGTCATTGTTCTGCCCACACCAACCATTATTAATTTAGCAGAGCAAAAGAAATCTTGGAGAAAGCAACATAAAATATTTTCTGTTGTACGATTTTCTGTTCCATTGTCTGCTGTAAGAACAAAATAGTCCCCAGAATCATTCATAAACAGCAATTGTGTCAATCTTAATAAATAAGTTTTTCATGTAGTTCACCCTAAGCAAGACTTGGCAAAAGATGCAAAAGACACTATGATAGCATTCTGCATATTTACTGTTATAATGCAGGCTCATTCCTCTTTGCAGTCTAGCAACATATGGCATCTTTAGTCACAAGCTGCTTGCCTGCAGAGACTGTTCTACCTATTCTTCACAAGCTACAGCTGTCACAAACTGAGGCTTTTGTGCCATGTTATAACAGCAAACATTGAAATCTGACCAGATTTTGGCATTCCACCCCGTGATTGTGTCACTCCATGGCAGAACGGTTTGAAGTCAATAGAGAGAAATGACCACAACTGGTTTGAGATGAAAGGGCGAATAAGAACTGTTCTTGACATTCAGAATTAAAAATGTCCTTCCATTTTCCCCCCTTTCTTTTCCCATCATCCATAATGGAAACAGAATCTTATTAACATCAAAAAGTTCACAGAGTATTTTTCAAACAGACTTCTGGGAAGAAAGTTGACAAAAGCTGGAGGGGCATCCCATTCAAGAAAAAAATATCCCCAAGAAACAAAGATACATGTGTTGCAGGTCACCCAAATGAAAATAGTGTAGAACCTGTCAATGAATATGCATAAGGACCTAACAGCCAGATAAAACAAAGGATTAAAGACCCATAGAGGGAAATGCACATGGCAAAGACTTTTCCATAAAGGCACACTATACTGAGAGTTGTATGATAACACTTGAAACTTATGGGCTAAGACAGGATGCATTTGAGATGGACCAAAACTGATTCCTGGCAGAGGGCTTTTGAAATTAGGCTGAAGGTCCCAGGAGATCAGGCTGAAGGCTGCAAGGTATCCACATGTGGCATAAACTGAAAAAGCTTACAATGGAAGGAAGTACATACAAGAATTTGTATTGGGATTTGTGCCATTAGGTTCTTCTTTATCTGGAATGGGCAGTAAGAAAGTATATTGATGTAAGATATCAAAAATTGTAAAGAAGAATGAAGGAGTTCCAAGGGGAATCACACCTTGTGTGTGGATTAAAAAAGTGGAAATACATATCACTGTAAATGTAATGTAATAGTAGCTGGAGAAAAACAGTAATTAACTTTACATAGCTATGTGAATAGGTCTGAACTGGTATTGACCAGCCAGAAAGGAAATCTTGCAGTTGTCATAAACAGGTCAACCCCCTTTCTCAATGTATGGCAGTTGTGAAAGAAAGGTGTAAATCATACTAGACATCAGTAGAAAAGGAACTGAAAACAACACAAATAATGTCATAATGTCCTTGTATGGTGGATGCTGCCACAAAGTGAACACTATACAGTTTTGGTTGTTACATCTGCATATTTTAGCACTGGAAGGAGTGAAGAGAAGGGCAAGCAAAATGACCAGGGCAGTGTTTTGCCTTTCTTACAAGGAAAGACAATCTATTTGGCCCTTTTCAGTGTAGAAAAAAGGCAGCTCAGTGGGGACATAATAGAAATACAGAAAATTACACATGATATAAATAAATGCCTGTTTCTCCACAATTGATATTAAACTCATGGTCATCCAGTGAATTTTCATAGTAGTAAAAACAGAACAGAAAAATAATGTACATCTTCACAGAGTGTATAGTTCATTGTGGATTTTTGCTGATTTTCTATTTTGATTGTCATAAAAAGCACCTACAGATATTTAATGCCTTTTCCTTACTGTTTCCACACTTTTTCTTATTAGAAAATCTATAGACTATCTTAATTTTCTTTTTCTAATCCATTTTCTTGTATTCAGATGTGAGCAAGTTCATTTCTCTGCAGCTAGAGAACGAAAATAGCTAGAATTTTATGCTGTTTGAGTTCCTGTTTTATTTCATTTCATTCAATTTAGATATTTCTTGCAGTAATGCATTTTAGATTGTCTAGGACACTGAACTGTAGGAAAGTTTTTAAAATGAAATGAAATAAATTGAGACTTTTTTGTGTTGCAGGGAGCTGACAATGGTTAAATTAATAATTAAATATGGCATCTGCTTACTCCTTTCAGCTGATACCAATAGGAAGGAACACTAAATTTGTCCTGGAACATGTTATATAGATGTTTCATGAGGTATGCACAGTGTTAAGGATGTCAGCTTCTTTCAGATTGCTGAAAGGATTTAATTTAGGGGGAAATCCAATTTCAGAGTTTGTTTCAATAAGTTATTAAATTGGTTCTATACTCTAAGGTATATTAAGACAAAATTAAACTAGGAATGGATCAAAGGCAGGGGAAAGGCACTCGCTTGCTGTTTTTGCAGTTCTAGGAAAATATTTTCTCCCTGAATAATGTTATTTTAAAACATCAAATAGATGTTAATAAAGGTGTTGTGTCATTCCTATACATTCCTTTATGTCAAGGTTTTTTTTGTTTAGTTTTGTATTGTCTTCAGTGACCACTCCCAGCATCTTCACATAGATTTGTAAATGTTGCAGATACGATAATGTCCTATGGCACCTCAGAATTCAAATTCAAAGGGGTTAGTATACAGTCTGGGGGAAAATAGCATGGTCAGCAGCATCAAAAGCCACTGTGAGGTCAAGAAATAGGAACAGGACCAGATCCCCCCTTTTCAGAATATTGTCATTCATCAGGATCTACCAATTGTTTTGTACTACTGTTACTCATAAATCATAATTACTGTATATTGCTAAATGTATGAGTAATTGTTGTAACATCATCTACTAGCAAAATTAAAATTATACCTTTAAATTACAATATCTGTCCAGGAAAACTGACAAGAGTACTGATAGCCACAGTCCAAAATGAGAAACCAGGAAAACTGCTCATGAAGCTTGTGCGTTTTAAAGCAAAGCAAAGCAAAGTACAAAGTAGAAACAAAACAAAACAAACCAGAGAGTAGTCCAAGGTCCAGGTTTCAGAGAGGCAAGTCAACCAGACAATCCAAGGTCAAGGATTCTGGGGAGGCAAGATAATCAGGGAGTCCAAGGGTCAAAGGTCTGAGCCGAGAAGACAAAGGAAGGTCAGGATCATGCATGCTTTCACCAGCAAACTCAGATAATCCCTGACAACTGGTCTGGTGTTCTTCCCCTGTTTATATAACCAGCTCTCATAAGCTCAGCTGTTTGGTGATTAGATGGTGTTTCTCATAAAGCCTCCTTGAACACTGGAGGTATGCCTTTTCAGCTCTTCACTGGTGGAAGATAGGTATGTTTTCCTCCTCTTCTCTGTTTCTTGTCCCTGAAGACTCTGCTGTTGGGAGGCTTGGTTTCTGAGCCTCCTTGGAGGCCACAGAGTATGCTTGAGCTCACAGGGAAGAACTAGGGACAGGCTCAGGTTGAAACTGAGTCTCCCATTCATCCTCCAAGTCCTCAGCTGGGCTGGGCATGACAATATCATATGCACAACCTAAATATATTTACATATATGTAGTTGCATGGGGTTAAAGTGAAAATTTGGTAAATTTGTGATGTTGTTAAAGAATTTTTTTAATATTTTAAAAGTTTTAATTTTTTAAAATTAAAATGTTATTTTTTTTACACACACACACCCAACCTCCTCTCCTTTCTCCTCCCATTGAGCCTCACCTCACCCACACTATCTCTTTAGCATTTTAAAGGGACACAAGTAAATGCCACAGCCCATTTCTGCCCAAAAACACACATTTGGGGAGCTGTGGTGTCACTCCCATCCTTAGGAACTCCCTAGTGATGCTCTTGGATGAAAGTTGACTTCAAGCCCTCCAGAAGATTTGAGTTGGATAGTTCCTCAAGCATGCCATGAAGGCAGCAAAAGTAATCCTTTGCCGATTTCACCATTACAGAGTAGGTGTGATAGGCAACCAACACATATCTTTTATTAAGAATAACTGAAGATATGTAACAGCATACTGTGCTACAGAATGGTGGGACACAATAAAAACCTACTCTTCAGCACTGTATCTTTCATCAAATGCCCCCCCCACACACACACAATTTAGCAGGGAATTTCAAAAAATGAAGGAGGTTAGAAGGTGGCTGAAAGGCAAATAACAAATGCCTTTTATTTACAGTAACCAAATATAACAAGATACTGTTACGCATGTTTGGTTATTCTCAGTAAAAGGCATGTGTCACTTGCCCTTCAGCCACCCTCTAACCTCTTTCATTTTTTGAAGCTCCCTGATAAATTGTGGAGGGTAGTTTGATGAAAGATATGGTGCTAAGGAGCAGGTTTTTATTGTGTCCCACCATTCTGTGGCACAAAAAGTACATTGGGAGAATTGCTTATTCTGGCTCCTGGGAAATCCTCCACAGTATGTTTCTAAACGCAGACCATCTTCTGCAGAGAGGGACTAATACCAAGAGATCAAACTTCACCAGGAACTTGCTTTGCACTAACAATAGGTTGATTACTATCAAGTTAGAATTCAAACAAATACACATTGAAACAAAGGCCTAGTCAAAGATATACTCTGTCCTATATGGTGAACTGGTAACAGACTTAAGACAGCCTCAAGGCTGTCACAGAAGCTAGAAATTCTTCAGCCAGTTCTGTTAAGGCTATACATTTCCAAAACCACATCTGAAAGTGCCTCAATCATTTTTTAAGATAGTGAAATGAGATTGAAGAGCACACCAATAGCATCTTTGTTTGTCTATTTCACCCAATATATGTTACCGGCTTAGATAACCCATTCTGCGATAGATGGGGTTACTGATTAGTGAGGTGGAACCTTTATGAATCAAGGCAACTCTTCCCAATTGAAAATATTCATCTATGGGCCTTTATAGACTGCCAGAAATAATGCAGCTTGAGTTCACTTTAACTTTAAATTTTAAAATTGACTTAGGGGCTAAGCAGATGGCGCTTTGCGCCGTCTTCAGAGCAAGGAAGGAGAGGGA
>CM034703.1:90316646-90328396 GCA_020142125.1 Phrynosoma platyrhinos
CTTTAATAAAGAAATTTAATTTCACCTTAATAAGGAACCTTAAACACTCAGTTGTTAATTAAGAGCAGAAACATCTATGAGGGAAAAACAATAAATATAATTCAACTTAAATGCAGTTTTCCTGTAACGTATGAGAAATGATGAGGTGAGAGTGTCCATTCATAGGTGAGAGGATGGTGAGAATGTTAGGGTTATGCATTGCTTTCTCTGCATTGCTAAGAACAGAAACCATCCGACAGGGAATAGAAATGATATGGAGTTTTAGGCTCCTCCTAGAATAAGCTTGAGCTATACAGAAAAATATACAGTACACATTACATTCTGAAAGGGCTTTATCCTTATCCATAAGGATCTGGTAGCACTTGGTGAAGGAATGATATTGTATTGTGTCTTAGCCTACAACTCACAGGCACCTGTAACAACTTCATAACAAAAGCCAGTATAGAGACCAATTCTTTTCTTCTTAACTTCACTTTTTTAAAAAAGTTTCTAGCAGAAATCCACTCAGACTTCTTATTGAGGTGAAACACCCAGAGATATAATAGGAATTTAGGCTGAGAGAGTGTGACTTGCCCAAAGTCACCCGGTGGGTTTCCATAGTTCAGCAGATTTGAACCCTGGTCTTCCTAAGTCCAGCATTCAAATCACTGCACCACGCTGGCTCCCTTGCTTGCAAAAGTATGTCCACATTGCTTAGATTCTATTTTTCCTATCAACTGCATTATTAAGACTCAGGTCTTAGGGTCTGTTGTGCTAAAGCAGAAGTGTTTTAAATTCAGAGTATGACATGAGCATCCTACAAAGGATTTTACAAGTGTGAGAAAGGTGAAAAGATTTTGATCCGACAATTGTCAAATTGTTTAAATTGTAAATTCATATTCCCATTCAATTGTAAATTGTAAACAATTGTAAACACTCAGCCTAAGAGCTATTAGTCTTTGTACATAATTGTATCAAGATTTGTGTAAAGGGGTATTCCCTTGCTTTTAGAGATAAGAAAAATAAAGCTGTCCAGCTCCATCTTTCGGTTTTCAAATAGACTACCATAGATGGTGATGTTATGTCAGCAAAAACTTGCACTACTACAAACAAGTTTTGCTTGCTTGCTTTCAGCTGGCTAATTATTTCTACTATGAAGAATGAGTTTTGGAAATGGAGATAGGGTGAGGGTACCTCAGAACAAAAACTCTGCTTTATTACATGTGAAATCCAAACTTCCCTTTAAATATTGACCTGAATTGTTATTCATGACTAGTTTTGGCTACTACTTTCCCTCTGTCCTCATGCCTTTCCTCACTTTATGGAGTTTTGACCCAGAAGGTAGGAGGAAAGGCTGAAGTTAAGAGCTGCATCTAACCTAAGCTGCCACTGCTGATGTAATCTCTTAAGAATATTGCTTTTTTTAAAATCCTTCAGGACTCATTGGCCTTGATGAGAAGGAAAGGAAGGCAGAGGAAGAGAGTAGTGGTGATGATGATGGTGATTATGATGATGATGATGATATAAAAACTGTTGCACATTCCTGAATGAAGCCAAGGTTGTTTCCAAGAACCTTTTCTCTGCAGTAAAGATTTCTGAGCATTCCTAAGCTCACATTACTGAATCTGGGAAGTGGAGGTGATAGTGGCTGATTTAATTAATTTTTCTTTGTAGATTCACTTGGACTGCAGCTACACTGTAGAATTAATGCAGTTTGCCACTGCTTTGACTGCTATGGGTCAATGCTGTGGAATCCAAGCATTTATAGTTTTGTGAGACATTTAGTCTTCTCTGTTAGACAGCTTTGGTGCCTCAAGAAACAGTAAATCCCAGGATTCTATAGGATGGAGCCATGTCAGTTAAAGTGGTGTCAAAGATAATTAATTCAGCAATGAAGATGCAGTTTAACAGATACAAAAAAAGTGTATTTCCCCAAAATCATGTGGGCTGAGGAGGCTTTTGAGTAGGCTTGCAAGTCTTCGCTGCAGAAAGTGAAGAGAAAGGCTAGTCCAGAGGTTCTGGGAAGATTTTTGACTATCTTTTGTTTCTCCTGCTGACACCACACATTAAAAGTTTAGAGAAAATAGGGAAAGAGCAGATGACTGAGGAGGTTTTCTGGGCTTGGCTGTTGTAGGTTTTGTCAGGAAAATATGAAGCTGTTTCAGAAAATTCTGCACATACAAACACACATACCAGAAAAAGCCACAACCCACTAAATCAGGGGTAGGCAACCTTTTTGAGCCGGGGGCCGGGTTGCTGTCCCTCAGACAATTGGGGGGGCCGAAGCACCAAAAATAAATAAATAAATAAAAATAAAAAAATAAAAAAATGTGCATGCACATTCTCTCAACCCCAGAAAAGCCATGGCAAAACCCCTGTGGAGATTTTGCCAAGAAAACCCCAAGAACAAGTAATAACAATAACCAATATCATCATGGTGGGCGGCGGCGGTGGCAGGACTGGCCTGGGGCCGGTCCAAAGGCCTCGGGGGGCTGCATCCGGCCCCCGGGCCTTAGGTTGCCTACCCCTGCACTAAATCAATACAGCTGGAACCTAATCATCACTACATCTTCCAGGAGATAAAATAAGTTTGGTCTCATGATTATCTGTCAGAGAGTAATATAGTTCATTGTGTTAACACACTGGACCCAAATATCGAAGGATAATATACAGTTAAAATACAAATGGTGCAGACTGGAGTGTTGCCCATCAGGGTTTTTGTTGTTGTTGTTTTTAGTAGCAGCAATTCATCACTTGAAGGGAGGGAGAAGAATACAGAGCTAAAGGCTTTGAAAAAGCCTAGGGCTTTCCTGTTCTCAGTTTCTGCACAGAAGGCTTGCACTATTGCAAAGTGCTTTTGAAACTTAGGGGAATTTGGGAAGCTATTTATAATACAGCATTGCAGGACTCACAGCTGCTGTTTGAACAAAGGGGGAAAGTCAAAATTCAGATAAACATGCCAGAGGCACTGGGACTGTTCTCAAGACATGGTTTGGATTTTAGGGAATTTCTAAACCATTTTTGTTGTTGTTGTTAATATTGTATTTTATTGATACTAGCATACTGTATTTTCTTGCTGTTCTTATGGCCTCCCACCAAACCATAATGCTGTCTGGTTTACTGAATGGTCAAAATCTAGATTATTTCATGAATACTTCAACTTCCTGAAACAGTATGCAATGAACATCCCCACTGTCAAAGTTACTTTCTTCCATCTGTTTTGCAAATTAAACTAGTGGCAATGAGATGCAATCAGACCTGCATTTTTCATCTTCAGTATGACAGTTCATTTGCAGACTTATTTTATCTTAAATCCTTGGAGTACTGCATTAATATCCTACCTATGTTATCACAGACCACTAAACCCATAGGACTTCCAGAATTAATCACTTTATATGGAACAGGTGATTCTCTAGGTTAATTATTTGCATATCCCATGAAACTGTAATACCCCTCTCAGTTACATGAACTGACAGTGGATAAGATATGGAACACAGTGGCCTGATTTATGTTTAGCTAAGGAAGCAGCATTCACAGATGCTGAGAAGCTGGACTCTCTCCAACCTGATTTCCTATGTTTTCATCCCAGGCAAACTTATCTGCTCTAACCTACTTCATTAATGCCCTCAATGTTTAGCAGGGGTTGTGCAAATCCTGTTTCTTTTAGTGTTCCATTTCATTAGCAGGCAAGCAGAGAATACTGATGAACTAGTAGGTTTTCATACTTATTTTTTTCACAGATGCATTCAAAGATTCAAGCTAATTAATCTCTCAGTAGACCAAATGCTTGAACCCAGAGCATCAGAGTAAGAGACTGAGACCTATCTTAGTAAAATATGCAGGTTCCTTTCAAGCTTCTTCAAGCATAAATGGAAAGATATCCTAGGTCTGTAACTGGAAGGCAGTATGAAACCTTTGCATAGTAATATCACACACACATTTTAGGAATAATTAGTAATCTGGCTTTCTGGACTTGAACACTGTCAGTGCAACCCCATGCCTTCTGGCATGTCTAGGCAGTATGAGCTTCAGGAATTAGGTATCTTGGGGAAAGAACCATAGAATCATAGAGTTGAAAAGGGTCCTATGGCACATCAGGTTCAACTCCCTGTTCACTGGAGGATCTCCAGTAAGAACATACCCACCAGATCCAGACTCTTCATGAAGAAACCCGGAGAATGTGATCTCACCACCTCTCTAGGCAATTGGTTCTATTGCCAAACCACTTTCATTGTCAAGAAGTTCCTTGCAGCCTCCTCTTTGTGGCAACCCTGGGGGGGGGGAGCAGGCTTGTTCCTGCTGCCTCAGAGAGTAGAACTTGGTGCAATGTTTTTAAGAAAAAGAGCTGTACATCAGCATAAAGTAGATGGTTAGGGGGGGTTCTTGGTGAGACACTGGGGAGCTGTCCAAATGGGAAGTGATCAGAAAAAGATAAATATATGTTGTCAAAGATGACTCCGGTAGTCATGTGACCAGCATGACTGCACAGAACACTGTTACCTTCCCACCAAAGTGGTACCTATTTATTTACTTGTACTTTTACATGCTTTCAAATTGCTAGGTTGGCAGAAACTGGGACTAGTGACAGGAGCTCACTCTCTCACATGGTGCTTGTCTCAAATTGCCGACCTGCCAATCTTGCAATCGTCAGAGTCAGCATCTTAACCGCTACGCCACCATGTCCCTCAATGTTCCTTAGATCCCCTCTTTCCTTTGGCATGTTTTCAAAGAGATCACTTAAGTCTTCTCTTTTTAGGTGACCTCATGAAGTGCAAACAGTTCTGTACGCAGCATGTTGTTAATTGTCATTGATTAATCAAGGTGGTCTTTCAAACACAGCTGTAGCCCTTCAACTTTTATTTCTTTGCTGCACTTTTTTGTTTCAATGTAGCCTTTCAATTTTTCTGATTTTGATATCTCAATTAGTAGAGCTCACTGAATAGACAGTGGTCACAGATTGTGACCAACCTTAGCTGATTTTCTGTCTAAAATTTCAAAATCTGTTTTATATGAAGTGGATAAAATTTGCATTCTCAATTAAAATCCATGTCCAGGTCTCAGTATCCTGGTGAAACAAGAGCCACCCTGGAGTATATGTACCAGCTGGGGAAACAAAAGCCAGATGGAAGTGCTAATAGACTTTTTGAAAAGCTGAGAGATTGAGAGAGAGAGAGAGAGAGAATGAGAAAGTCTAAAACACCATAGAGAAGCTACACTTAGAGGACTCAAGGTCTTAGGAAAAATTACAAATGTTGTTTTTAAAAATAACCAATAACTTTTTTCACAGAAAATTATTATACCATAAGGGGAAAAAATGAAGGAGGATCTATAAATTAAGAGGAGGGATGATAAGCACAATTAGTTCTCTATTCAATACACTTTCTCTGATTTAGCAATATGCTAGTGTTTAAATACTAGCTTAAAGTACTTAAAGTCCTGTTAAAACAACCTTTTGCTAAGAATGATCCCAGTCTGTTTGCTCTACTGTTCCTGGGCTTCTTACTCTTTTGCCTGTATTAATATCAACCTTAACTTCAAGTATCTATAAATCATTGAGCCAAATGAATCCCATTTAACGCACATTGTTGTGTGTAGGTTTATTATGGAGAAAGTGAACCCGGTGCCCTGGCTGTGTTCTTATCAATCATTAATGATGGGAACCAACCCTTTCTTATCACTTCAATTGTCCATTAGGCTCTACAACAGTATCCTGAGGGCTGGTGGTGTGGCATCAGCTACTGTAGCTAGCACATATTTGCAAAGGTCCAGAGCATTAGTGAAGAGGACCAGTGTGTTCTGTAAAGGCAAACAACTGGACAAACACAATGCAACTGCACTTGCTTGGAACTCTACTGTATTTGGATTTATTTAAGAAATGTATATCCAGCCTTTAAGGCAGAGTGCTTTCAGAGTGGCTATTGCAGCTTATAGTTATAGTCAACATTTGGAACTGTTACTTTTTGGACTTCAGCTCCAAGTGTTCTCTAGGCGGGGGATTTTGTAGTCCAAAAATAACATTTCCAAACTCTGTTTATTTTACAGCTGCTAAACCAGAAGTGTTTGTATCTGCAGAATCCTGATTATGAACAGAATTGGTTAGGTACAGGGGTGGACTGGTGCAGAGGGGCAGAAAGAAGGAAAAATTTTTACCCCTGAATCACCTTGTTCTTGGGATGAACTGTTGCATATCAGGTGCACCAGAAAAATTGTTATATCACTTCTAGCTGCCATATGGATCGGTAATGAGCTGAGGGTTTTTTTTTTTTGTTTTTTTTTTTGCCTTTGGTTTTCTGGACTTTCTGGGGCTCTGTTGCATTTGCAGTCAGGTATTTATTTACTTATTACAACACTTCTCTCCCCCCCCCATATGGAATCTAAGGTGGGTCACAATATAAAACAAAATAAAATTAAAACAATGGATAATGCAAACTTTTAAGGTTATTTTAGCCAGTTTGAGAGCCATAAATCCCTGCAAAGTGGGTCTTATGGGCCACATACGGCTAAGAGGCCACACTTTGCCCACCACAGGTATAGCAGAGCCAGGAGGTTTTGTGTCCATGGGATTCAACTGGCTCCCTAGACAAAACGGGGAAAGTGGAGCTGAAACATATAATGCCTTTACATTCTGTGATTCACTGACAGTGACTTTGGTTTGAGGGGGGAATAAAGTCACATGTATTTCTACAAATATGCTTAGACTTCAGTAGTTTGATCATTTACTACCGGGGGTTGTCAATATGAAGTTTTTGAATTGACCAAGCTGTCACAAACAACAGAGGCCTGGCTGTCTGCACAATCAATAAAACAGCACTTCATATCTCCTTCACTTCCAAATTCTGCCATTTACCACATAAGGATCTCAGAGGAGCCCTGTTGAAACAAACTGAAAAGTCTGTCTTGTCAAGCTTTCTGTTCCTGCAGTGGCCAGCCCAAGGTCAATAAGACTTTTTCTCCAGTGCCTTGATCATTTCACTTGCCCCTTTCTGTACTTTTTACAGCTCCAGAATATTCTTTTTGGGATGCAGCAATGTATTTTGAGTGGTATGGCTCATTTTGACCCATGGTCATCCCAACACAGAACTTGCCTTTTTTCTTCAAAACCCAAAAACTGGTTAGAAGTTTTCATCAAAATGTCTATCATAATTCCATGTTTTGAAGTTAAATGTAACTGCATTGGACTTCCTTGGAAACTTTTTACTTCTGTATTAATTATATTTATAGTAAATAAATATAAATAAATAAATATTTAGTATGATAGTAAATGTGGGCATGGTTTCCAATCCATTCAGCAGCTCTCACACAGAGGGGCGAAACAGATTGCCCCTTTTGCACCATCTTCCCGGCAGCTTGGGGGCATGGCATTTAGATGCCACATGCCCCCAAGCCATCAGGAATCCACCTGGCCATTTACATGGGGCGGCTTCATGACACGCTGGCGGCACAGCATTTACACACTGCATGCCACAGAAGCATCATGAAGCTGGCTCCCAGCCATGGTGCAGGCAGAAAAGCCAACTTTTTGCCACCCCAAAAAGGAGCAGCTCTTTGCTGCTCCTTTTTCAAGTGGCTTCAAGGCCAGATTGGGGCCGCAGCATGTGGTTGCCATGGCCCCAATCTGCCTTTGGAAGGGATGACATTAAGAACAGTCCTTTGTGGTATCTAGAAAGTGTGCCTCTTCCTGTGATCAGACTTTTTTATTGAATCACAACCTCCAGGTTAGATACAAGCCTGTCCTAGCCCATAATTGAGCAGAAGCATCAAACCTGTGTTGTGCTCAACACCTAACAAAGATTTGGTGCACATATCATTCAGTATCCTTTCTTTACTTGAAAATCTGACAGCTGTACATGTCTGCCCTCTCTCCCTAAAACTGAAGATATAAATTTTATAGAATAACAACAGCCAAACATGTGCAGTCAAAGTACATATGGCCTTGAAAGTAGCAGTAGTCAAGAATTTAATACAGAAAAGATAACATGCCACACATCTGGTATTTCTGCCTTCTCACCCTCTTTAAAAGTCCTCAGATTTTGAGTGGGTGAATCAGCCAGGGTCACACAGTACCTCATGATAAAATATTTCTAGATCTAATGGCAATTTTATTCAACACATTCAAATTACATAACCACATAGGTTTCTTGCCTTTTCCCTTGCTCAGTGCTTCAGGCAGTGCATAATCTATTCATTTGTCTGTTATCCTGGGAAAGAAAACTAATCATAACTGCAAACATTATGTTCAGGCTTGGCCAGTATTTGCACATGTCACCTTCCTTTCTGAATTCATTTTTCTACTGCCTGTCCTCCTTGCGAACATGTCACCAAGTACATGTTGCTACAAAGCTTTACAAGTCCTCAGCTATTTCCAGCATTTGTGTCCTCAATCCACTCCATCTTCTGCATACTTTCTTGTAGTTGTTTACAAATCATAGTTCATGATGTAAAAATGTTTTCTGCCAATCTGATAATTCATAATATAAAAATATCATCTTAAATTGCAGTTGTTTATTAATTTACAGTGTATATTTTGCTGAGATACAGATGTCAAGTGGAAGTGATGTAACTGTTACAAAGAAAAAAATTAACTGCACTTAGACATATACCGTATATACTTGACTATAAGCCAACCTCATGTATAAGTCAAGGGCAGGTTTTGGGGCCAAAATGATAGATTTTGATATGATCTGTGGATAAGTCAAGGGTAAAACTTAGCAGTGTGTAACAAAAGATATAAAGGATGAAACTAAGGAAAACGATGCTAAAGAACTTTTTTGACAGGCATTACTGCTTGTGCTCACCCTAAAGGGTGGATGGATAAGATAGTAGAGGGTTGATGCTTCTTTTAGGTGCTCTAAGAAGGGATTAAGCACTCACCTTTCACCAGGGGGTGGTTCAGTTTTTGATAAGAGTTAATGTACAGTACTTACATTGACCTGTGGATAGGTCAACCTATGGCAGGTTTTTGGGGTCAATTTTTTTGACTAAAATTTCTAGACTTATACATGAGTATATACAATAGATTAATTCATCCAGAACATGGAATAGAACACTATTAAGACAATAATACTAGCAAAATAGTGTGCTGACTTATTGTTAAATCAAGTTGACATCCTGCATTGCCTATAATGAAGATCCTCGTATCTGATCACACCAAGCTTTTAAGCTTGAAAACTACAGATATCTTCAATTGTTCATGTGGCTGGGTGCAAAGTCAGACTTTATGCTTAAAAACTAGATTCAGGGCTATCATTTGTTCAGGAGAGGGCCAGCCCTGTTATGAATCAGAATAAACCAAATGAGCAACTCTTTCCCCTTCCCAGCCATGTTCCATCATGGCAACACTCTCTCTTTCTCTCTCTCTCTCTCTCTACACACACATACACATATTGGAAAGGATTCAGAGGTATTCTCCTTGACATGCTCTTCTGCATTTCAGGCTCTTGGGAGGATTGGCAGGCAATAAGGAGGGCCTTCCTCAGCTTCCTACTGGGGTGTTTCATGCCTTTTAGAAGGATCTTGCTTATGCTGGCACTATCCTGAAAAGATTCTAGGCATAGGTGAGCACTCATTCAGAGTACCTGTTGGATTGGGCTGCCTGCCCACTCTTCCTAGGGGCAGCTGGTGAATCCACTCCACATTTTACCACTGCTCTTCCTACAGCTGTGAACTCTGCTGGTATCAAAGTAGGATCCAGCATTGGCAGAGCTTCCATCCAGCTTGGAGCAGCTATAAGCCTTAGAGTGGATTCACTGCTTCCATGGTACAGAATCAACCTGCCACAACTGACTTATTGCAGAAAGGAAGGGTTTATCCCCAAAACTGGTCAGTTTCAGCATCTCTCTAGACTACCACAAGCTCTGCATATGGCTTCGTTATCCTCAGGCTTTTCATTTTCTCTAGCTAGCTGACCATGTCACATCACTTCTTCTTTCATTTCACCACCAGCATGTCTTTCTTCCTATTTATGTATTTGCCATATTCTCTACACCTCCTTTGGTGTATGTTGGCTGTCACTGTTTTCTCCTTTGTGCCACAATTCCCTTTTCTATTCATCACCTGCTCTGAGCTGCATGCTCCTTAGCTGTTCTCTTGAAGAAACAAGAGAGCAGAAATCCACCTTTGAGACTGCTGCATGTAGGTGAAATGGATATTTTGAACTATTTTAGTGCCTGAGAATATGGAATAGTTATGGATGACAAATGTCTACATTACCGTATTTGGTGTGGGAAGTGGATGAGAATATAAGAAAGAAAGAGGAAGGAAGGAAGGAAGAGAAGGTTCAGGGATACTTAATGGAAGGTGTGAAGGAGAAAGGTGTGTGGGGTCAAAAAGGAAAAATAATTTTGTCATAAAGTAACAAATCAAGTGGTGGATGAATAACAGAAAGGAAAATCAGAATGAATCACAAGATAGAACTCATAGCCTTATTTAAAAATTTAATGGCCTGATTGCCTACTGGTTAGTCACAACTAGACTAGACTAGGCTTGCTAAATGAGTTATGGAATAGAAAGTCAATACAGAAGAAAATTTCATTGATTCAGTAGGCCTACCCTAGTTGTTAATAATAATAATAATAATAAATTATTTATACCCCACCCCTCTGTCAACCAATCGGGGCAGCTTACATCAGTTAAAAATTCCATACACTATAAATCAACCTAAAATACAGTCTAAAATCCTAAACCCACCCTCCCACCCCTAAAATAATATTAAATCATATATCAGTTAAAACATGTACAAATCACACATACACACACAAAAAATAAAAAACAAGCAAAAATACAAGACAAGCAGGGCAATGACGAGAGCCAAAAAAGGAATGCCTAAAACAACTCCTGAGGCCGGGAAATCTAGTCAGGAAAGGCCTGCCAGAAGAGATCCGTCTTCACAGCCTTTTTAAAGCTGCTCAAGGTTGTTATCTGACGGATCTCATCCAGTAGGCCGTTCCAAAGTCTGGGGGCAACTACTGAAAAAGCCCTCTGCCAAGACTGCCTTGATTTTATTGACTGTAGCAAATTCCTCCCAGAGGACTGAAGTGCGTGGGGTGGATTGTATGGGAGGAGGGGTCCCGAATATAGTTTGGACCCAAGCCATTTAGGGCTTTAAAGGTCATAACCAACACCTTATACTGGGCCCGGAAACTGATAGGCAGCCAGTGAAGAGACTTCAGTAATGGTATTATGTGGTCTCTTCTAGATGTGCCCGAGACCACTCTGGCTGCCATATTTTGTACTATCTGAAGTTTCCGGACCAAGCATGAGGGTAGCCCCATGTAGAGCGCATTACAGTAATCCAGACGGGAGGTTACCAGTGAGTGCACAACAGTCTCAAGGTCCCTTACTTCCAGAAAAGGGTGCAGCTGGTGTATCAGCCGAAGCTGATAACAGGCGCTCCTGACCATCGCATTTACCTGATTTGTCATCAGGAGTGACGAGTCAAGGAGCACCCCCAGACTACGAACATGGAGAGTGTGACCCCATCCAGGACTGGAGATTACAACCTAATTCTTGGTTTCGGGGCAGCTACCGTGAGCACCTCCGATTTTTCTGGATTCAGTCTCAATCTGTTTTTCCTCATCCAGCCCATTACTGCCTTAAGACATTCATTGAGAGAGGAGACACCATCAGAATTCAAGGCCGACGATCGAGCCATGGAGAAATAGATCTGGGTGTCATCAATATACTGATAACACCCAGCCCCATATCTCCAAATGATCTCATCTAGAGGCTTCATATAGATGTTAAACAGCATTGGGGACAGAATGGCACCCTGA
>CM034703.1:90362336-90380213 GCA_020142125.1 Phrynosoma platyrhinos
CGTTTTTCTGCCCTAAGTGCAGTACCTTACATTTCTCTGTGCTGAATTCTATGATTCTATGATTTAAACAGGGCTATCATATCACCTCTTAACCTTCAAAATATTCATATTGTTGCTTGCTTCTGTTGCTCAAATAACATCTGCTTTCATATTGTTTTGCATTTTGTTTGTTTTCACAAAGTCAGAGCTCCTGAGAACAGGATACTAACCTTTGTTGGAGATAAAAAAAACCCTTTGGATTCTGTCACTTTCAGTGTCCCTGAAAGATACATTAAAGGGACTTCTCAGAGGAGAGTTAGCCACTGATTACTTTGAAATGCTTGGTTTCTTTCGAAATGGGAAATCCTCATTGCCAAGTTCCACTGCATCAATATTGCATCCTCCCCCCTTTCCTCTGTGGCTTGCTTAAAAGTAGAGATAATACTTTTCCTAATTTGCTCTAAAAACAAGCAGGCTACACTGCAGTGCACTAGGGTTTTTAATGTCACTGCATTGGCTACATGGGTCTGAGGCCAAAAAGGTACAGGAGCTGTTTTGCTGTGCTGTAGCTTTCCAATTTGTGTACAACAGGAAAAAAAAATTGAGTGAGTAACATATCACATTAAACCTAGATGCTTCATTCTGTCCTATAAATTGGAGAAGCTCAGAGGGAAGATAGAAAACATCTATTCCTTAGACCAGGGGTAGGCAACCTAAGGCCCGGGGGCCGGACATGGCCCCCTGAGGCCTTTGGACCGCTTGCCGCTGTCGCCGCCCGCCATGATGATATTGATTATTGTTGTTATTACTTGTTCTTGGGGTTTTCTTGGTTTTTGCCATGGCTTTTCTGGGGCTGAGAGAGTGTGCATGCATTTTTTTATTTTTATTTTTATTTTAAAAAAATATTTATTTATTTATTTATTTATTTATTTATTTTTGGTTCTTCGGCCCCCCAATTGTCTGAGGGACAGCAGCCCGGCCCCCAGCTCAAAAAGGTTGCCTACCCCTGCCTTAGACAATATAATAAAAAAATTCTAGCCCATTTTTATTGGAGGGCTCCTAATCTGTAATTATAGATTGTGTTTCCTTGTTTTGCATGTCATATAGAATGAGCTGGTATGGTACAATGATATGAGTGTTGGGACTATGACTCTGGAGACCAGGGTTCAAATCCCTGCTCAGCTATGGAGACCCACTGGGTAACCTTCAGCAAGCCACACATTCTCAGCTTCAGAGGAGGGCAAAGGCAAACCCCCTGAACAAATCTTGCCAAGAAAACCCTTTGATGGGTTAACCTGAGAATTGCCATAAATCAGAAATTACTTGAAGGCTACTAACAACAATTGAATGAAGCATTATGAGAAGGTACAGTATTGTTTAATATTCACACTGCACATTTACAAGCAAGCTGCTGCACATAATTTTTTTTGCAATACATCTGCACATTGCTGCACTTTTGAAGCCCTGATAAGTAGTGCATATATAAATGTGTCTCTAGGTCATCATTAAAAATGCATTCCTGTTGTGAAACTGAAGATCTATGGTAGCATTAAAAGTATTGGAGTAACCTAATTTCTTTGCTGTTGTAGTGCCACCTAAGTGTATGTACCTTTAGTAAGTAATTAAAGGAAAGGCTTTCTATATTTACTGCATGTAAAGAAGCTTAGTCCTGCTGATATACTGTATTTTAGTGGATAAACTGGTCTTAAGTGCTGCTTCTTTACATTACCATAAGAGTATGTATCTCTACATGAGCCTTCTTCAGATGGCAATATGTGGAGACAGGAGAGTGAAACTATGCACATGGGGCCTTTACAGACTGTCAGAAATAATGCAGCTTGAGACCACTTTAACTGCCCTGGCTCAGTGCTAGGGAATCATGGGAACTGTAGTTTTTTGTGGCACCAGAGCTGACAGAGAAAGCTCAATGTCTCAGAAAAAAACTAAAATCCCATGATTCCCTAGCATTGAGCCAGGGCAGTTAAAGTGGTCTCAACCTGGATTATTTCTGCAGTGTGGATTGGACCATTGTCTTCATATCCAACCTCCATGTAACCATTTCAAGGTCTCAGTAGGGCCTAGGTAAGTGCAACTCTCTCAGTGCAACCAAGGAACCCTGAAAATTGAATTAATAGCATGGAAAAAGTTCTCTATGTGTAAAATAATGAATGTGGGTACCTATTATAACATGAATTTATGGAAGCCAGGCAATGGAACGTCATATATGAACTTATCCCTCTTCTGTGTCTTTAAAGAACATATAAATTACCCAAGAGATTAATATTCATGTACCCATAAAGTCATCACACACAATGCCCTGAATCCTATTGTTAATCTATTGTTAGACTTGTTGAATCTGTGAATTTTATTTACTAAATCCCCATTAATTTAATGGGTCTAATCTAGTAGGGACTAGACCTTGTGCACATCCAGTTTAGATGGGCTGTTATCAACATGCTGACACACAAGTAGAGCAAGTATCAATCTCAATCTGAAACTCAATCAGGTTTCTGTTGTGACCATTGAGTATTTAATATTTGTGTTATTTAATTATTCTATTTGTTGAACAAATTCATTTCAGTTTTCAGGCCTCTAAGCAGCCTGTCACAATAAAATATATGGCCATTTGTAAAGACCAGGAAATTAAAAGTCCATTTGCATTTCAACAAGGATTCCTCTCCTGCAATCCATTATGCCTCCATTCCTATGAGGCCACAGGCCTCTTTGTAGGCAGAGGACAATGAGATACCATATTGTAGCTGCAACAGGGGAACCCTGAAGAGTGAGCCAGTGGATTGGAACCTCCAACCAAGGTAAAACATTTTTTTTCTTCTTAAATTTGAACTGGATTGGCATGTTTTAGCTCAACACCTACCAAAATGTTCCTGATGCAAAAACATGAAGACTCCTTGAGGAATTTATTGTTCTCTGCCTCTCCTCTTATGTTTTTGTTTCTAGGAGCAAACAAATATATAATGTATGTAACAGAGTGGATGAAACATTAAGGTTTCTCAGCTTTTTAAAAAGAAACTCAGCAGATTCAGTCTTTGTCTTGAGGTACAACTGCAGAGACAAATTTAATGCCTCTCATCACACCATGAACATCTTTGATTTGAGGGACTCCTAATTTAGGTCTTCAAGCAGAATACCCATTAAAATTCGGCACAACAAAATCAGCCATTAAGATTTGATGGTAAAAGTCTGCATGCTAATCTAGAGGATAATAGGAAATCAGGGTTGTTAATAATACAGTTCGAATATCTTTTCCAGTAAACCACTCTTATTTACAAGTAAACCAAGTGTCCATATTGTGATAAAAGCAGGCCACAACTTTTATTAAGAACAATATATTCTTAATAATAAAATCAAACAATATCAACAATTTCATGTGAAGAGAGGAAATTAGTACCAGTAGCGTCATTACCTAAGGCAGGGGTAGGCAACCTTTCCCCTTTAAGGGCCGAGGGACTTCAACTCCCAGAATCCCAGGAGCTATTGGCCAACATGGGACTATTGGCCAACATGGCTGAGGCTTCTGGGAGCTGAAGTCCTTCGGCTCTTAAAGGGGAAAGGTTGCCTACCCCTAACCTAAGGTGTCACCTAGTGCAGAGGGTTGCCAGTGGGGGGGCTGCCTTGTTCCTCCTCCTTACTTGCTCACCTGCACTCTCTCCCCTGCTGACTTCCTTGCCCCCCTCCCCAGGTGGCGTGTTGCCCCCTTCCCTGGCCAACTACCCAAGGTAGCCAAGGAAGTGAGGCAGCGGGAGGGGACAGCATGTCACTTCTTCTTCTCTGCCACCAGTCTTCCTCCCCAAGGAGAAAACAATGCGACAGAGCAGCTAGGAAGGGTGTGCATTCACCTTTCTTGCTCTGAAGGGGACGGAGGGCCCAAATGGGTGTCATCCATCCTCTGCGGTGTCACCCTGTGTGGTCTGCATCCCTCGCACTCCCTCCTGTGATGCCACTGATCAGTACTATAGGATTAGCCCAGCTCCTTTCAAATTCATGCTGAATCAGACAGCACCTGGCTCGGCCACAATTCACATTCCACTTGATTGAGGGAGTGGGAAGGGGTTGGACCCGGAAGCAGTCCCCCTACTCACCCCACAACTAGAAGGTGTCCCCTCCAGTACCACTTCTGGCCCCTCCAGAGCTCATACTAGTGCCAATTTTGGTCTAGATGCCTCCCCTTACACACCTTAATACAGGGGTAGCCAACCTTTCCCCTTTAAGGGCTGAGGGACTTCAGGTCCCAGAAGCCTCAGCCATGTTGGCCAATAGTCCCATGTTGGCCAATAGCTCCTGGGATTCTGGGAGCTGAAGTCCCTCGGCCCTTAAAGGGGAAAGGTTGCCTACCCCTGCCTTAATACCTACTAGTTGTAACTTAAGCACCAAATCCATTACTCTGAATAGCTTATTATAGGTGAAAAAGCCCACAGCTAAGTTAGCCCATGCCATAGCAAACCACTGATCCATGGGTAGTCCCTAGGAAAGGAGAAACATGTCACAAATACATTTAAAAAAATCCATTTAAAAAAATGTAGTGACCAGCAAAACCCTGAGACACCAATAACGCAGCAAAGGGTAGGTGGGTGCACAACAATCAGCCAGGAAAAAGGAAGAAACACATTGTACTGGCCTATATAAAGGCCCTGGAGATCTTGTAAGAAAAGGTCCTCTCATGATTTTCCAAATCTCATGAGCATTGAGTACACTCCTGCTGTTTTATAATGGCTTGCCACATGCACCCATTATGAGAACACAGGAAAGCAACCTGGTGTGACTAGGTGACTAGGTATATGGCAGCCAAGCTAACTACAGGAACAACCAGGAGTGACCATATTATACCAATATTGAAATCACTCCACTGGCTGCCCATTAGTTTCTGGGCACAGTACAAGGTGTTGGTAATCACCTTTAAAGCCCTACATGGCTTGGGCCCAACCTATCTAAGGGCTTTTGCAGACTGCCAGAAATAGTGCAAATTGAATCTACTTTAACTGTCCTGACTCATTGCTATGGAATCATGGGATCTGTAGTTTATTGTGGCACCAGAGCTCTCTGATAGAGAAGGTTCAGTGTCTCAGAAAAAAAATACAGTTCCCATGATTCCCTAGCACTGAGCCAGGGCAGTTAAAGTGGACTCAATTTGCACTATTTCTGGCAGTCTGCAAAGGCCCTAAGGAATCACCTGCTTCCATATAATCTGCCCTGTGCGGTCAGATCCTCTGGAAGGAACCTATAGCTACCAGTGAAGACCAGATTGGTTGTGACCTCCCAGAGGTCGCTCCCACTTTATGGAATGGCCTGCGGGGCGAGCTCCATCAAATTTCCAACCTAGATAGCTTTAAGAAAGCCGTCAAGACAGATCTCTTCCAGCAGGCCTTCCCAGAATAGCCCCCAACCACGTAAAGAACCTCATATTTTTGAATTTGTGAGTTGTGATAATTCTGCCCCCTGTTACTGTAATATTGTAGTATTATTGTCTTGATTTTAATGTTTGTAATTTTAATCTCAGTATGTTTAGTTCTTTTTTAAGAGGAGGGGGATATTGTGTATATTTTGTATCATTTTAATTGTTGTACGCCACTTTGATTGTTTTTACAAGAAAAGCAGGATATAAATTAAAAAGTAAGCAGTTCAGCCATGAACAGGCACCAACATGCTTCACCACAATGGGTCCCTATTGGCTAAGTGCACCTGGGAGGGCATTTGCATCCCTAAAAATGTCTGAATAGTCAATACTGTCCCTTTGGAATGGAATAAGTTTTCTACATTTTTGAGTATGGAATACCAATGAGAGTATTTGAATTTAGTTTTTAAAAAGGAACTGGAATCTGATGAGCTCAGAAGTAATTTAAAGCTTGAAATCTGGTTGATTTTGAGGAATGCTACCATCACAATTCCTTTAAAATCCTGTGTCATGTGTGCTGGCTATTATTAGTTAATTTTTGTTTACATGTCACCTCAGTTTGCAGAAGGACACTAGACATGGGTTGTTGGGTTTTTTTAAAGCAGTGGTTCCCAAACTTTGTCCTCCAGACATTTTGAACTTCAGCTCCCAGAATTCCTGACTCTTGGCCAAGCTGGCCAGGGCTTCTGGAAGCTGAAGTCCAAAACACCTGGAGGACCAATTTGAGGAATCACTATTTTAAATTATTCTTTCTATCTTCAGCATTTTGGGATTCCCCTCCCCCCATTTGCAGTTCATTTGTGGCAAGATTACCATTCCTATCATTGGATAAAAGAACATATTTCTCTTATCAATGCATTAGTCATGAATTCTATTTCAAAGCATGTTACTAGTGCTGAAACATTCTGTTTTCAAAAATAAATACCTTCCAGCTGGACAGCATGCTTAGAAGCTAATTTGGTAGCAGCATCTGTGACTATGCTGCTTGATGTCACCTGAATATAACCAGTCATGATATAAGAGTTAATGTAGGATAGGTTAAAGACATTATTGTACCATAGTTACTCTTTTAGAACACATGGCACATTGCAGAATAGCACAAAGTAAGACAAAAGCCTTTCCTGCAGGCCTTACAATTTCAGATTATATGGAAAGAGGACATAGAAAGATGGGTGGTTTAACAAGGTACAGTTAAGTATCAGACTGTTCACAGTTCTTTTTTCCTCTTCCAACTGCATGCCATCACTGATGCTCTGATTCTTGTTTGTTTAAACCTGAGTTCATCACTGCTTCCAAAATGGAAAATTCTGGCTCAATGTCAGCTTACCATCCAGGATTTTAAGCCATAGTTGGATACTGATTAGTAAACAGGTATTTTCAATTTCTACAGCTGGAGAATGTGGACAGGATTCTTAGAGGTGTAGGTGGTGTAGATGAGAGAGGTTTGGATTCTGGGAACACAGTTGTCACTTCTTAAACAGAGGACTACTGAATACAGTACATCAAGAAGCCTGGGATGAATGTCTTTGGTAGGAGCATGGCAAATCTGACCAAGGGCCTGTACAGACTGCCAGAAATAATCCATCTTGAGTCCACTTTAACTGCCCTGGCTCAGTGCTAGGGAACCATGGGAACTGTAGTTTATTGTGGCACCAGAGCTCTCTGACAGAGAAGGCTCAGTGTCTCAGAAAAAAACTACAATTCCCATGATTCCCTAGCATTGAGCCAGGACAGTTAAAGTGGTCTCAAGGTGGATTATTTCTGGCAGTCTGTACAGGCCCCAAGAGGGTTTTAAAATAAATTCCTGAGAGATTGGAGATCAGCTCAAAGGCAAGTTCTAATGACAAGAATGTGAGTTGTAGAAGAGAACCTGAGGGAGAATGTGATCCACAGAAAAACTGATAGTAAATAGATGAGAACGAACAAAGCTTAAAATGTCTATATACAAACACACGGTTTGAGAAGAAAGAAAAGCTTGAAGTCCTAATGCAGAAAGATAAATATTACTTTATAGGCATAACAGAGACAAGGTGAGATGACTCTCATGAATGGAATATTATAATTGAAGGGTATAACCTATTCAAAAGAATAGATGTGGCAGAAAAAGAGAGGGAGTAGCTTTATATGCCAAAGACAAATTCACTTATATAGAAATTCATGCAGTTATCATAATGGGTCAGTTGACAGTATTGGGTAAAAACAAACAGAAATAAATAAATAAATGCAACATTGTGGTTGGAAAACTATGTTCAAAGAATCATCATCAATTGTTGTGCTTCAAACTGGAAGGAGGTCTTGAGTGGATTGCCTAAGTGTTCTGTCCTAAGGCCATTGCTCTTCAATATTTTTATCAATGACTTAAATGATGGATGCAAGTTTGCAGATGACCCAAAACTGTGAGGGGCAGCTAATAAATTGAAAGAGAGGGACATAATTAAAAAGGATTTAGATAAACTAGAAAATTGGGCAGAAATTAATAAAATTACATTCAATATAGGCAAATACAATATTCTATATTTAGGCCACAAAAACCAAATGCACAGCTATAGGATGGGAACTACCTTGGTCAGCAGTACTACATATGAAAAGGACTTTGGGATTATTGTGGATTATAATTTGAACATAAACCAGCAATGTGGTGCTGCAGCAAAATAGTGGAATGCTATTGTGTGTATGAGTTTGTGTGTGTGCACACCCATGTATGGTATATATGCCATCAAATATCCTGTGAATTTTATAGGCAAAGAATATTCAGTGCTGATTTGCCAGCTTGTTCCTCTGAAATATAGCCTATAACACTTGGTATTCGTTGGTGGTTTACCATCCAAGCACTAACAATGGATGACCCTGCTTAGCTTCTAAGATCAGACAGGATCTGGACTAACCATAGTTGAACTTTGAAGTTTTTTGTAATTGAAAAAAATCAATTATGTCATTACAATATTTCTGTTCTCCATAATGTACATCTCCAAAGGGAAGCCTTTTGAACTTTTTAGTTTCAAGAAATTACCTCTTCAGGTGGTAATTTTTGTTTTTTGTTTGCTGTAAATCTGTCACTTCACCTAGATCTTTTGATAGGAATATCAAAGCAGGTCTTCCAAATTGAAGGAGCTGAATAATTTGGTCAATTGAAATGTTGCTACAATGTGATTAAGAATTGTGCATCACTAATTGAGTGTTGTTTTCACCTGTTAAGGAGTAACACTGAACTGCTTTGCGAGAATAGGAAACATTCTATCAGATTTATTTTTATTAAGAGACATGTTTATTGGATGAGAATGGCTTCTCGTATTGCATACTTTATTTTTTATACTTTTATGTGTTATTGGGAACTGCATAGATTTCATGATTCTTTTAACCAGTTATTTTTATTGGATACAAATTAAGATTTCTGAATCAATTACCGTATATATCTTGGAGTAAGACTGCTGAATCAATATCGCATCTTAAGTTTGTTTGAAAAAAATGAATGTAAGAATTGAATGAAACAGATCTCACTGAAACAATTTCATAATTTCTAGAGGGGCCGCATTGATTCTATTCTTAATTACCCTCAATTCTATTTCCGATACCTATTTCTGATATTTATTCAGCATATTTGTGCTCTTTATAATTTCACATGGTAACATACTCTATATGGAGTTTTGATAAATGTCATGTTGCATTATCACTCTATGTATGTTATATTTTTGTTCATTATCTGTTGCCACAGTAACATTGAATTCGTATATTTTTGCTCACAGGAATTTCAGCAAAGGCTGATGAGGAAAAAATATGGAAACAAAGCTATTATTCTGCCAAACCTTTACTTCTTCTTCAGCTGGCTCAAATGCGTGCTGCCTCTCCCCACCTGGCTGCTATTTTGTTCACAGTGACTTCAGCAAAGGCTGAAGGGGAAAATTATACAGATGAGCTGGTACTCTGCCAGAGCTTCACCCCCTGGTCTGCAGGCTCAAAAGTTTGCTGCCTCTCCCCACCTGGATGCTGCTGCTTATTTATTCTCTTCTTACTTATTCTCTTTAGTCTTCTCATTTTTGTTATTTTATTATTACTTTATTTATTTATTAGTCTCCTTATTTATTCTCTTTTTACTAGTTGGTTATTCACTGCCCCCAAGTCAACCTTGACTCATGGCAACTTTGTGAATGAGTCATCTCCAAGCCCTTCTCCTCCAACTGCTCTGCTCACTTTCTTCATGCTCAAGGCTGTGGCCTCTTTGATTGTGTCTATCCATCTAGTAAGCACCTGTCCTATCTTTCTGGTACCATCCATATTTCCTAGGATTATTGTCTTTTCCAGTGAGTCGTGCCTTTTCATTATGTGACCGAAGTACGACAGTCTCAATTTAATCATTTTGACTTCCAGGGAGATCTGCTCTAGGACCCATTTGTTGAACTTTTTGGCTGCCCGCAGTATCCTCAGTGCTCTTCTCCAGCATCACATTTCAAATGAGTTGATTTTTTTTTTCCTGTCTGCTTTTCTTCACTGTCCAGCTCTCGCATCCATACACAGTGATGGAGAAAACAATCACTTGAACTATCCTTACTTTACTTTGCTAGTTAGCTGCCCTAAAATGCCAGTAAAAAGATGCTGACACTTTGGTGTCAGGTGATTCATCAGCTCTTCCATTAGATATACACACACACGCACACACTTCTGCAGGGCCACTTTATATTTCAGCATCTGTAGCATTCTTCCTCTGAGACCTGATGGAATCCCCTTTGGAAATCAGTATGAATATATGTCACAGATGTCAAGCAAGGCTGCAGTGCAGCCTGTAATAAAAATGCACGATACACATTGGCGTTCAGATTAAATGTTACTAGAGATGTGAGAGAGATTCTTTTTACTAAGCCATCTATCTCTGTAACTAATTGCAGTTTAAAAGAAACAGTGGGATCAGAAGATTGAAGCTGCCTTTACAAGTTGAATCACACATAACTCTAGCAGTTCAATATCAAAGCTTGAAATTCAATTTTCTTTTTGAAATGGTTCCCCGACAGTCTTGAACTGAATATTCAAAGTGCACTTAGGGAGTAAATGGAGTTTACTTTAGCAGTTGTGTTTATAGAGAAAATTAGCATCTTAAACCATCTTTATAGGAATATTCATCAGGCAATACTGATCATAATCACTGCGATTTAAGGAATTGTTTTCTCTAGTGATACCAAAATACAGGGAAATGGTAAATAATATCAGTTGTACATGATCAGATTGATATCTATGGCTTGCTTTTTACTTCCCTGCAGGGTAGGAGATAAAGTGATATTTATCACAAGCACATCTCTTCTCCAAAAGTGATCCCATCTGCTTCAGTCTTATTACTGCCAAGCAAATAACATTATTGTAATGCTACATGTGAGATAACCAAGAGGGATTTTAGACCCAAAGTCATGCTCAGAATTTGACATCCATTTCCTTTTGACATGAATCTGGAGAGAGAGTAAAATGTACTATTTGGCAAATACTTCTGAAGTTTCCAGTTCAGATTGGTTTTGCTGCACATCTAATTTTGTTTCTGCTGGTGGACACTTTGAAATAACGTTAAAGACCTCTGCTGTGGAAAGGCCTCACACTTCTTTAGCATCAAGTGAATGAAGAATAAAAATGCAATAGCTCATTATGATAAATAATTTCTTTGGTCAAAACAGCATCATTATGGTATGCAATGGAAGACTAGGTAAGCAATTCACAATGAATGAAAATGAATAGGGAAAAGAGCAGAGATCTTGTGTGGTCAGAGGCAGTTGACCAGCATCTTGGTCTTTCCTAGAAAGCCAAGTAAGAGAGTGAAAGGGGAAAGAATCTGTAATGATTAATTTCCCTGGGTTATCTGTGGATTGCTGGTGCTCAGTCAGATAATTCTTCAGACCACTAGAGAAGGATTTGGGAGCTCTCACATAGTGAAAGTATTAATTTTTTAAAAAATAGATTTATAAAAAGACTTTATGATGCTGCAGTTTAAAACTTTTTTTTAAAAAAAATTGCAACAGTAAGGCTGGATTTTTCTCTTTTTTAAAAACTGACACTTGGAGCCAAAGAGGGGATATTTAAAAGCATGTGTGTATATCCTCCTACATTTCAAAAATTAAAACTAGGACATGTATGGTCAAGAAACATCAAGATGTGATCAATATGGGAGAAGTTATTGCTAAGGGAGAACATGGAAGCTAGGAGAAGCTGGAGGAGGCTGCTTTTGTTTGAATCTTCTCAGAGCAAGATGCCTCCCTCTCTTCTCTCTTTTCCTCCTGCCCTCCAGCTGACTGTGTGGAAGCTACTCTTACACACTGAACTCAGTTCGCAGCAACTGAAGTAAGCTCAGGACAAAGGGGGAAAGCTGGAGGAGGAGAGAGAAACTAGGACATTTTTAAAGCAGCTGAAAAAGTAAGGTAGCAAAAAATTAATCCAGACTGTCTCTGTCAAATTAGAACACTTTGACAGTATGGTGTATGCACTTAAATAGTTTTTTTTCTTTCAAAATAGTACCTGGGGGACTGATGGGATGACGATTACACTGCACCACCACTCTCCTTGCCCCCTTAAACTGCTATTCTCTCTGGATAGATGCTGCCATGTGCTACGGAAGCAGCTTCCATTACTCAATAGATTGCAGTGGGAGGCGTGGTTTTGTAGGGGCTACAATTCAGGGAATGAGAATAATAGCCCTTCTTTCTGTTCCAGGGACCCAATGCTGATTCCATATGTTTTCCAAGCTGTGTGCTAATATAATTTGTACAATCACTTGTGCTGTAAGTGTGAGCAGCTAAACAATTTTTCCTTCCATGTTTTGCTCAGCATCCGTTTGTGGGATCCCCTTTCATTAGAGGTATAATTTGTGCTAACATTGCTGCATTTCAGCACAAAGTTAAAACTTTGCTTTTTACCTGCACATTTATCAATATATTAATTTTGTTCTTTTTGAATTGTTAAAACATTGGAGGTCTTTAAGAAGATTTAACTTGATTTTATGGCTTGCATATGACCCTAAAATTTGTTGATGTAGGACAGGTTCAAATAACATTTTTAAAGAAATGGTGAGCACAATGCTAGGAACGCTAGTTTGTCAGTTCCCAACAAGGTAGAGTCAGAAGCCAAGAACAAGCCATGGCTTATGGTTCTTTAGGGAGAAGCAAGTCATAGTTCTTGCTCTTTATATTCACAATAACAAATCACAGATAGTAATTCTGTGACTGGCATAGCTGCTGCCCCTTGAAGGGGACTTGAAGAAACTCTGGCATGCTCTCAGTAAGCCAGAATTCTTTATTGTTAAAACTAGGTGAGCCTAATAAATACCATACTTCATTTAACACATATTTGGCTGTGGGCTGTTCACAGAAAACCCATGATCTCCTTCCTTGAGCAATCATAGGCAATTCCAACCCCATCATCAAATGTATGTAGTATTAGGTATATTTTCTTAATTGCTTTTGTGCTTATTGAATTTCAGCTGCAATTTTATTGCTATTAGATTTAGGTTGGAAAGATGCATTTGGATTTCTTCACAGAATGCATTAAATTTCATCATCCTGTCTGTACATCTTTAGTGTCATTCACAAACTTGGCATCCTTACAGCTCACCATGATCCAGATGGTTTATGAATAAATTATATAGCACTGGTCCAAATAAAGATCCTTGGGTGACCACACTGAATAAGTAAAGTAGTTTTATTTATGTATTATATTTATATGTATGTGTGTGTATGTACCCCCACATTGTGGAGCATATTTAGGAACATAGTAAAATTACAATTAATATAGTAAAAATCAAAGATCTGTGACAGCATAATTAAAATATCAACATTAAGGCAGCAGAAATAAAAAATATATATCCACTTCATCACAGGGCTGAACCAAAGTCAGCTAATGTGCTGTGTGAAAAGCCTCAGAAAATAAAAAGGCTTTTGCCTGGCGCCAAATAGATGGGAGGCTAGGTGCCAAGCAGTTTAATTTACAAGACTTGATTTCTTTGCTAGCCGACAAGTCTAGAGACAGCTCTAGCTACCATAACATTTCTAGCATATATTGTTGATGCTAAGGGAAAGCCCAAGGGCTCATATTTAATTGTATTTTAGTTTGGTCTTGATCTGAATTTATTTGTTTTCAGCTGTATGAAATCCCTTTCATGTTTTATGTATAACATTCTTTTTCTAAATGGGATGTCAATATCTAATTATTTAATTATATATTCAGTATCTAATTAATTCAGTAGTTGAACCCACTCAATAATTTACTATCTCCTGTCAAGTTTTTTAAAACCTTTTTTTTTTCAAAATCAGAAGTTGGCTATTTTTTGAGGGTTTTTTGGGGGGGGGGGATAGCATTCTTGGCACCTGTGACTCCTGAATCTGCCACAGTTGTTCACACTTGAGTCAGATGTATGGCAATATTTTCTTGCATTGGAAATATTCTTTTTATCTCAGTTGTCACATTTTCAGTAAATTAATTGTTCATTATTACTCTGCTACTATTGATTTGCCCCCTTGCATCTGGACTTCAACTTGCAGTCAAAACTTAGTTCATATTAAGTAATGCAAAAAAGCTACATGAGGTACATTGTTAATTCATCCTGCTTGTTTGCAGAGCATAACACAAAGCCATTTTTCTAGCAGCTAAAGTGCCTGTTTAGGGACATTTCTGTGGCTTCATTTCTACTTCTTACCAGTATTCATTTCCAGGGACAATCCACCAGAAACATTTAAAAGAAATGCATAATATTTTGAAAGCGTCACAGGTTTCCTTATTGCATAGATGATCTATCCTCTGTATTGGGTTTTCCAGGGTGTGACATGCTGAAAAGTGGTACATGAAAATTACTACCGTAGTGCAAAGAAAGACACGGTGTGCAGCAGCTTTAAATGTTGACCTAGAAAGCTAAGATATATATTATTAATATGCTGAATGTTTAATTTTTCCCTGGTTACTGAGATCCCTTCAGTACATATTACTTCAATGTTGCTTGAAATATTGATTTTAAAAAAAGAAAAGAAAACCTTAGCGGCAGGATTATAACCAAGCCAGCTGATCAGTTGGAGCAACTGGAATTTGGTTTTGATGCCCTTTTATAAGGATAGAGCATATTTATTCATTTATTTGTTTCTGTGGTTTATTAAACCACAATTTCCCCAAGTATCAGATGCTGGCAGTTAGTTGTATCAGCCCTACAGCCATGTTCCTGAGCACTGAAGCTTTCCTCCTGCATCCTGGGGGACAGGAGTGTGTCTGCCATGCAGCTTGCCCTACACCCCTAGACCACCCTGTTAACCCCAGATTCAGTGGGGGACACTGACCAATCAGAGATGTTCATGTAAAATTCAGCCACCAATCTAGTTCATTTCTGCAAGTGGAATGGTAGACAGAATGCTCTCCTTTGACCCAGGCAGCAAAATTACCAGGGAAGGTGTGATTGGTCTAAATTCTCTTGGCTATTTATGAGAAGAATGCTACAGCTCAACCCTGCCTAAAATTAAATCAAAATTTTGAAATTACATTTATTTCCTTATTTCTTTTGGTTCTTTCAAGCATTAGAATTTCATCTTTGGTACTAACCTATACACATGCCTTCCTCACACTGTGCTTTTAACATTTTATCATTGTGCCAACTTCCATAATCATCTTTCATTTGGAGCAAGATTTAGCCATTAGCTGGCACTTCTATATTTCTGAATAATTTACAGCCCTGGTGCTGTTATAATCAAGGAAAAGGGGGCTTGGAATTTAATGGTGCACTAAATTTTAAAAAAAACACATCAATTTTGTATGATTAAAGCACAACAAACAGATTTTTGACAATCCCATTATGAAAGTGCAGCCCTTTTACACTGACTGAGACACTAGGAGTGGGATTGGGGTGCTGCCTCAACAGATGCAGAGATATAGTCTGACCCTGTTCACTCATTTTCATGTAGCTTACTCCCTTGTAAATGTAAAAGAAAGTAAAGCCAGCTTGCAGTCAATGACATTGGGGCTTGCAACGAACTTAAATCAGAAGCATCTGTTATGATTGGCTTGTATAGACTCTGTGGTGTTTAATGTAACTGGTGAAACCAATTTATGACTTATAAAGTCACCCCAGTTACTAGACTGTGCTGCCCTCCCAAGCACATGCACAAAAGTGTGGGGGTGGGTGGGAGAGGCTGTTTGTTTCTTTTCATGTTGGTGGCCTGGTGAATCCACCAGCTTGCAATCTGTATTGTGAAGGAACCATCCAAGGTGCTGAATTTATTTTGAAGGTAGGATTCAGCAAATCAGATAGATCTTTTAAAGTTTAAACTGCACTCTTAAGCAGATTGACTACTCCACTGACATGGAAGCCACTTGTTGTCAGGATATAAAAGATGGAACAGATATTGGAACAGGACACTGAGAAGTGAAGCACCAATTGCATTCAGTTATTCCTTGCATGCCCTGGTATGTAACTGGGAACGATGGGGGGAAGACAGCTGACAAACTCTATGCTGATTGTATATTGCATTATATAAGTCTTGGTAGGCAAGGCAAAAGGAGGAAATGAGACAGGATCACTGTTTTCTAGCATTCAGATATACATAGCTGCAGCAAGACGTGCTTCTTGAATAACCTCGATGTAACATTACTTCAGGGCTAAACAGAAGCATGTTGTTTTTTCTCAGAAAGTTGTTTTGAAATTAAACATGTTTTATGTAACCTATAAAGCAATGACTTGCCTCTAAGATTTATCGTAATTATAATGACAACTGGAATCCTGTGAATCTTTGCAGAAAGGGAGGCATTAATTGGTTTATGTAGAACTCACAGTTGCTCACCCCCAACAACAAGGAATACACTTTATTGACTTGCTCTCCTGAACTGAAGTTAGTTCAGGTTTTCTCTCATAATGTATCTAATAATGTGGACTGCAATCTCCAAAGCCTTATGCAAAATTTGGTTTTTCTTTAAAGTGCCACAAAACTCTTCATTGCAATAAACCAATGGACCAACAAAGTTGATGCAAAATGCCCGAAAATAATATTAACATATTTTCTTGCGTATAAGACGACCCACGTATAAGACGACCCCCATTTTTCCAGTCAAAATATAGAGTTTTAGCACCTCCCTCCTTATCCTTATGCCCGGAGTATAAGACGACCCCCCCACTTTAACCACAGATTTTGCGGGTTAAAAAGTAGTCTTATACGCAGGAAAATAAGGTATGTGTTATAAATAGAAAATAAGAAAGAAAGCAGTACAACAGTATAAGTGGTTTAAGAATGACCTGTGCAGAGTATTCAAATATCACTGGCAAAGCTACCAATGGACAAAATTTAAATAGGAATCCTAGGCCTGCATCTCTCTGCTCACTCTCCATCTAGCACATGCCATATATTTCCTGACTGTTTTAGATTACCAGTGCTGTGGATTACAGATCTTTTCATCTCTGTCAGACCCAGTGAGTGAAGCCTGGGGGAAGGATCCAGGTATTTCAGGTAAGACACACCAGGAAGGGAAGGGGGAATGCAAAATATCCAGAAGTATTTGGGAAGAGGAATATCTAGACCAGAATAAACAGAGAAGTGCTAGTTAGCCTGAATGACCCAGAACACCTTTTTATACTCATGAAAGAAAGGCTCAGATTATATTTAATTGAATCTTTCAATTTATTTATTTATTTATTTCATCACTTGCATAAATTTACACAAGGAGTTTTTCCAGACAGAAATATCATTAGAGTTCAATAATATAATGCATCTGTGCTCTCTATAGGCCTGTTGTAGTCCTTCTCCATATCTCATGAGACAGGATATTTCCTCACAACTGAGTCTTTATTGTCAGATATGTTAGCTGATGTTTCCTGTCACTTGTGAATGTCACAGAGAGCCTCATCACATTAGAAAAGTAAGCTGAGACATAGCAAAATAGAAGTGGCTTTCTGCTTACCTCTCCACATTATGTCATAGCACTTCCATTCTCCCTCCAGAGGGAATGATCATAACAGCTTGCCTTTTGCCAAATGAATTTTTCCAGTGTGACAACAAGTATGTTTTTATGACTGTCTTCCTCAGGAATAGGACAGAAGTACTTTGAAAGCATGCAGAAAGGTAAACAGAAAGCCACTTCTCTCTATCTGCATCTTGACCTACTTTTGTAATGTTTTTTCCCCCATTGCTATCATCCATTTTAATCCACTTCCTGAATTTTGTGATTGTTTTCATTGGTCTGGATAGGTATGGGGAAGGTGGGGCAGTGTTTTGGATTTAGCATGAGCACACTGACAGATATCAGAACAATTAATCAATAACTGAAAAATCCTTGTTTTAATAAAGTAAAGATGTACCTCTGGCAGCCTTGACCCCATAGTAATGTAACTTCATATGGCCCCTACCAATGGCTAGAGACTATTTCATATTGGAAAACATTTACTTTGGTTTTTCCCCTCTTTCCCTTGCATGTAATATCTGTGTGTGTTGTGTGCCTTGAAGTCATTTCTGAATTATGGTGACCCTAAGGCAGGGGTAGGCAACCTTTCCCCTTTA
>CM034703.1:90401941-90411978 GCA_020142125.1 Phrynosoma platyrhinos
AAAAATATTAACAACAAAAAGTGCAAAAGAAAGACACCTTACTGCAGAAGTATTTCGGCCATACAACTGCTTCTTATTCAAAGTCTTTCAAAATAGGGTTCTGCTTCAGTTTTCAGTAGATACCAAACTCAAATAAGCTACCCAAAACAGATCTCAAAAAAGTTGTAGTCCATAAAATCTCTCGCCTACAAAATATGAATTCTCAGTCCATTTGTAACTACCTTTCAAATAGTTTTGGTAATGAAACAATTGTATTACAGTTATAGAGACTAGTATAAAGAACAGTATATCCAGTGTCTCATGGAGTGAAGGAATCCTTAACCAGAGAGAAACACTATGGGAGAAGTAGCCACAGAGACTGTGTGTACACCAACAGGCAGCAGCAAAGGGGATTAGGCAAAGAGGCAAGGGCAGAAGTTGGTGATGTGCCAGATCTCAATGTGCCACCCTGAGTTTCTATGGGTCACCTTTGGGCAACAAGCAGATGGTTGAATTCTTCAGATTTTGTGGGTTTAGCCCTGAGCAAGAGATAAAGTTGCATGCAAACTTCCAGTCAGAGAGGGAACCTTATACTAGTTGTGCAGTTTGCTGTACATGGTAAAGGTTAGCTGATTAACACTGGTGCTCAAATTTGCAAAGACATTTTATTTCCAACGAGGTAAATATTCTGTGAGTGTGTGTGTGTGTGAATGGCAAGCTTCAAACAGCTATGCTTTCTGCTTAATGAATAATGTTTAATTACATCACTAGACCCCATTCCCATAATACCACCAGAGGTTTGTCCCTAGGTCGCAGGTTTTGGTCTGGAAATCTCAATTTGGGATGATCTTGACCTAGAAACCTTGTAAGTCTTATAAGTTACTTTAATTGTTTATTCATCTCTGTTTTATTTCCAGAGACTGGATAGTCATCTTACAGTATACATGTATTCCGGCATGGTAGGGTGTTAGCTGGCCCTTGTGGTCCATTCCAACTCTATGGACATTATCACACCAGTGTCGTGACTCATGGCAATTGTGTTATGAAAGGAAACAGGAACATACTGCTTTGAAAACATTTATTATCACATCGCTCTTCTTCTGTGCAGCTGCACTACTTTGGGGAAAAAAATAGGTGTGACAAGTCTCTTTGCTGCAGTTCCAGCATTACAGCACTCAGGGCCATAAGGGCCCCCGATTCTCCTTTCTCGCCCCCTCCCACTCACTATTCCAAAGCAGGCTAGCTCCAGCCTGTTGGCTTATTTATTTTTAAAATACAGTTTATTTATGCTGTATTTGCATAATTATGGCAAAAATGATTTTAATTTTTTTTAAGATAATAAATTTTGAAAACTGACAGCATGGAGTTAGCTTGCTTTGGAATAGCGAGCGAGAAGGGAGAGAAAGGAGGGGAATCATGCCTCATCCTGCTGCGTTATTGCTGTAATGCCTGAATTGAAGTGAAAAGACATTCTGCATCCGCACTATAAAAGCAAGACCGAGAGCCAATTGATGGGTTTTGCACATCAGCGAAAAGGTACACTAGTGTAACAAATGCAGGTTGGAAGCAGGACAGACACAACATTGTGTGATAAGTACTGGGCAATGTAGTTTTATCCTGTTAAAATTCTGCTTTAAAGCCTCATGTGGTAAAGTCCTGTGATTCTATGATTTTGGATCCATTTGTTTACCTGAGGCGCTTTCTGTTGGTATGCGTAATGTAAGAAATAAGTCCATTCTCCTCACTGTCAAGGAGACAATGTCTATGTAATCAACTAACCTGAAAATAATATTAATAACATTTTTTATATCTCTGTCTCTCAAACACACTCTGTTGTCCTGTTATCTTTTTGATGGCAGGGAAAGGTTTTTCTTTTCTGGCATGCCTTAAAAAACAGAGTGGCTGATACAGCATCATCAAGGAGAGCAGCCACTTGGACTCTCCAGAGTAGCAAACCCAGTCTGTTGTTCTGAGGACAGATTGGAGAGGAGAGATCCTTCTTTGGAGAGAGGCATTTTGGGAGAGCTAGCCATAGAGATGGTCTGTATACCAGCAGATGGCACTGAGGGGGACACAGCAAAGGGTCAGTGGCAATGGCTGGTGGAGCTTGTGCCTTCCCCCCCCCCACACACACACACATCATAGGACATCATGTACCCCTGCAGGGAATATCTTGTCACAAGGAATCTGCCTGGTCCCTTCACTGCTCATTTTCCAGCAAGCCGCTAATGTTTTTCACTTTCAGCATGTCTTTATGAATTCAGTCATTGAATGCCCCTGTTTACTATTCTCAACTAATAGCATCAGACTTTTTAATTCTAGTTTTTAAAGCACTGCTGGCTTTGACTATGTGTATGTGTTTTCTGCACTTTTGTTAGGCCTTAAAAGACATTTCTTAAAAAAGCAAAAAGGCAATAAACAAAGCTCATATATTATTGTAGAGAATCTGTACTGTTACAAGATTTCAAAAAGGTTATAAGAAGTCAAAGTGGAAGAGCATTCATGCATAATTTTGGAAAAAAACGGTTTGATAATCCACTCATTCCATCTGTTTATTTCTTTTAGATCTCTTGTCAGCAAAATAGCAACGTGTGACAGTTGCAGCAATTATTTATAAGGCTTTCTTTGCAACAGGCTCTTGCATGTTCCCTTTAAGCGACATAGCCATTTCAATGGTTGAATAGTAGCATCCAAGTATTTGCAAACATATCAGTAAATAATCAGTGGATAATAGATAAACATACTGGCAGCAAGGAGTACTCTAGAGCCTGTAGTTGATGCAATTCTAGTAGCATTCTGTGAACCAAGCCATATAAAAATACAGCAGTCACTGGTCAGCATTCTTGCCTTCACAGTCAGCCCTCATGTCCATGGATTTTTTTATCCACAGATTCAAGCATCCATGGTTTGAAAATATTTTTAAAAAATATAAACTCCCAAGCGCAAAGCTTGATTTTGTCATTTTATGAAAAGGACACAATTTTACTAAGCCATTGTATTGAATGGGATTTGAGCATCCACGGATTTTGGTATCCATGGTTGGTCCTGGAACCAAACATCAGCGGATACCAAGAGCCCCCTGTATAATCAAGAGGAAAGAGCACTGAAGGTTAATTGGGTTCAATATTATAACCAATTAGACCTGTTGGAGTCAGGATTATATCACCTTCTTCCTCTATCGGACCTAGCCTAAGAAGAGGAGCCCTCCCTCCACTCCATCCAACGTCATCTTGGTTGGAGATGCAGGCCCATCTCCATCGGGCCTAGCCTAAGAAGAAGAGCCCTCCCTCCACTCCATCCGACGTCATCTGAGGGAGAGATGCAGGCCCATCTCCATCGGGCCTAGCGTAAGAAGAGGATCCCTCCCTCTACTCCATCCAATGTCATCTTGGTTGGAGATGCAGGCCCATCTCCATCGGGCCTAGCCTAACTGGGAGGGAAAATGTTGTTTTATATATTTGCTAATTTTTTTGCTGTAAACCACCCGGATTGGACTACCAAAGGGCGGTATAAAAATAAAATTTATTATTATTATTATTATTATTATTATTATTATTATTATTATTATTATTATTATTATCTTAATACACAATACTGGTTGTCACATATATTAAATTACCCATATGTCCATTTACATGGCACTTTAATGCCCAGAGCAATGTACATAAATAAACATGGCTGACTGGCTTGTCTTTTCTGTTTCTTGGGATTTTTCTGTCACACATGACAGAACAAGAAGTGAATCTGTGTAACAGATACAGGCTGAATTTCAAAAATTAGTAGGGTTAGTTGTATAGATAATAAAACAAAATCCAAAGTCCATATTGTGGTGATACCTTTACTTTCATGAATCTAACACCATAATTTTTCTTCTCCCCCATCCTTTGTCTTCCTTGCCTGATGGAGAAGGGTGTGAGCTTCAAAAGCTAGCATAATGCATTTTGCAGTTTTATGGTTCATCTAATAAAGGCATACCCTCCACCATTTCACAGAAGAAAACTAAGACACATATGTGAAATTGAAGTATAGTCAAGAAGGCATAGATTATTAATGGGGAAAAACACATAAACTAAGACAGATTGCAGCATTTGCTGTTGCTTGAGCCTCCTAGGAAGAGAAGATTTCACTCTTAATCTGCTTTTTTCTGCCTCCTGCTGAGTTAATGGAGTACAAACTTGTTTTGCACTTTGAACTCAGTTTACAGCAATTAATATAAGCTGAGGATACATGCGGAAGAGAGCAGAGAAGCTAGGACATTTTAAAAGTAGCTGAAAAGTTAAGATGACAGATTAATCATGACTGTCCATGTCAAATAAAGAGAGTTGCAGGATATGATAAAGGTATCTCCATAATTTGGACTTTATATATAGACTGCAATCCTATACTCATCTACCCAGTAAAAAAACCCTGTGAACTCAGTAACACTTACTTTTGTGTTGATATGTAAAGGATTGTGCTGTCAAGCATTAAACAGAAGGCACAACAGTTTATATGAGAGAAGTGCCTTCTTTTCTCTTATAAGCTTTCCCATTTTGGCTATGCTGTTAACTTTTTAAAATCTACAAATACTGCGCTTCTATGGGAACTCTTATTCCAGATTTTTTTTAAAAAAAATCTTCAACCATTTTATTTTCTGTAGTGACATTGTGTTTCTGAATTCCTTGAGGAATGGCACAGTTAGAACTAAAGTAGTCAAAATAATATACGAGTTGAGCATCCCAATCCAGAAATCCAAAAGCCTATAAAACACGAAACTTTTTATCACTACCTGCCCACTTCTGCCTTAGAGGTGGTGGCTGTGGTGCTTCTGCTTGTTTATCTCTCATACATGTCTCATACACAACATAAGTAGTGAATGCTAATCTCAACTAAAGTAGACCCACTGAATCATAGGCACTTTCATAGGTGCTGACTTACCATGCAGCCATTGACTAAACTGATCCACTCTGTTTTTGGACTAACAACTGGCTTTGGACAAATAGGGCATTTCTTTTGTCTTCCATAAGTATTGACAGGCTTCAGTTAGAACTAGAGTACCGTAGTTTCTGTCTCTGTAGCTTTAGGCAACTCTATGCCATCTGTTCCTGGTGATTTATTTCCCTTGATTGCTCTGAGTGTAGCTTCCACTTCACTTTCTAAAAGTATAGGTTTATCTTCAAATGGTTCTTCCTTGAATGAATCTGGGGTGAAGTAGACCACTTCTTTGCTCGCCAGTCTGGGGCCGTGGCAACCGTATGCCATGCTCCCAACCCAGCTTTTTCCTGGTGCAAAAAAAAGTGACAGAAAGTCACTCCTTTTTGGACAAGGGAAAGGGAGCCTATGGCACCGTAGCGGCATTTCTTCAGTGCAGCGTGTCCAAATACTGCACTGCCAAAATGCCATGGATCTGCTGCATGTGCAGTCAGTCATGCAGCTTCCTGGTGGATTGGGGGCATGATGCTGTCTGAATGCCAACACCCCCAGTTCGCTGGGAAAATGACTCTATTTGCCAGACTGCTTTGCCCCTCTGTCATCCTTTTGTATCTTTTATATAGTTCTATAGTGCCTTGTTTCCATCAACTTATTTGTACTTGGTCATATAATGTGTCTCTCTGCTGGTTGTAGATCATCCCCACTCTTGGTTTAGATTTGCCTCTGATTTCTGATTTTGTGAAAACAGTCTCTTCTTCTTCCTTTTTTGGGGGTCATTTTCTATTTTTCTGCAATGATTGTATTAGCAGTTGCCTTTGGGCATATATACATTGACAAAAAAGAAAACGTATTCATATCTCTGTTACCACAAGCCAGGCGCATGATGTTCTTGATGATTTGCAGGGAAGTTAGTACGAATTCACAGGGAATGCAGTTAAGTGGGCTTTAATCCAATTTCTGAAAAGCCACCTTTCACTCTGAACTTTTCTAACAAAACAGATTTTCCTATGTGATCAGTGCTTTGAGGCAGCATTGGTGTGGAACCAGGGGCAGGAGGGGTTTTTGATGGGTAGGACTGGTTGGGTCCAGCAAACCTGGTGTGTATCATCATTTTATTTTATTTTACTTAAATGTATTTTCAACCATGAAATCAGTGGTGAGATTGGGCTACTCCCTCCTTCTCCCTCCCCATCTGAGTGTCACATTTGTTTTTACTGCCTTTACTCTTCCCCACTTCAATCATCCTCCCACCTGATCAACATTTTGTCATCTTTGATTTTATTCTTCCCCCCCCCTTGATTCCCCCTGACCAGCGTTGCGTACAATTTAGTTGGCTCACTCCACATATTGCAATGTTTATGCCTTCCATTTCTTCTTTTACTATGACTAGCTTCCCCCGATTCATATTTCTGACATTCTGCATTCCTATAATATGCATTGTGCAGCTTCCAATTTTCCTTTTGCCTCTAAGCACATCAACAGCTGAACATCCTTTTGTCTTGAGTTCATTTGCATCATTAGTCACAACTCTACTCATAGATGTCATCTTCTCTACCCCAGTAGCTTGCTGAGTGCCTTCCAACCTGGGAGTCTCATCTTCTTGCAGTATCTCTTGTTTCATTTTGGATTGTCTCATCATACGGTTTTCATGGTGAAAGACATTCAAAAGGGGTTTATCATGCCTCCTTCTGCACAGTACTAACAGTCGTTACTTTTTGTGCAATTTGCTTCCCAATCATCAAGTCAAAGATGTGAGAGAAGACTTGTGGAAAATTGGCTGTACTAGTAACGGCATTTACATTATCTCTGAGAAATAGGGTTGCCAGCACAAGATGATCCCAGGCCCTGAGGTATCTGGTCCAAAACCTGAGGCCAGTGGTCAACCTGATAAGGCCAATGCAAGTTATGCATTAAGTACTAACAGTTACTAACTACTTCTCATTCAAATACACAGACACACAGAGAATACAATTTCCTGTTTGGAAATTAAAACAGAAATCTTAGTTAAAGGGGTTGCTCCCAAATCAAGATGAAATGAGGGGACTATTCCTTGTCATTTACCTAGGGAGAGGGGATAATGAACTTGGTTCTAGCCTACTTACTTCTAGCCAAAAGGTAGATTCAGAGCAGAGCAGAGATGAGATGTGCCCTAGCACCACAGCGAGTGGGAAAGAAGAAGAAATCTAAGTAAATACATAGAACACATACATTGAATACACACACCCCAAGTGTCTTTACAAGTTGCACCAGGAAATAAATTAAACTTTGCAAATTGCAGCAAGCTTCTGCTCTACTAAATGAGCTGAAGATTTGCACATAATCCTTTCCTCTTGCTTAAAGGTGTGCCCCCTAAACCAGAAAATTTGTATTCTCATCTCTCACCTGGAGAGAACTCACAAAAACTGAGGCCCTGAAATCTGACAACGCTACTGAGAAGTGCCACTACCTGTGCAACACTAGCATAGTGCTCCATTTTCCACTAAGACCCGCTCTTGCCTAGATCCATTTGCACCAACAGCAGATTGAGCAGGAATTGAAGAAACTGAAGTTGCCTCAACTTGGATAATTGCCATCAGAGATCAGCTCTCTAGCTGCTGCCATCCCTGCTGGTTTTCCAACACCAGCTCAGTATTTGTAAGCAAAGATGAAGTAGCAGACAAGCACATTAGTGGAAGAAATGTAAGTGGGCAAAAAGGAAATAGTTTGTGAATCATTAGGAAAAGCACTCTTCCTCAATATTTTCAAGCAGCATTGTAAGAATATACAAGCACCTGAGAAAGGAATCACTGAGGCAAGATGTAGAGGAGGAAATTATTTGTTTAATTGCAGACTTATTTCCATTTTGAGATTAATGGGATGGTTCTGTCCTTGATTGCTGAGGGAACAATAACCAAGATCAAGAAGTCATTGTTTTGTATGGTTTGTGATGTTGTTTTTTTAAAAGTAATCCTTGAAGAAACAAGTTTTGATAGAAAAAAATTGGCAAAGAACTAGCTGGTAATAGCTAAGAACTCTTTATGAAATCATGGTGCATGTTTTCATTTTGGTGACTAATTTCAGAGTATGAGTAAGCATGTGTCAGTCAAGGTTAGAATGAGGGTGCATAAATTTGAGGCAGTGCCCAAAATCACACTTCCACTGGCAAATACTGCTTGCAGCAGTATGAGCGATTATACCATCTCTCCTGTAGCACTCTAAGCAGCCTAGATACATGCTTCATTCAAAGGAGTGGTAAACTCTCTAAAGCAGGTGTGTGTGTGTGTGGCAGAAGGAAAGAGAAAAAGACAGTCACAATGCAATCACTAGCATCTCTTTATATTTGACCTTGTGTTAAAATGTGTCAACTTTTGGCAGGCATGCAGTTCATAAATGTAGTCCTTGTATAGTGGTTACTGCAGAAGGTTTACCTAAAGATAAATCTGTTCCTACAATAGCTGAATAGATGGATAACCTACCTACCCACTGAAATACTGTGTATACGCTAAATATTAGTCTGCACATAGTTGCTGTTTTTACAAACTGTACCTCAAATTCCCCAGGTTTTTAAATTCAAAAGATGGTGCCAAGAAGGATTTAAATGTATAGATAAGAATGGAAGGGAAGGGATACAAGTCTTCCAGTAAAGTTCTCTTCTTGAGACCTTCAAATTTTAAAAAATGTACACACACAAACACAGACAAACCATGCAGCAGATTTACTAGCTTTAATGGATGAATACTAGTTGGAATAGTTTTCCTTTAAAGCCAGCTAAAAAATAAAACAAAAAAACACAGGCCAATTTTTTCCAAAACTGCTGTCTCACAATACTGTCAGAAACCACTGCTGAGAAGTATGTGTCAGGGAAGTCATGAGAGAACATAAGTAGATTGTTCTGATTGCTTTTGCTGTAGTGCTTTGTAATCTACTGAGAACAGTTATGCCCCATTGGATAGCACATTATGATGACTGAACGAATACTTTTCCTTGCTTGCTTGATTACTAAGATATTATTTTACCAACTATATTTTAAAATGTACATTCTGTTACTGCATTTTCCATTCTGGTTGAAAACTATCAGTAAAAGCTTTTAACTTAACTTTGATGAAATATATCATTAAATGGGGGGGGGGGGTTCCTTCCAGTTCCTGGCTTTAATGCAGCAAGAACACTTGGTTGGTTACATTTAACATTTTATAGTATGACCAGTGTGTTGTGTATTTTAGAGCCAAACTGACCAACTGGTATCCCATTGCGTAGGTATAATCCCCAAGGCAACTTTGTTTCCTAAAGGCTCTACCCCAAAATATTTTCTCCCTATCAGATATAAAAGTATGTTTTTGCATGTCATCCAATCAGGGATCACATAGATTGGAGAAGAAAAAATATGGCTCTCAATGTTGTTGGACCGCAACTTCCATCAGCCTTATCTTGGATAACCAGTGGCAATTATTCAAGTTGTGGTCCAGCAGTATTTGGAAGGCCACACAATCGTATTTATGGCAAAGCAATGGTGTTGTGGCTCTGACCATAATAAACATGATGTCTTCTCCCACACTAACAATTGGACAGTTGTCTTCAAAATTAAGCACACACCCAAAATCAGGAGAGTTGGCCATCCCTTCTTTTAGCATACATGATGGTTAAACCCTTCAGAAAATTCTTCGGGATATAGCAGTGCAGCATATAACAAGTTTTGTAAAACAAGAGACAGTGGTCTACTTGCAAAGCCGGAGGCTTTTGTTTTCCTATGAAGCATCAAATATTTCTCAAAAACACAATGCAAAATAGGATTAAACAAAGCACTGGTCTGAGTTTGTTTATGATGTGCAAACAAGCACCTATGTGCCTACTTATCTCAGTTTTTCCAATTTAATATTAAAAGAAGAACATTTTTTTTAATATTAAAAGAAGAAGCATTATATCCAGACAAAGCTTCTGTGTAAGTTAAATGTAATTCTGAAATGTCTTTGCAGCCATAAATGTGGAAAACTGAGAAAAGTTACTGTAGAATCATAGAATCATAGAATCATAGAATCATAGAATCATAGAATTGGAAGAGACCACAAGGGCCATCCAGTCCAACCCCCCTGCCATGCAGGAACTCCCAAACAAAGCATTCTTTACAGATGGCTATCCAGCCTCTGCTTAAAGACCTCCAAGGAAGGAGA
>CM034703.1:90415108-90427697 GCA_020142125.1 Phrynosoma platyrhinos
TAGCTTTCAAGCAGCGATCCCGCCTTCTTTTGTAACATTGGTTCCCACTGTTCCAGCCATAACTCAGGTTGACACCACTTTAACTGTTATGGTTTATGCTATGGAATTCTGGGATTTGTAGTTTGTTGTGGCACCAGACCTCTTTGACAGAGAAGACTAAATATCTCACAAAACTACCATTCCCAGAATTTCATAGCATTGAGCCATGACAGTTAAAGTGGTGTCAAACTGTATTATTTCAGCAATGCAGAAGCAGCCATAGCAGCAACAAGAAAGTTTTTTCACCTCCCTGTTTAGAAACTAAGGATAAAACCCTTGCCTTAAACAAGAAAAAAAGAGATAGCAAGGGAAATAAAAATAGGTCTGTGTGGCTGGTAAAAGGAATGGTGAAAGGCCTTTTCCCTTAGATCTTAGAACCCTTGCAGGGGAAATATGATAAGATAGTCTGGACCTAAGCCATATAGACCTTTATAGGTCATGACCAGCACTTTGACTTATGCCCATGAATGAACCAGTAGCCAGTGAAGATGTTTCAACAAGGGAGTTAATAGCTCCTACCTCTTAACATTTACCTGTACCATCCATTTGTCCCAATTTGCCAATATGGTAGGGACAGTCCCACTTAATCCTCTGTCATCTCACTTTTTAAAGTATCCCAGTTTCTCTCTCCTCCCATTTTTCTCCTTTGTCCTTAGCTTACATCAGTTGCTGCAAACTGAGTTCAAAGTGCAAAAGCAGTATGTCCTTAATTAACTCAGCAAAGGGGAGAGGAAGAGATGGTATCTTGCCCTTCCCAGTAGACTCAGGCAAAGTTGACATCTTAACCACACTCTGATATTACTTGGCCACACGTGTCCCAGTTTTCATCTATGAGATGTTGGAGGATATGGTCTCAGCATCTCTAGACAGCATAGCAATGGTAAAGACTGCTGGGAGCCAGACATGGGTTGCATGATTCCTACCAGCTCTACCCATATAAATAAGGAATGATTAGTAACTGAAGCAACTTAAAAGGAAGAGGGTTCTTAATTAGGCTGTATTTCATCTTAGAATAAATTTCAGGAGGGAACAGCTAAGAATTAATTGCACGCTGACAGACAAATTAATCCAAATTATCGAGCAAGAACATGTGGCCAAAGGATTTCAGCCAGTTCTAGGATTTTCAGCCAAAAGACCCAATAAAGCTAGAATTAAGTATCCACCAATTCATTGGCTTGCATGTGCAATCATATATCTGATGTGCCTAAATCTCCCACTAAAATCAAAGAGATTTAAAATTTTATAATTTGTCTTTCTACAAAGAAACAAATGTGTTATGAACTTATTATGTAAGAGTGGTGTATAATGTCTCTCTAGAAAGACAGTAGTGTCTGCTAAAAGATATTGCTGCTATCCTCGACATTGAGGTCTACTGGTCTTGATATCATGGGAAACTGGAAAACTCTTGGAAAACTCTTATCTTAATTATCTTATCTTAATGATTCTCAACCTTTTATTTTCCAGATACGTATTTTAGAATTTAACTCCTAAAAACCCTAATCATCATGGCCAATGATAATATCAGGAGAGCTAAAAATTGAGAATCTGAAGGATATTCTTAGCACATGAGCACACAACATAACCGTGGTGGTGGGGCACCAGCACAAGAAATATAACAAATAGAAAATCCAGTGTGTTGTTAAGCAGGACAGGTCTTGTACTATGATTAGTCCTCAAAGGCCTGCCCAAACAGAAAGGTCTTCACCACTTTACTGAAAGAGGGCAGGGAGTGTGCCAGTCTAGCCTGTCTGGGAAGGGAATTCAAGAGTCTGGGGGCTGCCACTGAAATAGCCCTCTCCTATGTTCCCACCAGATGTACCCATGAGGATGGTGGGACAGAAAGAAGGGCTTCCTCGCAGATTTCAAAACACAAGTAGGTTCTCCAGTGAAAATACAGCCTTATAAATGTGAAAAATCCAAACATAACCAATAGATCCTTGAATTACTAAAAAGTGTTAAGACTCAAAAGACCAGCAAAATATAAGGGCCTTCCTCAGCACAAAAAAGACCACAAGGAAGATAAATAGCTCCTTTGAGGAGTGTATTCCACAAAAGAGCACCATAAGCTTTGACAATATCACGTAAAAGAACTCAGAAGATAATTGTGTGGTACAGGTAGGTATATATGAGATGTGACAATCTCTGGGTTATGAGTACCAGATCATTTCATCAGTAAAAATCTTCTGAGTATATTGTGCAAGCCCATCCTGTTTTGTGTTCAGAATATTTACTTGTGTAGCCTGGAAAAACACTTGCTAATAAGAAATTGATGTTGTAGTAATGTGCTGTGGAGCAGCTGGGGGATTGTAAGCAAAGGAGGAAAAGGCAGGGAATGTATTAAAATATTAATATCCATAAAACATTAGTATCTGTGAGTGGAAGGGACATTAATTCTGTAGCTAATGGAAATTGCATATTTACAAACTATCATTGGAGTCTGCAAGTCATGAAGTAAATTATAATTTAATTTTGTTTATGTTAACTTGGAGATATTATATATAAGAATTACAGTATAAATACTGCTATGGATGTTCTTTATGGTTCTGTTAGGCTGATATTGAATCAGGACTGAACAATGAAGCTTATCAATAAAACGCCTTACCTGATCCGGTTTAAATTTAAAGCGGACAGCATCCTGGTTTTATCAGAAGGATTTAGCTGCCAAAATTGCCGCCTGGGTCCATCCCTGCTCTCAGGTTGCTCTGGTAGCCATTTTCTTAAGCCAGAAAACTCCCGGCTTCGAAAAGAGGTGCGCTGAGCACCCCTGGGATGGACCCGGGATGGACCCAGGCAGTGACTTCAGCAGCTAAATCCTTCTGATAACATCAGGATGTCGCCTGCTTTAAATTTTAAACTGGATCAGGTAAGGTGATTTATTTAAGAATGCAATAAACTTCAATGATATTGCTGTCGTGGACTGACTGTTGTTGTGTGTCTTCAATCAATTTCTGACTTATGACAACTCCAAGAAAAACAGTTGGTTTTCTTGGCAAGATCTGTTCAGAGGAGGTTTGCCATTGCTTCCCTCTGAAGCTGAGAGTATGACTTCTTCAAGGTCACCCAGTGGGTTTCTATGACCAAACAGGGAATGGAACCCTGGTCTTCCACAGTCCTTGCCAAATACTCAGACCACTACACCACTCTGGCTGTTGTGGATTTATGAATTCAAAGTTATGGCCATGCTAGTGTGGAATATCAGTATGCAAAGGGATATTGCAGCATCTTTGAAATTGATTGAGAGAAGGAAGTTAGTAGCTTAACTTTTGTAGACTCAGGGGGGAAACAGACGAGGGCATCCGGGACGCTGCGGGATGGTGCGCCGCAGGACCGTGGCATCCGCACCATGGCGCACCGCCGGCACCTCTGAAAGGAGCACTAAATCAGTGCTCCTTTCGGAAGTCAGTGAAAGTGCCCTCTAAAAGCGTAGGGTGCACTTTCACTGACTTATCCGCCGCAGCGTGTGCGGACGCTGCGGCAGGAGGTTGCCTTCGGAGCGCCAGCCATGTGGAGGGCCGGCGGCTCCAAGGGCAACCTCGGGAGGAGGAAGGGGTGCCGAGCGTGCGGCTGCCCCTCCTCTTCCTTGCCTCGAGGACAGCGCAAATAGCCGTCTGCTGAGGCCCTAAGAGCCTTGCAGCATGAGAAAAGAAAGCTGAAACAGATTGGCAGAGTTGTGCCTTTCTACTTGCCTCTCCACATGCTGTCCTAGCACTTCTGTTCTCCTTTCCCAGGGAGACATTCATAAAAGCATTCCTGTTGCCAAATGGATTTTTCCAGCATGGCAGAAGGCATGCTTTTATGACCTTCTCCCTTGGGAAGAGAATGGAAAAGCCTCAACTGTATGCAGAGAGGCAAGGACAGAGCTGCAACTCTGGTGATCCATTTTGGCTTTCTTTTCTCATGCAATAAGGTCCTAAGTCTACTTCATTAGATTCATGGAGTGAACATGTACAATCTGCCCATTAATAGTTATAAAGGTCTGTGCCTAGGCATCAGACTTCATGCGTCTTATAAAGTAGTTTTAGGACTTATCTGCAGTGTGGAAATAAAGCAGTTTGACACAACTTTAACTGCCATGACCCAATCAAAGTGGGCGGGGGGGAAATAAACTAATAAACCAGCTGATTTATTTTGTTATTTGTACCCAAAAATAAATGTAGTGAGTGATTTGCTGAATGAATTGGTGCAACAGATCAACCTCAACCAAAGACTTCCTGGGGTTGGGAATGATTTAAGATTTCTTTTGTTAACTGACATCAAGTTAACTTCTACATATAGAAACCACTTATAGAAACCCTATGAATGAGAGACCTCCAGATCACCCTATTGTCAACAGCCCTGCTCAGGTCCTGCAGACTCAGGACTATAGCTTCTTTGAGTCTAACCATCTGCAAAGTGATTTTCCTCTTTTCCTGGTGCCTTCTACCTTACCAAGCATTATTGTGTCTTCAAGTGAGTCACATCTTCACATGAGATGACCATAGTACAATAGCCATAGTACAACAGTCTTGGCTTCTAAGGAGAGTTAGGCTTGATTTGCTCTTGGACCCATTTATTTGTCTTTTTAGTAGTCCACAGTATCCATAGAACACTTCTCTAGCACCACATTTCAAATGAATTGATTTTTTTCCTATCTGCTTTCTTCACTGTCTATGGAAATGGGAATACGATGGTCTGAACAATAACAAATTTAGTATTCAAAGATATATCTTTACACTTCAGAAGTTTAGTTCCTTCATAGCTAGTCTTCTTCTGACTTCTTGACTGCAGTCTCCATTCTGATTACTAAGGGCCTTTACAGACTGCCAGAAATAATGCAGCTTGAGGCCACTTTAACTGTCCTGGCTCACTGCTAAGGAATCATGGGAACTGTAGTTTATTGTGGCACCAGAGCTCTCTGACAGAGAAGGCTTAATGTCCCAGAAAAAAATACAATTCCCATGATTCCCTAGCACTTCCAATTTCTTTCAGTTAGTCTCAAAAATGCTACAAGATCTCTCTACATACAGATTCTACAGACTAATGGGGCTATGTCTTTGAATTCTACCACTAAGTGAGTCAAGGTATGGAAAATCTTGAACTCTTTCAAAGTCTTTGTCATCCAGTTAAGTTATGTAAATCATCTGCGGTCATTATTTTTGTTTTCTTAATATCCAGCTGTAAACCTATCTTTGCATCAGAACTTGACAATTAGCAACAAACACACATACAGATTGTAGCATGCAATGCTCCTTAACTTTAGTTCATCCAAACATGGCTTCACATAGAAGTACTTCAGGAAGAACTACAAAGGACTACATAAGAGCATTGTGTTGCACACATGTTGCACATGAATTTTTAAACAGAAGAGTTTTCAGTAAACAGGAATTCTGTAAATTAGTCACATATTTTCTATGACTTTATAGTTAGAGTGCAGTGCTTTATCATATATTCTATGGAACTCTTGTCAGGGGAGTAAAATCTACAACAAAAATTAAATGAGCAAAGATGGATAGTTTTGGGGTGTTTTTTTAGTGTCTTGCAAGTACTCAGAATCTATCTTTCTTGACAACTTTGATAAACATCATGGTGAAATGCATTTTGTAACTGGGGCAATATCTATGCTATATTTTTGTTTTTGTTTCTAGCTTATTGCTTTATTACAAAGCAATTTCACACATTTATAGTCTGCATTTTTACACACCTTGGCAAAGCAGAATTCCTTTTATTTATTTCAAGAAAGTAGTGACTGAATTAGACTATTTTCAAACAGTGTGGTGCAAAGAGAAAATGTATTGCTTCCAGTGTGAAAAATGGGGGTTGGAATTTGAGCTAGTTGGTGTCCTAGAGCTATGAAATAAATGTGGAGCAGCTGCTGATTCAAAGGAGAGATCAGTTGCCAAGAGAAGGAGTGTCTAGATAAGTCTAGTGCACCTGGTCCCCCCAGATGTTTAGGATCACAAGTCTTACAATCTCTGACCATTAACCATACTGTGTGAGACCTATAGCAGTTGTAATCCCATGTCTACTGCTAAAAGAAAAGGTAAAAAACAGCCTACTTCATCAACTGAAAGTAAAAAATATCAATTACAGGTCCAGTTGAAATCTTATCGGGCTTGGAAGTTACCTTTTTGAACAATGAGCTAGCTAGGAGATTCTGGGAGCATCCTATTAAAGTGTAGGATAGTTCCAAGTTCTGGTCTGGTCTGGTCTTACATGTTCTTCGCCATGGTGTTGCTTGAAAGTGGTTAGTTGCTTGTTGTGAAGATTTTCTTTGGGTTCAGTGCCCAACAAGTGTGCTGCTTTCATTTATATACACAGGGGACAGGAATGCAAGAGTTAACCAAGAAAACAGGGTTGAATTTAAACTAAGGTAGCAACTGGTAATTTTCCGTATTTAGCAAAATGATACTCATAAAATTCAGTAAAGATTGGCACTTAAGAAGAAAGACCATTTCAGTTTTCTTTATGGAACACAATGGCAATTGAAATGGGCTGCATACACCTGGAGAAACTGGAATGCTTCCAGGTACATCTCTTTTTCAGGCAGGACAATGAGTTCCTATTGAGCCATGGCACATCATTCAAGAGTGTGAGCAAGACTATTGTTTGAGCCTGTTGATGGAGATCAATACAGAACTCCCCCTCCCCATATATAGAGGAGCTAGCTTTATTACTTTTTCATAACTTCCTCCTTATTCTTGTCCATCTTTACCTCTAGGTGATTATAAAACAACATGAATAGAAGAAGCAGTATCCCCTCTCTAGGAAGTATAGGGACAGAATTCGCTTTAAAAAGAAATGGCCACTATACTAAAAGCTGGTGCATAAAAATAGCAGTATGGTGTTGATGGCAAATAAATATACCATAAATGAAAGGCAAAGGTTGATAACCAAAAGCAAATACTGGGCAGTTTGGGGCAAAACAGATAGGTGGCTTGGAGTGGCTTCTAGCCACTCCTGCCACGATAAGCTCCCGATTGGTCCAGGTCTGGCGATCGGATACTATGGCCCTAAAGCTGGTCACTGCCATGGTCCTGAATGGCCTTCTGGCAAGGAGAAGCTTTTGCTTTTCAGAGCAGTTGCAGAAGAAGAGTGGAGTAGAGTGCTGGGAATACCATGGGTGAATAAGAAGACAAACAAATGGGTTCTAGAACAAATTATACCTGAACACATATGTTATAGTAATAAGATAGGCCAATGTCCCACCTGAATTCTATTGCTTGGAATAATGTTAGCTACTTTATAAGACCCTTATTGTAACCAGGTTTAGTTTGTTCTCTGCCAGGAAAAAAAAGTGTGCAATTCTGAAACATTATTGACATTCAAAAATTCAAGCCATGCAAATTTGTATAATCTCAGTTGATGTAAAAGGCAATTGAGAACAAAATGAAAAGTCAGTGGTGCCGGCTCCTTTGAGCCCATGGATTCTGATCAGCTGTACCATGTCCCTTCCCCCTGCCTATACACTCCCTGCGGACTCCATGGCTATTCTCCACAAATTTTGTTTCTCCATTGCTGATTATAGATTGGATTTTCTAAGGACGTTTTCACACGGACGGCTCTAAAGCCGCCTGGAAGCTGCCTGGAAGCAAAGAAGAGCCATTCCAGCGGTGAAAACAGCAGCCGCCGGAGTGGCTCCTGATTGCTTCCGGCAGCAGCCCCTCTAATTCCTTTTTTAAAAAGGAATTAGAAAGACGGGGCTAAAGCCGGCCAGCTCCGGGGATGGCGCAGGGATGGCGCTGGATGGGGCGGGGCTTGCTGCGACGTCATATGAACACGCACAGCAAGACCCCGGACGGACGCCGGATAGCGCCAGGGATGGCGCTGGATGGGGCGGTGCTTGATGCGACGTCGTGTGAAAAGTTTGACAATGGAGCCGGAGTGGGGCCGGACGGAGGTAGGATTGCCTCCGTCTAAAGCCCCGTGTGAAAACGTCCTAAGTCAGGGATGAGCACATTGCTGAGCCTGGAGGACCATACATGGATTGTAGATGTGGTTGGGAGCCCTCCAAAATAGCTTGTCATGGCCCTGATATATCACAATGAGAGGTTTTTTTCTTGGAAAAGTGTGCTTTTTATGCTCATGTGGCATACAGATCACATTTTGTACATTTTTGGCCTGAGGGATGCACTCTCAAGAAATGTGATTGTTGGCACATTTGGACTCAGTTCCTCCTGCTTTGTAGCAACCTACTAATTATTTGCTAATGGAAAAAGAAATAGCAAGGTCCTGTGCTACTTTGGGGCAGAGGAACCCTATGTAAAGGTTGCAGAACAGAAACATAGCCTCTCCAGCCATCTTGTGAAGTAAGAAATAGCATTCCCTAGACAACTAAAGCAACACATTAATAAGAGCAAAAGTGGCACATTGCTCTAGAACTCTGGATAATGACCAACCTTGGGGATTAATTATTTTGTGAACATTAACATTTTGTGGGAGAAAGGGCCATTTCCAGGCTCTGGTTGTAATGGAATATTTGCACACTGGAATGACCTTTACACTTACACACAGTAGCACTTCCCAAGCTACTGTTTTCAGTTGTAGCTTGAGCTAAGCCACTATGCCTTAAGGGAAATTTTAATATACGAAGAACTCATGATAACAAGTTGTCAACTACAGTGGACTTCTCTTTTTCAGTGTCTTGACATTTGACTCAGAATTTTTGTTTTCTTCACATAATTTATTCCTTTTTAAAAAAAATAATAGTATAATAGTATAACAACAGGGAAAACACTGTCAATAATTTCATTACATTGTCTTTGAAAAAGAATGGCCTACACTAGCATATCAATTATCTTCAGATGATAATTTTATTATTTTCCTCATGTTGCTCCAGGCATAATGAACTCTTTACACACTAAATTAGTAAACAACTATTAATTTGATATGGAAATTCAAATTACATTTCCTCATCTAAGACCGTCAGATTTCTGCTATTTCTTCTCCCTTGATCTCTGAAACCTAAAGTTGATCAGTGACATCTGTTGAATTTATTGGCAGTGACACTGATAAGTTTAACAGTCTAATTTAACCATCTCCCTAACTACCATGTTCAGAAGCTGTGGTCCACAAATACAAATACTTCCTTCCTCTTAGCAATTAATGTTTTCTTGTTTGATGATACACTGAACCATGGTGCTTGGCTTGGCAACAAATTTCATGAATATATTTTCCATCCCTAAATGAAAGGGCTTTTTCAAATTAGCATCCCTGCACTGAAAAACTATTCATGGTAGCTTCCATTATAGTCCTTTGAAAGCCAGGTTATAAGATACAGGGGCTCTTGGTATCCACTGGGGTTTGGTTCCAGGACCCTCATGGATAGCAAAATCTGTGAATGCTCAAGTCCCATTAAATAACATTTCACAATAAAATAGTGTCCCTTATATAAAATGACAAAATCAGGGTTTGCTTTTTGAAATTTAGATTTTGTTTGAATATTTTCAAGCTGTGGATGCGTGAATCTATGGATAAAGAATCCATGGATACAGAGGCCAGCTGTACTTAATTGCTCAAATAATTTTATCTGTATCAATGACTTAATCTGCTTTAGGGTTTTTGGCCTTAGTTCTTGATATTGTTGTTAATGTTGTTGTGTTAGGGAATTAATAATTCAATATTTATACCTTGTTCCACACTAGCCTAAAATCCAAATTGGCTAAAGAGTGTTATATTAATTTTTAAAAATAAATGCTGAAAATTAACATGAAGAATGAGATAATTACATTTGTTAATGTTTTTACAGGCTTTCATTATTAGGGTGAAAGTTATGTTTTATCTAGAACTTCTATTTGCCCGTGTTTAACAAAAATCAATACTATAGTGTTATTGATTCTATGTGGTATGATGGGGGGAAATTAACCTATGTCTCATCTTTTCCACATACCATTGAAGTACTGCTTCTAATAATAACTTAGTAAAATAGTGCTTTACATAGTTTCCAAAATAAACTACAAGTAGGCCCCTACACGCAAACAGCATACATTCCAAATTGACTAGCCTTCTCCAAAATATGTTTTTGATCACATCTTCCATTAAATCTAGCATACATGGCCAAAGATCAGGGATAATTGGAATTGCATCCAAAACATTTCGTGGATGTTAGTTTGGGAAAGACTGAAAAAGACAATGGAAAAGATGACATAGGATGGGAATAGAGAGGAAAGAGAAGTAGCTACATATATGGAATCACATTAAACCATGGGTTAATGCAATGAGCACAAGCAGGAATGAAGAACAGCAAGGCATGTTACTTCCTCCCACCCTCCTCCATCACAATCACATTCATTTCACCATTTATCATTGTGACCAAATTGTGATTAATAGGAATTATGATTTGTTTAAATATGCCAAATCCTAACCATAGTTTCTGAATCTGATTTGTTTAAGAAATCCATAGTTAACCATGATTCTGGGTCTAGAGGAGTGATGGAAAAATAATTACAAACACTTTCCAAATTCCTCCTCCTGGCTGTGTAGAGTGTGTGATAGCACAAAGCTAGCTACAATTTGTCCTTGCTGATACATTATGAAGAACCAAGGCTTACTATGACATATGGATCAGGCCAGTGAGTATAAGCAGATTTTAATTCTATATCCTTTTCCTTTTGCTTTCTATACTGGTGCAATATATGCAGTTACCTTTTTATTGTCAATATACTATTTACTATATATAGTATACTCAAAATACTATTGACTACACACAAGAGAGAGAGAGAGAGAGAGAGAAGTTGAGTTCTGCCTTAATTGGGCTGCCTTCATGTTTCTATAGTAAATCAAAGCAGTGTGATATGTTTGTCCCACGGAATGAGATGTTTACTATCTTGATTAGAATTTGTAATGTATTTTGCAATATATAAGTGTTATCAGGATCAACAAGAAAAAAACCCAACAATCTTGGGATCTCTTTGCTTGAATAACATTAAGAAGCTTGCAATATGCTGCGTCTGCTGCTGTGCATTATGAAGAAACATAAAATATTGGTGCATAGCTTTGTCTAAGTGTTTCATTGCAAATGGCTTTCCTGCAAATTGCAACACTGATACTCTAGTGCCATCTGCTGAAAACTAATTGGAACCCACCAGAGTGTTGACAGAAAATCCCACATTCCCAATAAATGAATTATACATTATTACTGTACAGTGCTGCTGCAGCTTCTGAACACCTGTCCAATCCACAGTGTATTGTAACAGTTTTCAGAACTATGGAAAGAATGCAACATTTGGGGGGAAATGCCCCTTTAAAAACTAATCTTCTGCTTCATCTTTTTCTTAAACATCGTAGTTGTTGAGGAATGTTCTGCACTATGTTTGTTCTGCATCAAGGATGCAGTATTGTACATACATAGTAAGCTCAGGAGGACTTGTTTCTGTTTAGGTTTGGATAGGATTGTCATACGTGATCCACCATTTTCATGTCATTTTCTCCAGGTAATATATTTCAGGGGAAGAGGGGCATTTTCAATTTTCCAGATATTCACTACATGTTGTGGATAACTCATAGCCATGCGAGACTTATTTTACAATAGATAATCTAGGCTATGTAGTGACACATAGTTAACATTGGTTGGCACTGCACACAAGGAAGTGTAGGTGGCCCTCCTTGTGTAACCCCATCACCTAGTAAAGCCTATGATGAGACATCCCAAGGGAAACACAGACAGGATCAGAGCATTAACAGAAAGGGGGGGAGGGAGAAATAAAAGGATATGACACTTGCAAGATTAGCCCAGGACATAAGAAAGATGCCAAGACAAATAGCAGAAAACCTTAGAAAGGCAAATAGCATCCAAAGCAGCATTACACATAAAATAGGGACGTGGAATGTGAGAAAAATGAGACAAGGGAAGCTAGATATAGTAAAAATGGAAATAGAATGTATGAACATAGCAGTACTGGGTGTGGGCCACTTTGACTCAGACAACCATACAGTATTCTACTCAGGGAATGAAAAGACAAGAAGAAAATCAGACCAAATCATTTCAGTAAGGTTCCATGGTAAACCCATGAATGTTACCATAATTCAAGTATATGCACCAACCATAGAGGCAGAACAGGAAGAAATTGATAGATACTATGAAGAAGTACAGGAAGAAGAACACAGACAGTTTCAATAAATAAAAAGAAAAAGAAAAAAACATGAATGACAGAAAAAATCACTACAAGCAATAAAAAAGAAGAGAAGAAAAACAAAAGGGAGACGGGAACAAACTAAGAATTATGAATGCAACAGTACAACAGCTTGTGCAGAAAGATAAAGAAAATTACTACAACGACCAATTCAGAGAAATAGAAGGCAACAACAAAAAGGGAAGAACAAGAGATTTATTCCACAAGATCTGGGAAATCAAAGGAAAATTCAAACCAAGGATTGGGACGCTCTATTACAATAAAAAATAGCATAATTCAAGACCAGGAAGGAATAAAAACATGTTGGATACAATAAACAGAAAAATTATGCAAAAGAAATTACAAAATGAAGGACACATGGAATGAAGAGCCATATGAAGATGAACTTCAGATTTTAAAAAAATGAGGTGGAAACTGCAATAAGAGAAATAGCGAAAAACAAA
>CM034703.1:90429656-90448139 GCA_020142125.1 Phrynosoma platyrhinos
GCAGGAATTAAGCAGAGCAGTGGAAGACAGAGGGTCTTGGAGGTGTCTGATCCATAGGTTTGCCATGAGTTGAGATCGACTCGAGGGCAGTTAACAACAAAATCTAGGGTAATATAACCCAATCCACTCCTCAGTACAGGATCAGCAATAGAGGATATGATATTTACATACAGGTTGTCTTAAATACCTCCGGCATAGCAGAGTTTACCTGTACCTATAGCTGCATCTGCACTACAGAAATAATCCAGTTTGACACCCTTTAACTACCATGGCTCCATCCTATGGAATCCTAGGATTTGTAGTTTGCTGTAGTACCAGAGTTCTCTCTCAGAGAAGGTTCAATATCTCACAAAACTATAAATCCCAGAATTTTACAACATTGAGCCATGCCAGTTAAAGTAGTGTCAAACTTCATTATTTCTGAAGTGCAGATGTAGCCTATGACAACCTTTTTCACTCTTCCACAGCTTTTACCATTAGGACATTTCTTCTGATGTATAGCTGAATTTTGCTTCCCTGAAATTTCCTTTCACTGGTTCTCTTTCTCTTCAGTCATATTAAGTCAGTTGTTCAAACATACTGTACCATTCTGTATTATCATATGTCCCAGCCAATGATAATGTATAAAGTGGTGATTAGAGCAAAATTGAATTTTTCCTTTCTCTTTCTGTGACATGGCCATGGTTTCTCACATGATGGTTGAAGAAAATACAGTTGTGGGAGTGCTGCCTAATGGTTAACATACTGTTCAGGCATGATTTCAGTGATATGATGGCATTGAACAGCTCATTATCCAAATGGCTTAATTAAAAAAGAAAGAGTTTAGGTAGAAATAATCCACAAAACAAACATTGAAAGCTTTTGCACATCCCTGTCTAGAACTCTGCAAAATTGACTGGTGTTCATCTTGTTTTTTCTTCTGCTAAAATCACATGAATTGTTGGTAATTCATCTTTTTCTCTCTAGGCAGTGTGGCTTGGAAAAGAAAAATAAACCAGCACTTGTTAGGGTGCGAGTACTATTTCAGTGTGGTGTTTATTTTATTGTATTTTATACGATGGTGCTGATTTGTCATGTACGTACAATGGCTATAATCCCTATAACCAAACGTGTCAATCATTTTTCATTGTGATAATGGATAGAGAATTAAGTCAGTCTGATAATGAGTGGGACATCATTCAAACAACGAAAGGGGTCTTGGATAAATGTTGTCAGGAGCAAAGCTCAGCTCTGCTACATGCCCTTCCCACTGTTTTCCAAATGGCGACAGGAACATTACTTAAACAAAGACTTGAAAGAGTAGGATTTTCGATGCAGGAAATTGATCAAAATATTATCACACAGTATATCCAGCATGTGACTTAGAATCTGAATGAAATAATTTGGCCTCTTTAAGAAAGTAGGGTTAGTCTTATGCATGCTTACATGAAGAAGAAACCTCCACTGAAACAGTGAAATAGCCTGGTTGCTGGTTTTTCAGTGGTGTAGCCTCTATCTTTGTAAAGATCATTTGTTAAAATATGGATTGTTTAGGCATATGTGTCACCCTTGTGATTTTCTGTTTTGTACGCTGAATATCTAAGCTGCTAATGCTGGTACTAGAAATTAAATTCAAATTAGCATGCTGTGGGAATCCATATAGCATATTGTGGTGTATTTATCAATGCACAGAACAAAGACATTGCAAATTCATGTCCTGAGAAAGACAAGATTTGGCCAATGGTGAATATATAACAATTTAGAGATGGATACCCTCATGCTTCTCCATGGTTTGGAGCTTTTCCTCTTCCTTCTTTCCCTGCTTCTCATAAGATTTTTTGCGTTTTTATGTCAGAAAACTTTCTGAGAGATTCATTCTTTGTCATCTGCACTACCTTTGCACACAAGCATTACCTTACCTGTATACTGTACAGCACAAGAGCAGGTTTCTTGTTTGACTTCTGTGGGGATAGGGATGAGATGGTAAAACCAACAAAGAATGGGAATTACAAAACTTAGCAAGAATTTCATAGATTCTTGATCATTTTTAATTTAAAAGCTAAAATTTCAGTATGGAAAAAAAGTGCAAGCTTGCTTTTAACCTGCTTTTATCTTGGCAAGACATCATAATGACTCAGCTGATGAATGAATAATAAACTCAGAATATGTCACATTTAGATACTTAGGTCTCTTAACATGTTTTCATTTTTACTTGAGAGTCCTTGCTGCTCATGTTATTATTTTCCTCCTATTCATGTTTAGCTTAAAATAGCATAAAACATGAATCTCTGGTGATTGCTAGAGGATTTGAAACTTAAAGTGATATATAAAGTAGTTTTTCAAGTGACACAAGCTGTATTCTTACTTTCCATAAGTGTATATGCTTAACACAAGAGTGGGGGTGGAGTCAGAATTATGGCCAATTTAATCATATGTCACCCCCATCTTCATATATTCATATATTCAGGAGGAGGCATCAGCATAGGCAGTTATTTTCTCCATGCTTGGGAATGGTTTGCAAATAATAACCATTCCGAACTTTTGCAAGTATGGATTTTATGTGTGTATTTGTCCTCAATCTTAGCAGCAAACGCACAAAGATCTGGAGAGAGGGCAGCACGATCCTGCTTCCCACCCACAAATTTTGCATTTAGCTAGGTTCTGGAGTGTGTTGTGGCCTCGCAGCTCTAGGGGTTTCTGGATGAGACAGATTATCTAGCTCCATTTCAATCTGGCTTCAGACCTGGTTATGGGACAGAGACAGCTTTGGTCGCCTTGGTGGATGATCTGTGCTGGGAACTGGACTTGGGTGTGTGTCCCTGTTGGTTCTGCTTAGTGAATTTCATCGACCCTGGTGTCCTGGTATTCTGAGTCTCCTCTCTGGGATGGGGCTTGGAGGTAGTGTTCTACAGGGACTGTATTCTTTCCTGGAGGGGTGCTCTCAGAAGTTGGTGCTGAGGGATTCCTGCTGAATTCCTTGACCACTGGCCTGTGCGATCCCTACGGTTCAGTTTTGTCCTCTATGCTTCTTAACATCTACACGATACCACTGGGAGAATTGTCCAGAGTTTTGGTGTGATATGTCACTAGTATGCCAATAATACTCAGCTCTATTACTCTCCTTTCCACTTAATTCCAAGGAAGCTCTTCCTATGCAAATATGCGCCTGGCAACTGTAATTGACTGGATGAGGGCAAATAAATTGAAGCTTAATCCAGACAAGACAAAAATGTCCCTGCCCATTCAAAAAACAGATCTGGGAGTAGGGATTCTGCCTATGTTGGATGGGGTTACACTCCACCTGCAAACACAGGTTCACAGTTTGGGGGTACTCCTGGGTTCACCTCTGAACCTGAATATCTAGGTTTTAGCAGTGACCAGGAGTGATTTTGCACAAATAAAACTAGTGTGCCAATTGTGCCCATTCCTGGAGAAGTTGGATCTGGGCACTGTGGTACATGCCTTGGTTGCATCCTGCTTGAATTACTGTAATGTGCTCTTCATAGGACTGCCTTTGAAAAGTGCTCAAACACTTCAGTTGCCAAAAGAGCTGCAACCAGGTCTGGCTACAGAGAGCACACAACTCCCTTGTCGCAAGAGTGCCATTGGATGCTAGTCTGTTTCCAGGCACAATTCAAAGTTCAGGTTTTGACCTATAGGGGTTCCCAATCTGGGGTGCCCACACCCCCAGTGAGATGCAAGGTGGAATTTCAGTGGATGTAACAAAGAGTGGCTTGTATCCTTGAGTGATGGGTCATCACTCAATTGTTTCTGAATAAATTAACGTCTAATTGCTCAATTTAGATTTGCATTTTGCGCACTATGTTAAAAGCTTGTTTTTTTTTTAATTTCCATTTGTTCACACACAGTGATTGTGTGTGGTTCAATTTGTGATTCAAAATTTAGAACTTAGACTTCTTCATCTTCAAATGTGATACTCCTTTTTTACGGAGTGTGAACATTATTCAAACATTTCTGAGGGGTGTGGGACATGGAAAAGGTTAGGAACCACTGCCCTATATGGTTTGGATTCAGATTATTTGAAGAATCGTATCTCCCTTTATGAGCCCATGAGAGTTCTAACATTGGCCTGAAACAGTTGGTCCAAATGATCTGGCTTCCGGCTGCATTCAGGACATAGCGTTTAGATGATGCACGCCCAGAACATAGCCGGAAGCTGCGCCAAGGCTGTGTCTTCACAGACAAACCGGGCCAAAAAGGAGTGAACAAGATCCATTCCTTCTTCTGGCCTGATTCAGGGCCATGGCAGCAGCCCAGATCAGAGCCAGGGCTGTGTGACTGCTGTGGGCCAGAGTGATCAGCGCCAGAGCAGCCATGCTCCACATTTTTAGCCCATCTGTTTCGGGCCATTGTCTGGAAAAGCCCTTATCTCTGGCCCACTATCTTCTCAGACTAATTTGTTGAAAAAAGGGTGAGGACCTTCTCAGTGGCTGCTTCCAGGCCCTGGAAAGCCCGCCTTAGAGATTGTTCTCCTTCCATCGGCAGATCAAAACATTTTTATGCCATCAGGTTTTTACAAACTGATTAAGGGGCATTGCAGACTGGCCTAAAGGGCTGGCCTGGGGGTAGAGTCGGGGTGGGGCAGCCACACACTTATGGGTTGCCATAAGTTGGAAATAACTTAAAGGCACACAACAACAGCAACAACAACAACAACAACAACAAAAACAACATGTTTGGTGTTTTAACTTCATAAATTGTTTTTTAGTCTTATATTTATAATTTTATTAATACCTCTGTATTGTTTTTATTTTGTATTTTTTTAAAAAATATGCCATTAGCCACCTTGAGCTTCTTTATCGGGAGAAAGACAAAAATATTAAATAAATAAATGACTGAAAATCTAAGGAATATTTAATATATGCCATTGGTGAGTAACCATCTACTTCCTTTTTTCACACACTGATATAAGAGGCAAAATGTTGGCTAGTAAATGAGACTTAATGCAGTGTACATTGGATATCCAGATGTAGATGAAATACCCACTTTTGATACATGTTGACATTCCTTATCTAACATGCTTGTGTCCAGAAGCATTTCTGAATCTCTCCTCCCCCCCGCCCCCAATTTTGGAATACACAAGTAGCATAGTATATATTCGTACTGTATTTGTGAGCCTGGAGAGGAATGCAAGGATCTATGAAATGATGGGAGATGTGGATTTGAACTGAGCACTATGTTTGGATAACCACCATTTCACAGATCTTCAGCCTTATGTCTTTTTGTTGCCAGCTGCCCACTTCCACCTTCAAGGCAGTGGCAGCAGCATCCTGCTCATTCATCATGCTCCAGTCTCACATTTTGTTCATTTGCTACTTGTATTATGTATGAGACTCAAAGCTGGAGAGAGACTGAGGATCTAAGAGACAAACAGAAGTGCTGCAGTTGTTGCCTTAAAGATGGGGATGGCAAAACATTTTGGGGTTTGGAGGTTTAAGGATTTCTGATTTCTGGATTTGTGCCAAAAAATGGTGGGGACACAGAAGATTCTTGTGCCTCCCAGTTTTCCCTTTCTATTATTTATATGACATTGTAGTGTACCATCCCGTGCATTCTTACCTCAAAGTAAACTCTATCAAAATGAACAAACTTTATAAGTATTGCACCAGGCTGATGCTGTATAATATGATGCTGTATAATATGGTTGGTGGTTTACCAAGGGCATAGCTTCTACTACTGTAAACATCATTTATTAAAATGTAGATTGTTTAGGCATATATGTCACTGTTGGGGCTTTGCCTTGTTAAATCTTGAATATCTAGGCTGCTAATGCTAGTAGTAAAAATGAAACAGTGCGAGGTTTTTCAGAAGAACAGTCCAATTGCCTAATAGCATTGAAATGTTGTGTTCATTGGTTCAGCACTTTTCATCTTACCTCCGTAAGCTGACATGGCCCAAATCCTCTTTATTCCTGACTAGAGTTGAGCCATTGAATAAATTAGATTTAACTAAATATTCACTCACTAGTCAGCCATTGACTGAATGGATCTACTGTAGTTGGGAATGACCAACTGTATGCCAGTCAGAGTCTTGTACTGTCCAAGTCAATAGGGATGTTGTAGTCAAGTTTTGTGCTTGAAGCTACTCATCTATGCAAAGTGGACAGTGCTCTGTTACATTCTTGGGATTGTCAATTTCTGTACTAAGTGCTTTGATAAATCATGAGAGATCACAGTTTCAGCTATGAAACTGAAAACACAGGGAGTGGGGGGACACTACGTTCAAGAGACAGCAGAAATATTTTTATCTTATTCTATTTTCTCTGCTTATACGCCATCTATACTTAGAAAATTCGTACCATTTATAGCAAGGCACTGATGTTACAATTGTGACTTGTAAGACTTATGCTTCCTGAGAAAAAGGTGCTCAGAGTAAGCAAAAATGAATGATAATTTCTCCTTCAATAACTTGTGTCAGTCTTAATGGCATTCTGAACACTCATGGCTTTCCTTGAAGAATTTTTAGAACTGTTATTTATGAACCTGTATGTATGGGCTAAACATCAGTACTTTATCAGCATTCACCAATTCAAGTCTGATAATAGATAACAGTTTGCTTCTCCATCTAAAGAAAGTTTATGAGATTCCAGTGTTCGCAGAGTTCAAAAAAGTTATAGTTTCCAGCTAGCATTGCAGTTCTATTTTGTTGCAGCAACTCTTAAAACTCTGGAAATACTTCTCACGGTGATATGGGCATTTCAGGCACACTTGGAGCTAGGGATGTAAATCCTCAACTATTTTATCCTTGTCAGTGAGGACAAATAATTAAGGCAATTTTCTTCCTGCTGCAGGGGAACATAAATATTCCTTTACAGTATTTTCCCCATATATGAACATCTGAGTGTTTTGAAGGAAATATTCTGCAGAGGAAAAATTGGGGATGGGTTGCATAAAACCAGGAAACTGTTTTCTGCACAGGAACTCATTTTTGGGGCAGAAAAAAAAATCACAGTTACACACACAAAAATAATTAGGTTTTTCTCCTCAGAATAATTCTTCCACAATAGTTCAAAATTGCCAAAACAAAAACAATACAAAATCTTACTGGTCTCTTCCCAATGGGGTTTCCCAAGTGTTGGGAAACCCATTTTTCAACATGGAGATGAATAATTGTGAATACAGTATTCTCTCTGCCCCTACTTGCATCTCACAGAGTACATTACTATAGCATCCTTCTATCACAGTAGAGAGCGTCACATAAATGAAGATTGTGGTCTAGGATTATCAAAATTGCCCAAGTACATAACATTTGTAATGAGCCTATTAAAACTGAGAGGATGATTCTATGCTATTTAAAGGCTGAATTATTCTACCATCATAAAGAACAATCTAAGCAAATGCCCCTTGGCTGATACCTCTTCGTGAAACTAGATTTTCCAGGATTCTTCAGAAAGAGAAAAGGTCTGCCCAAGTACTGTTGGTGAATTGTGGACTCCTGATTTGGGATCACCCCCCCCCCTAATTTTTTCTTACTGCTATCTGCCCTAGAACTCTATGAGACCAAAGAGACGTTTAAAATTGTTGCTGTTTAAATGTGTTTTATTTGAGTGAGCAGAAGGGTGCTTTTTCACTCTTGACATGTTTGTGAGTTTCCCATAGGCATGTAGTTGATCACTGTCAAAACAAAATACTGGACTCAGTTGGCCTTTGGTCTGATCCAGCACAGATTTTCTTATACTCATTAAATGTGCTGTTATAGCACTGAGCAGGGTTTATTCAAAGATAAAAAGCAGTTCTAGAAGGAAAACTGGTTGACAACATTTACATTTTTAAGTGTCTGAAGCCCCAAAATGTTGTGCTAATAAAATTATTCCAACAATAAAGAACCTGAAATACTAGTTTCCCCTTTTTGTCAACTTCAGTGGATGGCACTTACATAAAACTCACAGACATAAAGTGATTCTTCCACTTCATATCAAACATTATTAAGTCCTTAATGTGCCTTACGTAAAGATGCCTTGAAAGGCTCATTAAAATTTATGGGGAACAAGATCAGTTTCAAATATTTTTTATAATCAAATGCAATTAACATCATTACATTTGGTGCAGGCAACTTGTTGAAATCTGTGCCAGAGATAATCTTAAAAATAGCCAATAACCATTTGTAGGCCAGCAGATATCTGTGGGAAACATTTGGTTGTTTTTAACTGTCATGATGTGTGGCATTACAAAAGCCCAGGCTCATCTCACTGCTTCTGTAGCCCAATTAGGGATTCACATTTCTTATTCAGTCACTGCAAAATTGTTAGTACTGTGTTTTCCATTATACAGTATAGGCTCAAAGAAAAGAGACATAATGCTGTATAAAATGTAATCTTTTAATAACTGCTTCAGAGTCTCTCTGAGTGGCAGGTGGAATCCTGAATGATTTATACACTATGATATATTTTTGCTCAATACGACCCAGGTTACCTGTTGTGAAGGACAGGCATGAGGGAATATTTGTTCCCATTGACTGCAATTATTATTATTTTTCTGGAAAACTCTTCTTAGACTGGCAGCCAATGGCTCAGGGATGAGCACCATTTTAGGGACCACAACTTTGAATTGCACTGCTTTAGCTGAGTCTAAGGAGAAAATTGTGCCAGTGATAACATCAGAGGGTAGATCCCATTAATCATTACAAGAGCATAACACTCCAGCAGATTAAAAGTGCAATAACATAAATAATAACATTTTAATATGTGTTTTAAATTGTCTTTAATGTTATTGATACTTTTAATGATAATATTTTGTATACTTTTATGTCCATTCTATTTATTATAATGCTGTAAGCTACCTTAAGTCTGGATTCTGATGGAAAACCAGAATACAAATAAAGTTATTAAGTTAATAATACAAATCTTACCCAGAATCATAACCTAGGTAAATTTTTTCCAGTTTCAAGAAGTGGTGTAGTTTGGGTCTTTCTCCTCTTGATATGGAATACAAAGGGCACAGACAGCTACAGGTTCATCTACACTGCAGAATTAATGCTTTAACTACCATGGCTCAATGCTACAGAATTCTGGGATTCATAGTTTTGTGAGATATTTAGTCTTCTCTGTCAGAGACCTCTGGTGCCACAAAAACTCTACAAATCCCAAGATTTCATAGAATGGAGCTATGACGATTAAAAAATGGTGTGAAACTGTGTTAATTTGGCAGTATGGTAACAGCCTAGATTAGAAGTCACTTTTCATATTACTGTATTTGAGAATATTGTCTCAGAGGTGCTTAAAAGTTGTGATCTCATGATATGCCTCTGTAAAATAATATTTTACTTAACAACTTTCTTTGCCATGAAACCATTTTCTATTATAGGTCTATCTGCCTCAGTCTCTTAAATATCTTTAAAACATTTGCATCTCAGTTTCTTAATGCACTCTACTTTGCATTGTACCCCAATCCTGGAAACCAGTAACATTTCTCTGTTTCACCTACCAGTACAACCACATGAAGTGGAGATCGCTCAGAATGCACCCAATCTGGGTTTATAATACAGCAAGAGAAAATAGGCTGAGGGAATTGGGAATATTACTCTTAACTGGGGGGGGGGGGGGGGGGGGGGGGAGACTGACTCAACATGTTAGAGAGAAATTATTTACTGGGATTCTAATGGGAGTGGCATTTTTGGTTGATACCAAGAAAGACTCCTAAAGGTAAACACAGCTAGACAAACTGCACAAAAAAGTTGTTGAATTGCACTTGTGACTTTTTTAAAGGAGGAATCAGAATGTTCATCAATCAGGGAGTGCTGCTGTTGCACAGGACTGGAGATCATTTGTAATACTGGGCTGTAATGATGATGAGGTGTATGTGATTATGATGATATAAAGTTAAAAGATATCAGGTTTATTAGGCTTGTTGGCTTGCTCTTCAGCTTTCCAGCACTTCCTCCTTCTTTTTTTGTATATAAACTGTTTATAGAGTTACTCAGACTGTCACCATGTTTGGAAATGTCTGAATATAACCAAGTGTTATATTGCTGTTCCCCAACAGCTTGTGATCTGTTCTGTCACATCTGATATTTACGGTACCATCCCTTAGTAAATTACTAGTTTATGACACCTTTGACTCCAGCAAGGCCTATGCAGTGCCATCCCTTTTCCTAAAAAAGAAACTAAGTTTGATCTTGGTCATCCTATTTAGTTCAAGCTCTGGCCTAAAACTGACCATCTTAATTTTTTTTAATAGTCATGGCTGTAGTGAAAGGTTATGGTATTTGTGAATCCTGTAGCACAGTTCAGGCCTTCTGTACTCATTCAAGAAAAATATGGAGGGAAGAGAGACCATTTGGTTGGTCATGCTCCCAGCACTGATCTGTCCCTTGACTTTCACACAAAGAGGCAAAAGTCAGCAAAGGGAGATCTGTGAAATGTCAGCTTCATGCACACTAGAATTCTGTACAGCCAAGACCTTTGCCTAGATGCATGAAGATAAAGAGTGCAGCTAATAAGGCTCACTACATCATTTATTTTATCAGACTTTATCTTCAGGGGTGTATCTACAATGTAGAAATAATGCAGTTTGACACCACTGTAACTTCCATGGCTCCATCCTGTGGAATCCTGGGATTTGAAGTTTTGTGAGGCACCAGCACTCAAGGCAGAGAAAGCTAAAAACCTTGTAAAACTACAAATCTCAGGATTCCATATCATCAAGCTATAACATCTAAAGTGGTGTCAGCCTATATTATTTCTACAGTGTGGATGCACCCTTAAGTACCTTATCCTCCAATTGCCCCAGTTTGAAAGGGACAAGCCAAATTAATACCATCATCCCACTTTTTCAGCTGCTTTTAAAAGCTCAGTTCAAAATGCAAAAGTAATTTGCAGTGAGTTACCTCAACCGTTCAGTAAGGAAAGGAAGGAATTGGAATCTTACCATTCCCAGTTAGCTCAAGCAAATACAAACTGCTGCAGCCTAGCTTTTGTATTCTTCCTCATTAATATTTTTGGCCATCTTTACCACATTCTGACATTACTTGGCCACACATAACCCATTTTTATTTGTGAAATGTTCAAAGTGATGGAATACAACTGTTTCTTGTCCTGCAGAAATGTTCACACTTTAGTTTAATGAATTAACTGTGTATGTTATGGACATGGCTAAATCCAACCAGTGCTGAATTGATCATTATTCTCTAGAAGAACTTCTTAGCAGTGCAGAAGAATGGGATATTATTTTGGGCTGTAAATCTATGCACTCTTACCTGAGAGTTAGCCATAGTAGGATTAATGGGATTTACACCAGATTCATGGATTTGCAGATTCATAGATTATTGCACAAGTATAAAAGAGTGATTTACCTCTGCCAAATTCAAGTAAAATTCAGGCTGCATTAAGGTCCTATTGCATGGCTTTTGTCACCAAATCCTCCATCCGAATGCAGCCCAAGTGCTGACCGGCTCACTTTCAACTTTTGAAAAATGGTCGCAAAGTGAGATAAGTGAGCCAGGTTGCACTTGGGCTGCATTTGGATGGCGGATTTGGTGACAGAAGCCATGTAATAGGACCCAGATGCAGCTCAAATTTTACTTGAATTCAGGAGAGGTAAGTCGCATTTTTATGCTTGTGTGATAATCTCCATATTGGGATGTTGATCCTTCTGTTAATGAATGCACTTGTGAACTCCAGTAAGTTATTCACCTTAGAATGTCCTCTGTTCAGCATTCAAAATCAAATTATCTACCTGACATAGTCTTATAAAAGGAGGGCTTCATTTCACTCAAACTGTTCAAAGCACTTTGGTGAAATGTGAGTGATTTTGGGAGACACTAAACAAAATGTAGAAATTTCTGTTTTCATGTGCCTGTGATCCAGAATAAAGAAAAGTTGCAATATATACCCTCAAAGCACATATATTTCACTTCACAAGTATTCATAAATTGCTATGCATTATTATTGTAGTTACTCTCCATTGCGCCACTTATTTTGAAGTCTTATTTGTGATGTTATGTCAGTAATGAAGAAGATGAAGCTAAAAGGCATTATACAAAGATAACTCGTGAGACCATAAAGATGGTATTGGATCTGTTTCTGTACTAATGTTTGACTCTAGGAAATCAGTAAGAGTTGCATCCCATTCTTTCCTGTCTCCACTTGCTTTGCTCACCTGTATGATGAGTTCATCCTTGCTGCTTCCACCTCCATTGACTAGGAAACTTGTCTATGAGACAGGAAAAAGCCATTCTACTTCCATTTTAGACATCCACAAGTAGGGTACCTGTACTTGGTTTTGCAGATGGAAATGGAAGAAGTGACAACAGTGGAGACTGTACAGATAAATTTGTAGGGAGCAGAAAGAGGGATTTTAGTAAGCAGATATTAATATAGATAGGTGTCTTTCAAGCAACACAACTATAGCACTGATACTATTTTAACTGCTATGTCTGCATCCTGTGAAAATGTGGGGTTTGTAGTTTTGTGATGTACTCGTACTCCCAAGCAGAGGATTTCAAATACCTCAGAAAACTATACATCCCAGGATTCCATAGAATGCAGTCATGGCAGATAAAGTGATATCAGAATGATGTAGTTTTCTCTTTGTTACATCTATCTCCAGTCTATGGCACTTCTGAAGAGAAACCACTTCTTTCATAATATTCTTAATAATTTTCAGAAACTTAGTTCTCCATACTTAGTAAGTTGTAAATCATGCTAATGCAAATGTCATTTGCAGGTGCTGTTGAGGTGTTGTTGGAAAGCAGCAGCACAGTCTTTCTGTTCTAGGTGTGTGTGTGTTGGGTTAAGATTAATAGAAGACATAATAGATGTTGTATAACATGTAGAAAAAGTAAGTGGCTGTGGAGGCAAATGGGACAAGTTAATTTGAAATTGCCCAATGTATGACACAACTGCTGAAAACAAGCTTTTACTGTAAAAATTCTTCAGTAAACATTTCAGTGGAACATGATGATATGGCTGTGACAAATTAAATAAGCCAAGGGAAAGCAAGTCTCAAGTCTGTCTGCCACCTTCTTCTCTTGAACTGCTTTGTTAGGAATGCAGAGGAGATGACAGAAAGTGTCTGTAGATCTTACAGTCTTTTTCTAGGGAAGAATCCTTTGCCCCAAATGTTTCTCCCATCCAGGAGCTGCATAGGGAAATTGTACTGCTGCCTTTGTTTTGGGCCTTGGTGCACCAAGACTGGATAAGTTAGTCCTCTGGAGTGACATTTTGTGAAGGAATGTACATAGCACTGGACCTGCAAAGCAGACATTCTGTCATATTGTTATCTGCAAGTTTATAAACTACAACCACCCCATTTTTTGCCACTTTGCTGTATACAGTTTTTTTTTCTCCATAGGCAAGTAGACAAAATATTGCAGCAAATCTATTAATTTGTTTCCTATGTGGTACTTTTTTTTTTTTTGTCCCATTCAATGTAATACATTGGAAGGGCACTTAAGTGAGGAACTATCGCCATAATACAATAAGTGCATGTTTGTTCTGATTTCTTTAATCTGATTTTATTTTACTTATATTCTAATTTGTGTTTTCTATCTTTTGATGTTACTTTTTGACAGAATACTCTTGTTTCTGCACAAACATTCTATTCAGACATTTTTATATCCTACAGTATACAGGAATTCTCACTGAGGTCAGAAAATATTCTACAGCTCATGGAATGTATTGTTCATTTATCACTAGTTTTTGTGCCACAGTTATGGAATGTCCTCCCCCAGAGCTTTGGCCAGTGCCAGCAATGTGGCAAAGTATGGATAAAGCTAAGTGGAAATGGAAGATGGGGCTGAAATCTTAATGCCCATTTCTCCTCATTTTGGTCTTCTCCCACTTCTCATTCATATTTGGGCAATGGATAACACTCCATTATAGGAGTGCTTCCATTATACTTTGTACTGGTTGGATCCAAAGATTCACCAGTGGAGGAAATTCTTCTGGTGATGCTGATCTGCAAACTGATGCACAAGAGCTCACAGAAGGCTTTATGCAGAAGACATGTTATATGGACTTAGCACACAGTGAGATGTCATGGAAGACCTTATGCAAACAGACCTTTGGTTAGCAGATCAAATGCAAAACCTTGTGCTTATAGATATTCTGCAAGAGATTGCATGCTATCCGGATCTTCCACATGTGGAAGAGATTTTTTTATTTGTGGAAGATGGTGTTTGTTTCCAATAATTCTGCTCACTTATAAAAATACTTTTTCAAATCCTCATCAATGCAGATTAAAAAAACAACACATTATTACTAAGTGACTTAAAGGGAACCTCAGTGTACAGTAGCACATAAACATGTCTCATGTCCACAAGAGTTTTGTGGGTTTAGAATAAAGGTTGTCCCATAATGCTCATACACCCAAAGCCAAAAAGTACATGTTTACATTGAGTGGAACACTTGTTCTGAGTAGATGTCAGCCTTCTTTTTTTTGGGGGGGGGGGAAGTAATCCAAACTGTTTCTGCATTTTAAAAGCACTGCTGCTTTTGACTGTACAAAACACACAAACACATCTGTAAAGGCAGGTTGCTAAAAGGCATAGAACTGTTTCTATCGCTTCATAAAATTTCAGACTTGTAGGTCCAGTTCTGTGTAAATTCTGCAACAATATGGGAATATTAAGGAATAACATATGGCATCTGCTGGTATGAGGGTTAAGAAACAGATGTCCAGAAAATACATACCTGTGTGTGCACACACACTCACGCATTTCTGGGCACAGTTACATTAGAGCTGTTATGGAGCAGTACTCTAGTGCCTTCAGATTTGATAGACTGTTTAGATTCTGTGTTACTGAAGGCTGTCCTCTGCATCTGTTTCAAAGAGTCCATCAAGCATGAGCTCATTATTTTTTTTTTTTAAAAAAAAAGTGTTTTGTTGTTCTGCATTGTTATTGCTGCTGTCCCTGTTTTGTATCCTATAAAGCAGGGGTAGGCAACCTTTTTGAGATGGGGGCCGGGTTGCTGTCCCTCAGACAATTGGGGGGCCGAAGCACCAAAAATAAATAAATAAATAAATAAATAAATATTTAAAAAAATATGCATGCACACACGCTCAGCCCCAGAAAAGCCATGGCAAAACTCCTGTGGAGATTTTGCCAAGAAAACCCCAAGAACAAGTAATAACAATAATCAATATCATCATGGAGGGCAGCGGCAGGGGGCAGCAGGACCAGCCCGGGGCCGGTCCAAAGGCCTCAGGGGGCCGCATCCAGCCCCCAGGCCTTAGGTTGCCTAACCCTGCTATAAAGACTAGTACAATTGAAATATGAATAGTATTAATAAGCAGTTCCATTAAAATGTACAGAATTTAATTTAGCAATCTTTCCACTGTTTTCTCTTTACATATTTACATTTTACGTCTCTAGACTATTACTGTCTGCTGCAGTTATTTAACATGAATAGTTGGCATATGGAGGATTTCCTCCTCCTATACCTGTAGATCCCAGGAGGCTTATCCTTCAAGATTACAGTTGCTATTGTGCACGTAGTAGTACTCTGTGTTGTACAAGGTGTTTATGTAATAAAATTCAGAAATTCAGAAACCTATATTATTATCACAGGAACTTTTTGAGGTAGACAGTTGGGTATCCGAACAGTAATTTCAAATCTTTTCTGCGAAAGCAAATTCATTTTGAGAAGAACTGGATGCATGTAATTGTATCCACTTTGTTGATTTGTTTCTTCTATACTGGCAAAACCAAACAGACACATTGCCAGCTGATTACATGGGTTGAAGTACAGTGCTATATTCATTAATGATCATGTCATACATAGACAAAGGTAGTGATCAGCACACTGATGAATTTTCTGATGATGCCAAACATGAAGAATTGCAAACAGCTCAAATAGTAAATGTTCCACATCAATGTGATAATCTGAGATGGTGGGTGCATAAATCACAAAGGAGAAGCATCAGTGCTCAGATGTGAAGATTACTGGTTTGGGTTAGGTTTCATGTGAATGAGTTATTTTAAATTAGTTTTTTCTAGCCATGTACAATGTACCTAGAGAACAAAAGGAGTAACCCAACAGATTTCACAGTGAGTCTCCATGTATTTTGTCTTTGTGTTCAGAATTTATACACATACCAGCTGTGCATGTGTGGGCTTTATAGTTGTGATTTAGGATTTGTCAAAATCCACACCCTCCAATGGCATAATGAGACATACACAAGTACATCATCTGTTCATATAGGCCACATGCACACATAGCCAGTGTATGACTATTAAAATAAAGGTAGAACTAAATATCATTTCTCTCTACATGTTGATTGTACATGGTTCTATTCCAGAAATTCAAGAGATTCCGCTGGTTATTTTATGGGGATGTGGAATGGCAAAGTCCCTCAAACTTTCAGCACCAAAGCAGAGCTGTGACTTCAAGAACATAGTCATATCTAACAAATATAAAAGAGCCTACATAGGGGTCTCTGGAGCAAAACTCAACCCCAGCAAGCATGGATGGGGAGGCAGTGTTCTGCATGTTATTTTCCCTCAGCAGCACTTTGGCAAAACTTTGCCCAGCCTGTTTAGCTTGTCTGCAGGTTCTCCCACAATATTGTGCATTCACGTTGTTTGTGTGTATGAAGAAAGTTCCAGTAATCCTAGCTGGGATTAGAAAAAATGTTGGGACTGTGTTCTGTCACTGCCATGGTTGGCCTGCAGTTTGTTCCTCCAAATATGAATGAGAAGTGGGAGAAGACCAAAATATGGAGAAGTGGGCATTAAGATTTCAGCCCCATCTTCCATTTCCACTTAGATTTATCCATACTTTTGCCACATTGCTGGCACTGGCCAAAGCTCTGGAGGAGGACTTTCCATAACTGTGGCACAGAAAGCATTATTTCTTTTAGACTGTTAATATTATTATTTAAAGACATCACTGTCTCCCTGAAACTCTAGCACTAGTGATAAATGAACGATACATTCCATGAGTTATAGAGTATTTTCTGATCTCAGTGAGAATTCCTGTGTACTGTAAGATATAAAAATGTTTGAATGGAGTGTTTGTGCAGAATCAAGAGTATTCTGTCAAGAAGTAACATCAAAAGATAGAAAACACAAATTAGAATATAAGTAAAATAAAATCAGATTAAAGAAATCAGAACAAACATGCACTTATTGTATTATGGCGATATTTCCTCACTTAAGTGCCCTTCCAATGTATTATTAAGTGACTTAACATCTTTTGTTACATGCCCCTACATTTTATCGTTGATTTATCCAAAGGTCCTATCAAAATCCATAACTGTAGCCCCAAATCCTGCCCTTGATTTATATATGAGGTCAATATGTCATGCTCATGAGTAAGGATGAATAATTACTATAATTCTCTCCCCATTGAAGGAAAAAATGATTGCAGTATTCCCTCCATATTCAAACATCTCTTTGTGTACCAGAGGACTTTTGTACAGACAAAAACATGGCATTCAAAAAAGAAATTTTTCTGCACAGAAAAAAATGTGTTAATCGGCACAGAAAACTCCTCCAGAACACTTTAGGACATTCAGATATCTGGAGAGCCCTATACAACAGTACTACTGCTGCTCTGTCATTCTCCCTGATAGATTTCCTAAGCATTGGGAAACCCATTTTTCAATCTGGAAATGAATAACAGGTAACTTTCTTTCCATCACAAGGAGGAGGCAGAGGTGTCAGGAACAGTGATGTGCTTGAAGAAAAGTGTAGGGAAGAGGAGGAGTAACAAGAAGGATGCTATGTTTGAAGTAAAAAAGAATAGTACTGCGGCCGGAGCAAAATTAATGATTGGGAGAGCTATTTTACCTCAGCACACACATCCTTGTATACAGTATATTGGTAAAAGTAATCATGTTTCCCCTTGATGCAGCTCTGCCAACAACTATTTTTTGGGGAGGTGCTGGTTTCTTAATTCAGGAAGATGCTCTTTTTTCCCCTCCCAAGGAAAGATGAAGTCCCAAAGTTTTCAATCTTGAATCCATATCAGGTCACAATGAGTTTAAGGACATTATGAGCCATGTAAGATTGGGAAGGAGAAAGGAAAAAGAGCTTGCAACTGAAGGGCCAGAGCGGGTGATGAAGAGAGAAGAAAGAGAGAGGGGGAAACAAAGACATGGTGTCTACTTTTGTGTGGGATGGATGACTCTGTGTATGTATGTCAAGGGTAGGCAACCTTTCCCCTTTAAGGGCCGAGGGACTTCAGCTCCCAGAATCCCAGGAGCTCTTGGCCAACATGGGACTATTGGCCAACATGGCTGAGGCTTCTGGGAGCTGAAGTCCCTCGGCCCTTAAAGGGGAAAGGTTGCCTACCCCTGATGTATGTCAATGGGCATATGAGAATGAGAAAGTTGTGTGAGGAAGACTGAAAGGGCTCTGGGTGTTAGCATGTGAATGAATGTTTGTGTTCTCCTAAATTCAATTATTATTTGTAATATATAATTTTCTACATTGAAAATTTCTATGAATGCTTCCTGAAAATCCAAATCATTTTCATTGATAAACTCATAAAGCAGGGTAGGCAACCCTTCCCCTTTAAGGGCCGAGGGACTTCAGCTCCCA
>CM034703.1:90448239-90458388 GCA_020142125.1 Phrynosoma platyrhinos
AATCCCAGGATTCCATAGGGTGGAGCCATGGCAATTTAAGCAGTGTTAAACTGCATTGATTCTGCAGTGTAGCAGTAGCCTTTGTTACAGTAATCCATGAGCTGGTTAGTTCCAGATTAGAACATTGTAATGTGTTGTTGAGGAGAGTTGTCCTTGAAGATAACGCAGAAGCTACGGTTGGAACAAAGCACAGCAGCAAGATTGTTGATTTGTGTACCACATGGACACACCCTCCAATATTTCATAGCGTAAACTGAGACACACACGGCCAAGCAACATCAGAGTGTGTCCAACATGGCAAAAGGTATTAGTGAGGAAGAATCCATAAAATAGAATTGGCTGGAGCAGAGCAAATGGGAAGTAACCGCTTCTTCAGACTTCCTGATGCAAATGCAGAGTCAGAGCAAATAGCATAAGACAAGTAAGGACTCAGGAAAAAAAATATGATTGTAAAGTTCTGGATTTGTTCTTCAAGGTTGTTGCTGTGATTTCTTTGCTTATTTGTGTTAGGTCTGCTTCTCCTACTGTGACATCTATTATGTTCTTGAAATCTGTTTTGTTTTCCATTTAGAAGAATGTCCTTTTCCTTTCCTTTTCCAGATTGCCAAACAGTAAAAAGTGTACCTTAATGTTGACTGACTGTAGCAAACATGACAGCTAAAGTACACAAATATGTTTTCACAGCATGGGTGATACTTTTGTTATGGCAACATATCTTTGCAGGTATAATATTTTGTAGTGAGAATTTCTGATTCAGAGACTTGAACAAAGATACACTTAGACTCCTTTGCCATCTGTTCACAGAATATTTATTTTGGATAATACTTGAGCTTTTGGATAACATGACTTTTTTTTTAAGAGCCACAGCTGACCAGATTCAGTACTATATGCGCAATTTGTAATGTTCTGCTTTGTATGTACTTGTGAGTATTGGTCATATTTTCAGTTCGTGTTTACTAAAGAAGCAAAGATGAAAGTTTTTGGTCAGAGTTTGGAAATGTTACTTTATTAATTGCAGCTTCCAGAATTCTCCATCACATATTGGCAGTGGTCTATATACTGTGTGGAAGAGTAACTTGTCCATACTCACATTGAGACTCAGGCTGACACAGAGAGCCAGGTCAAATGTTTGCTGTCTAAAGCAGGATATCAAATGTGACCCTCTCCCAAAGTCATGGTATACACTGTATATACTCATGTATAGGTCTAGAAATTTTAGTCAAAAAAATTGACCCCAAAAACCTAAGTCGTCTCATCCACAGGTCAACGTAAGTACTGTACTTTAACTCTTATAAAAGAAAGGAATCATCCCCAGGTGAAAGCCAAGAGTGCAATCTGTCTTGGAAGCACTGCCCCCCTTCTATTCTCTGATCCATCAAGTCTTTAGTGTGAGCACAAACAGTTTTGTCAACTGGAATTTTGTAAGTTCTTTGGCATTGTTTTCCTTTGTTTCATCCTTTAGATTCATTGTCACATGGTCCTACATTTTACCCTCAACTTATCCATGAGTCATATCAAAATCCATAATTTGGGCCCCAAAACCTGCCCTCGACTTGTACATGGGACTGACTTATAGTTGAATATATACGATAGCATCCAAGCAAGTTATTCTGGTATTTGTTGCAGAAAATCTTGTGGACATCTCTTCTCCTTTCCATGAATTATTACAATAAATTAATAATTAAACTCTATTTCCATAATACACTGGACCTATCCCATCTATGGTGGTTTGGTTATGGGGTCCCCTGCAGATGGAAAAAATGTGGCTGCTCAAGCCCCATATTATTCATTGGGTGGTGATGTCCACACATCCACGAGCATGCACTGCCATTGAATAATATGAGGCATGATAAGCCACAGAGGCTCCAATCTGCAGATAACTAGCCTGCCAATGTGGCAAGCCCACTGTAACAAGAAATCTTCTGCCTAAGGCAGCTACCTTACTCTATCTAATGATAGGGCCAGCCCTGTACAGTTTTTAAGCACATGTGATCTGTCAAGTTAGTGTATGCACATAGATCAGCAATGGGACTACTATTATGTTCCTATAGTTCTTCATCTATCCACATCCAGGGCTATTAATCATTTTGTAACCAGTGAGAGTAAGTACCTGAGACACTTTGATCTAGAAAATGCTTTACTAAATATATAAAGTGAAAACTATGCAGTCATCTTTCTCCTTTTTACTCCAGTAGGGAAAAGTAATTACTTTTCACAGCTTTTTTTCTGTGAAGAAACATAAAATGAAACCAACTAATCCACTTCACTGAAAGTACTTAACAAAGCTCAGAGACTTCAATTAACCACAGCTTAATGAAGGTACTAATCTGTATTAATGAAATCCTTCAACAGATCATACTGAAACAATGCTTTAAGTAATAATCAGCAAGTTTAACACAGGACCTTGTTGTGGCAAATAGATGGAATGCACCGGATAATCAAATTCCACCAAGATTTAGACCAAACAAATATCAAAACATGTCCAAGGCTTGTAAGTATTTTTCCATAGCTGAATTACAAATATCCTGCGTATTTAAGGTTTTTAACACACAAAAGCAGTTAAATCGGTAGTCCAAATCAAGTCAAATCATGCAAGTTATTTTAAGCTATTTAAGTACTTTTACTTTCAAATACCTTTGCAGTTCACATTCTAAAAACAGTATTGATTGCTCTTTTATGTTGTTGTGAGTTATCATGTGGATATTCATTTTGTTCTACTGATTTTTACATTAATTGTGGTTTTTTTAAATCACAATTAGTATAATAATAATAATTTATTTATATCCCACCTTTAGCTTTGGCTAGTATTCTCTCATTCATTAAGGGCAGGTGGGCTTTTACTGGTAGAATGGCAGAATCCTGCAGAACTGGGGTTAGCATTTTCCCCATCTCCACTGGTGCCACTCCTTGCACCCAAAAAAGCTCCTTTGGGGGTCTAGGAAACCCTCCAAAGCAGCTTTGAGGTGCCACAGTAAATTACAAATGTGAGTGGAATTCTACCAGTTAAATGTTAAATTTAACACAAAAGAAACACAGTAGATCAAATGCTATGGAATATTCCAGGCAATAAGAAAAGGAAGAACATTATTTAATATATGACAATCTTGGAGTGGATTTTTGAATTTTTCTAGTGGTGCACATAATTTAAGACTGAAGCTAACAAACAGCTCTAATATTCAAAAACATGGACTGAAAAGAGTTTGTACACCAGGATGAGAAGGCTGCCTTGTTTTCACAAATTTACTTTTCACGTGTATATGTCATTGGATGGCATGCAAAAAATTCTTGGTTGGCATATTGTAACTCCACAATGTCACTGTCATGTACTTCAGCAATTATAAATGGAGATGAAGAGAGCATCTTTGGTTCAGAAGAGCTTAAATTACCACCTCTTTTTCAGTGAGTGATGAAAGAAGCAGTGACCTCTTCAGTTGTCTTTTCAAACATACTGCAAAGTTACTTTTGCCAAGTTAAATTTGACTGTTTATGTGCCTGGTTACTACATAGTCACTCTATAGGGAATATGATCCAGATGCAGGCATGTGAAATGCAGCTAATAGAAAATGACTTCCCTTCTTCTTCTTCCATGTAGCAGCCCTTCCAATCTCTCAAAATGCTTTCCAGAAGATTAGGGCACAGCCTGGGGGTTGGGGGACATTAATTATTTTGCTAAATTATTAATTGTCTAGATTTCTCCCCTACCAGGGCTGTACTGTCTAGATTTTCTAATTTATCTTAAAAATAACTCTGCATTTTAATACCTTAATTATTTAGGACATTAGAATTCCTTGGGGGGTAGAGTGAGACTAGAAGAAATGTATCACATAGCTCTTTACTAGCTGATTTCATAGAATCAAGGGCCATCCAGTCCAGCCCCCTGCCATGCATTTTCAATCTCTCTATTGCCTACTGTGGTAGAATTCAAAGTTATAGCCATGTTAATTTGTAGAGTCAGTATGTAGAGAGATCTTGTAGCACCTTTGAGACAAACTGAAAGAAAGAAGTTAGCAGCATCAGCTTTCATAGACTTCAGTCTACTTCCTCAGATGCAGTAGACTGATGTCTACAAAACTCATGCTACCAACTTCTTTCTTTCAGTTAGGGGGGTTGCAGACTGCCAGAAATAGTGCAAATTGAGTCCACATTTAGGGTTAGGGTTAGGGTTAGGGTTAGGGTTAGGGTTAGGGAATCATGGGAACTGTAGTTTATTGTGGCACCAGAGCTCTCTGACAGAGAAGGCTCAATGTCTTAGAGGGGGAAAAAACAATTCCCATGATTCCCTAGCACTAACCCTAACCCTAAAAGTGGACTCAATTTGCACTATTTCTGGCAGTCTTCAACCCCCCTTAGTCTCAAAGGTGCTACAAGATCTCTCTACATACTGTTGCCTACTGTATTTTAGAAGCAAGAAAATGGCAAGGCCTTGCTGGAATGGAGGGACTGAATAAATTGAAAGGGGGGTAGCACCAAAAGCTGCTGGATAAACACAGTGGAGGGACAGGTGGTGGTCAGACACCAGCACAGCAGCAATTTTGCATGTGCTAAAACCCGTTTTTCCCCATTGCAGTCTGATCCCATCCTGTGCCAGATTGGACAAAAAAGTAAATGCGATAATCTCCTAAAACAAAGATTGGATGAGTCTTATACAAAAATTACTTAATTTAGAAATTGGTAGTGTTAAATATTAATGTAATTTTTCCTGCATTCACCTAAAGAGAAAAGTTAAGCCATTTCAGCTATTACAGATTATTACAGTCCAAAGGGGTTATTTCAGAGCTTTGGTGAGAATAAGGAGATTATCACACCAGCTGTTTTCTCCCGATCTGAGCATGGGCAGACACAATGTAAAAATAGATGTTGTTGCACAACTTCATGCCCAGATTGGAGGGATCCTGTAGCCAATCGGAACTTCTCCCATAATAAGTAAAAAATGGTTCTTTCCCATTCATTGCTCAGTATTTGAAAAGTCCCAATCAGGTATTGTCATCCATTTATACACAGTCTCAGCCCATGTCCAGATTGAGGGGGGGGGGAAACGTATGATGGTCTCCTATGTTCTAACAGCTTCCATTTGCTTTGGTTTCCTTTGTAGGATGGTACTCTAGGTATGCTGAAGGCAGTCTTCTATAATGTCCTTCTTCCTTTCTCTGTCCCAGGTTCTTTTGTTTTATGAGTAATTTGGTTTTTGAAACAGGTTCTAAGAACTCAGTGAGTTTACAATGTTTGGGGGTTTGTTCCTTAAAAATTCATTTTTAAAACATATTCCTGCAATATAGGTTTATTATAGAAATTTCTCTATGGCTGTTTCTTCTGTGAAAGGTCCTTTAGTATGCACAGTTGCACACTAGAACAGAAAATGAGCATTTTTGGCAGGCAGACCCAATCTGTGTCTAATAACCTTGAATAACCTCAATAATGTCAAACCTGGCATGCATATCACACAGATACAGAATATGGCTTTACTTTCTCCTTAACATTCAAAGAGCATGATTAGAAAATCAAGAAAAATGAGTATCAGATCAAAGCATTTTCATATTACTAATCTTCATACTTTATCCCTTCATTATGGTACACAGCAGTGTGAATATTTTTATGTCTCCAGAAATATGTGCCTGTAATAATTCTGTATTCTTAAAATCAATTGAATAAGGTGCTTAAATGTTTAAGACACATCTGAGTAATGCTATAGGACTCTTGCTTAGTCTTAGACAGATCAATCATTTAATGTCTTACCAATTTAGATGGCATAGCAAACGCTACTAAATGAGGCAAGACAGAGTTGAGAAAAGACAAATTGTACACACTGGACATGTTTGGACAAAAGAATAACATTATGGAAGGGACGAGCTAGAGTGCCAGCTCCTTCCAGGGTTGAACGCTTTGGTAAACAAACCATCACAGTTGTTCATAAGATTTAGCAAAGTCTGTACAGCATTTGTCTGGCTTCTGTAGATAGGTCTGATCTCCCTGACAATCATTTCTATAGTCAGGCTCAAAACAGTTGAACAGATGACTCTTCTCAATTGAGTACCTGTAATAGTCTTACATAGTAAGTCTTACATAGTAAGATAGTAGGGATGCAGTAGCGTAGTGGTTAAGATGCCATTTCTGATGATCAGAAGATCGGAAGGTTGGCAGTTCAAGGGCCAAGTGCTGCATGATGGGTGAGCTCCTGCCACTAGTCCCAGCTTCTGACAGCCCAGGAGTTCAAAAACATGCAAATGCAAATGGATAAATAGGTACCACTTGAGTGGGAAGGTAACAGCATTTGATGAAATCATGCTGGCCATATGACTACCATAACAGTCCTTAGACAACATTGGTTCTTTGGCTTAGTAAAGGAGATGAGCACCGCCCCCTACAGTTGGTTACGACTAGACATTAATACATTTACCTTTAATAGTCTTACATCCTCATGGTCTATCCCAGTGGTTCTTAACCCTTTTGGACTCCTTTGAAATGAAAACTATGGACCCCATCCCAAAAATATACACATTAACATAATACACAACAAAGTGTGCTTACGGTTTATTACAGCAGAAGTGAATTTCCTTCATTCTAGACTAGTATAGGAAAAAATATGAGAAATACTTGAAAGGGCTAAATTTTATCATTAGAAGAGCAGGGTTGTTTGGGAGGGTCAAGGGGATGGGAAATGCTTCCTTCTGCGGGAAAATGAGAAGTGAGTTATAACTCCATTGTATATTTGCTGATATAAGACACTTGAGTTCTTCAGGAACCTGTAGATTAAGATGCTCTCAAATATTTATAAAATTTGATTTGTTCAATTAGGTGTCCATTGATTTTCCAGTGATGTTTAAACCATGTCCAAGTGAAAACAAAAACTTTACATTTATCATAATCATTTCCCAACTATTCAATTTTCCAGTAGATTTAAAGAAATTCTTAATAGTTGTCTCAAAGCCACACATGAGAATAGCAGAAGTACTGAATCATTTGCATAGAGCAGAATAGATATGGTTCTCCCAAGGAAATAATACGTATATCGAACACAATAGAAGCAAGAATACAGCCTTGTTTTACTTCAGTATGTGTTGGTATTTATTTGTCTAGTCAAATTGCCTTCATGATTGCATCTGACTCGTACATACATTTTATCATAAATACTGAAAATAAGAATCAGCAGGAGCCTGTCATTGTTAGTGACTGCAGGTTTGTGTCATAGTCTATCTTTTGAGATCATATCAAATGCAGAGTTAAAGTCTATAAAAGCTGTTTAAGTGCCCCCTGTCCTCAGCAGGGGAAGGTGATTTTTTTCCCTAACAAATGTTGTAATACTAGTCCTAACAAATACTGTGATACTAATCCCTGATCAACTGAAGAGCACCCAGACCTAAACCACATTTACTCTTTCCCCAGGACATTTTCCTCCTCCATCGAATTTGGTAATTTCTCTAGAAGTTGATTAGCAAACAATTTACTGATGCTACTGAAAGAACTAATTGGTCTATAATTGGCAGGAGCTATTCTTTTACCCTTTTTGTAAATTGAGATTATTGCAAGCTCCCAATCAGACAGAATACATGCAGTCCTATCAATATATGATAACAGAACAGCTAAAACTGGTGCCTGCCACTCCAAATTTGACTTAAGCTGTTTTGGGGGTATGTAATTACTTCCAGGGGCTTTGCCCAGTTTAAATCTAGAAATGAGTCTACCAATTTCAGACGATGAGAAGGAACCAACCAGGATGACCTCCGATGTCTTGTTGTGTTAATGAGTCTTCAGGTTGCCTCCCTACATGTGTGGTACTGAAAAAATTATTCCCAAGTCTTCACCAAATTATGAAAGTTTAATCCATGTAAGTTGCTTTGCCAACTCCTAAACACTATTTCCAGAAAGTAGCTGAATCATGAGTCTGTGATGGGGCAATTAACTTCTGCCACTTCATTCTAAGTGCCTGTTTCTTTTTTCTTAATTAAATGTTGATATTTATTCTTTAGCAAGAACCATTTATAGGTAAAGATTACCATATGCAACTTCCTGTATAAATTATATTTTTCAACAAGAGATTTCTTCATATCAAAACACTCATGGTCAAACCAAGGCTTAGACCTGTAAGGATGGAAATGTTGTCTGGGAGGGTTATTGCAAAACAAACAGTTTTGTAGATATACAATTAGGTTCTGATACAAGCATAAAAACATCTTCAGGTGATCTTACAGAAGCTGGGAGTCTCTTGATCTAAAGAAGCTTTCAGGGTGTAGCAGGTTGGTTGAGACTTGCTCTAATTTAACAGTCCATTTAATACAAGAAAATCTTAAATCAGCCTGTAATCTTAACCCACGTTCAAACTCAGTTTAGAATTCTTGTGTTTCAAAATTTAAAACTGCAGTTAGAGGAAGATGATCACTTTCAGTATGTGCAGCTACCCTAAAACCCTAGATTTAAGAAACCATAAGATACCATTAGGTAATCAATTGTTGGAGCCCTAGTGCCCGATGTGAATCTAAATTCATCATATTTATCTCCCTCAATCCCCACCATCATTTAGCATCACTACATCTAAGTTATTTATCATTTATAGAAGACACGAACCAGAAAAATTACATAACATCATTGAATTGCCTAACAGGTATCAGATGTCTTGGTTCTACTTCAACAAGATATTCACCAAAATAGTGAATCACTTGCCATAATCACAGATGCTTCTGGGTACAAGGCAGTCATTTTATTAATACATTTTGTAACCTGAGCCACCTAAGCTTATTGCTTGTCCTTTGCATGATAGAGGATAATAAACATTTATTAACAAGAATGAAAATTAACATAATAAGCAGAGTGATCACAGTATCAGGTAGGAAATCAGTGCCAGAGAGGATAACTTGAAGCTTGGTAGAGATCTTTGCACTGGGCTCTGCTTTCAATAAATGTGTTTCAAAATCATTTGAACTATCAAACTCCCAGGGTATCATGTCTTCCAATAAAATTACAGAAGGAAGGGTCAGCAGTTTTTGTGCCCAAAGCTGACATATTCCAGGGTAGGAATGGTAGCTGAAAAATATGATGTGCTAGTTTATGTCAGTCTGTACATGTATTTGTTTATTTATTTATTTATTTATTTATTTATATGCCATCATTCTCCCAAAAGTAGCATGGATGGATTCCCATTCAGCCTCATAGCTACTATGTTTTCAGGTGCTGCAGAGTTCTTTCTTATCTCCTATGGTGTTTAATAGCTATATGAGGTCAGTGGAAATGGTGATTAGGGGTTTTGGCACAATAGCCTCATACTCTCTGTTCATTTTCCTTGTCATCAGATTCATTTGGGGCTATGCAAGTGCTGGACTTGTGCCTGGATAAGTCAACAGACTGACGTTGAATCCCAATAAGTTCTGTGGTAGGTCTGAGGTCAAGGAAATAGATGAATGGCCAGTTCAAATGTGACTGAACATAGTTTGGGAATATTTCCAGATTGATCTCTGTAACTGGAGGCCCACATGATTTCAGTAGCCCAGAAGTGCTTGAGATCATCTTTGAATGGACTGCCAACCACAACCTTTCCTGACAAAGATAATCTAGCCAAAATAATTAATGTGCTGATAACTTCCCAATTAAACTACTAAAAAGTGCTATCCTCATTTATGACTCAGAAGCTGCAACCAGTGCAAAACACAGCAACTCAATTGCTGACTGGAATACCATATTGTATAATACCAGTCCTAAAAGACTTGCAGTTGTCGCCAATACACTTCTGGTGTGGATTCAAGGTGCTCAGAGCCCAACAGATTGGGACCTTGATACATGAACAAGCCCTTCTCCCTGTATCTGTGTTGGCAAACCTATGGCACACATGCCAGAAGTGGCATGCGAAGCCATTTTCCCTGGCACACAGAGCAGGGAAGAGGAGGAAAAGGTGTGTGCCTGTTCCTCCTCCTTCCAGCTATTCCAGGCCTTCAACTGCCTCTGGAGAGGCAGCTGGAAGCCCAGGAAGGTGCAGGTGAAGGCCAGAGAGGGGGCTGGGGGAGGAGGAGGAACAGGCAGGTGCCTGTTCCTCCTCCTCCCGAGCTTTCAGTTGCCTCTAGAGAGGCATCTGAAGGCCTGGGAAGGTGCAGGTGGGGGGAGAGGGCCTGCCCCAGAGGTCCTGCCTCCATAAGGTGGAAGTCCTGCCTCCAGCACAGGGTAACA
>CM034703.1:90461376-90473077 GCA_020142125.1 Phrynosoma platyrhinos
AGAAGTTCAACCATTTTTGCTGCTGTAATGCTTGTAATGTTGAGTGCCAAGAAACAAGAAGGATCATTTCCAGTTTCTGCTGAAAGCTGTCCCATTGCCCGCAGTGTCACATCACCAGGAGAAACTAGTTTGGGCAGACAGAAATATGCTTGTATTATGTGTTACCTGTGAAGGTATACTGAATGATGAAGCATCCATCTTGGCCTGGTCCACCTGGTAAAACTATTGTAATCTCCAGACTGGGTCAGTGTTTGCTCTGAAGATGTCAACTATGAATAGTTGACCTCCTCTAGGACATAAACAATTTTCCATATTCTTTGTTATACGTATGTGCCTTTAAGTTGACCCCAATTTATGGCAACACCATCATAGTTCTTGCATTTTGAGGAGTGGGGGTGGACAAAGTCACCCTGTCAGTTTCCACAGCTGAGTGGATTCAAACCCAGGTCTCCCAGAGTCCTATTCCAACACCCTTAAACCACTATACTGCTTTGGCTTTCACTTCCTCAATTAGTACCCATGAGCCTGAAGAAGCTATGTGTTCAGATATACAGGTTGATTGCATTACCTGGCTTTAAATGGAATTCACATTCTAATATATATTTAAATTTGCATTTTGTTAGCACTTTAATGGAACTAGCTATGCGTTAACACTTTGTTTACATGCTGCTATATCTGGATCACAGCTGTAACATTTTTCCGTGTACCTGGACAGCTATATTTTTATTTAATCATTTTAAATGTGTCTCACTGATTAGAAGCAAAAAAATCACAGGGTTGTATGTTCTATTTCAATCTAGTTTCAGACCAGGCTATGGTGCCAAAATAGTTTTGAACAACTTGTTGGGTGATCTACACAAGGAACTAGATCAGGAGTATGTCCTTGTTGGTTCTGCTGGAATCCCTCAGAGGTTTTTGATATCATTGACCATGGTATTGTTTTGGACCATCTCTCTGGGAGGGGATTAGGGGCACAGTTCCAAAGTAGTTCCATTCTTCTTAGAGGGATGGACTCAGAAGGTGGTGCTATGGGATGTGTGTTTGACACCCTGACCACTGGCCTATGGGATTCCCCAGGGTTCAATGCTGTCCTCCATGCTGTTTAACATGTACATAAAACTACCAGGAGAGGTCATCCAGAGTTTTGGAGGGTTCATTGTCACCATTATGCTGATGACGCCCAACTCTGTCTTTCTTTTCCACCTATTCCAAGGAAGCTGTTTCTATCCTATGCCACTGTCTGCTGTCTGTCATGGACTGGATGAGGGTGAACAAACTGAAACTTAATCCAGAAAATAAAGAGGTGTTACTCGTAAATCATAAGGCAGATCATGGAATCAGGATTCATCTTGAGCTGGATGGGATTACACATCCTCTGAAATCTCAGTTTCCCAGTTTGGGCATATATTCCTGGACTCAGATCTGAGCCTGAATGCCCAGATTTTGGCAGTGACCAGCTTTTGGCATTTACAGTTAAAACTAGCACCAACTGCACCCATCCTCTGTCTGTTACATCCCACTTGGATTACTGTAACACACTCTACATGGGGCTACCTTTGGAAACTCCAGTGGGCCCAAAATGTTGTGGCAAGGCTGTTGACAGGGGTTAGTTTCATGGATCATGTAATGCCTCTGTTGAAACAGCTTCATTGGCTAACATAGGGGTAGGCAACCTTTCCCCTTTAAGGGCCGAGGGACTTCAGCTCCCAGAATTCCAGGAGCTATTGGCCAACATGAGACTATTGGCCAACATGGCTGAGGCTTCTGGGAGCTGAAGTCCCACGGCCCTTAAAGGGGAAAGCTTGCCTACCCCTGGGCTAACAGGACATTTCTGGGCAGAATTTAAGTGCTGGCTATGACCTTTGAAGCCCTACATGGCTTGGGCCCAGACTGTCTAAAAGATCATATCTCCCTATACGAGGTGGCTGGTGAGGACACAGGAGAGGGCCTTCTGCTCTTAACTGTGGGACTTGCTTCTACAAGAGGTCCAGCTAGCCACCTCCTGCTTTCTTTCTGTGGCAGGTTACAAGCTTTGTATGTAGGCAAGCCTTTGACTAATGTTACTGATATGGCAGGGTAGCATTCAAAGACCTTGAGGTTTTATTTTATATGTTTTAATCATGTTTTAAAATGTATTTCAAAAACTGTTTTTAATGAAGTATTTTAAATAGTTTATTTATATATTTATTTACTTTTGGAATAGTTTTTTAGCTAAACTGTTATTTTAAATTCTGTAAGCTAGCTTTTGTCCCTTGGAAGGATGAAGGTGGGATATAACTTGAATAAATAAATCAAATAATAAATATGATATATAGCTTTAAAGGTAAAGAAAAAGTTAAAAATAGGTTTTAAAAATGGAATCAGTCAGGTATTCACTGCTGTATTTTGCAATGAGATACAACTAATAAAATGTGCTGTTGCTTCCTATTGTTATGATCTGTTGCTTTACTTTTGATTTATTTTCATGGCTTTCTCACTAATGTATGGCATAGTTGTGCTGAATGTGCTAATATGTTTTTAATTCACTATTTGATTATGATTATTGAATTATCAACATTTTTCTTTTGTATATTGCTTGAGAAGATCTTTGGAAGCAATCCATTATTATTATAAAGTAACTGGAGGCCCATCAAGTTTGAAAATCCATAAGAACTGAGACATGCATCCCCCATACACACAATTGTTCACTCTTTCATCTTCCCATTGATCAGTAAAGCCATTGCATAGTCAGATCAAAGGAATATTTCCAAATATTTCCAAAATATTTCCACCATCCCTAATTTTCTTCCCCATCTCAAAATTAATGTGAGCCACAGAACTTTACTGGCATGTCTTCACAATGCCTTCTGTTTCTTGTTCATAAAGTTTGTCTGAATGTTGTTGAATGAAGTTACAGAAAGAACTTTAGAATGTTTGAAAATGTTTTTTATTCATGACTATATATAACCATTAGTATAGCACGTCAAGTAAAAAGTCAATAATTTCTATAGACATAAAAGTCAAGCTATAATTTCTATAGACATAAGAAGTCAATGGGTTCATTTGTTCAGTAAATATTAGAATATTTTCCCTCAGCCTTCCACTCTAAACCCATTCTCAGAGTGGCATTCAACCAATTAAATTCATAAAATCAAAATTAGAAAATGAACATATAAAATGCCAATAAAAACAAAGATAAACGTAGCAGATTAACATAGCAAATCCCTTTGCATACTGATCAAGACTAACATGACTGTGTCTTTGAACAGCAGATTAAATCTATTAAACCAAGGGATGTCTGGAGCTAGGGGTCATGCTTTCTTCCTTAATAGCTAAATGCAGTAATTTGCAAGGCAACTGTTACATAGTTTCTTTTGGTTGGTTCTGTGCTTATACATTTCATCTTCCTATCAGTTGCCCTCTTCATATGTAACTTCCTAGTATTGGGCAACCTCCCCACCATCACCATGTTTTAGTTTCCATCTTAGTCTGTTGGGCTCATGCAAACCATAGTTTGGCAGTTTCAATATAATGAAAGAGTATGGTTTGTCAAAAACCAGATTACTAATCAATCAAGTCACCCATGGGACAGGGATTGGTGGAGAATGGAGAACGCATAAGCCTAGGGCATTGTGTAGACAATAACAAACACTGATTCTACTAAAGTGTGTTTGAATTAAATTAAAGTCTAACTCATATGTACATATTTGAATGCTGAGACTGTTTTGCCCATATGCTAGTTAGTAAATTGTTTTCGTCAAATACAAACATGCAGTTTAAAAGCATGGAATACTTGGCTAATGACATGTTTCTTGAATATTTCCTCCTGGATTAAGTCCTCTAAACAAAAGCATCTCAATAGTAATCTAAACAATAGCATCTCTACCAGGTACTGAAAAGCCCTTCCAGTTGTGCATGTTACTCTATCCTTGTGACCCCTTCTACAGTGTTTTACATAGTTCCTTGATCCTCAGGAGTGATGGTTCTTGTGGAGAAAATGTGGTGTAATAGAGAGGAACAAGAGAGCCTTAGGCCTCAAACAGACAGCCCAAAAGGGCCGCTGTTGGGCCAATCCAGGGGCAGGGTATGTACATGATGCATGCCCCAGATCATGCAGAGGCCACACGGAGGCCATGCTGGGGCCACCTAACGCAGCCCAAAGCCGGCCACTCCTTTTCTTACCACTTCTTTTATGGCCCATTCAGGACCACGGCGGCAGCTGCCCTCAGGACTGCAGCATCTGATGGTGGTCCAGTGGCAGTCCCACAGCAATCGGGGCGGGAGCAGCTTATGGCCACTCCTTCTACCCCATCCACTTCACCCCTTAGTTGCATCTTCGGAATTCGGTTCTTTCATATGGGGGCACAATCTACTGTTTGGTTCTTGTGGAGAACTGTTTTACTCTTATGTCTGTTTAATTCTTCAGTTAAAAGCAATGGGATACTGGATATTGGATTGTCATGTTCCTTTAAAAATGGTCAGAGAAACAGAATAACAGAACTGTAGAGTTGGCATATGTCTCAAAGACCATCTGCCAATAATGCAGGAAATACATGTCTAAAGCATTCCTAACAGACAGCCATCCCACCTCTGTTTAAAAATCTCCAGCAAAGGGGATGTACCCTTATTTTATTCATTATAGTCTGGAGTTAAGCACTTTCCACCTGGCTTACATTAAATGGTAGAGATATTGCTTGGAAAATCATAAGATGAAATGCCCCAAGCATTGCAAATTATATTGAAATAAATGGAAGGTATCTATCTACATTGCTTTGCTGATATATAGTCCACAGTATTTACCTGTTTTCCCCCAGAAACCATGACCACAAATGCTATTCCATTTCAAATAAAACACATACAATTCAAGTTGCTTGGGTAGCATTCTTTTATCTGTACAGCTCTATTATTCCCAAAAGAAAAGTCTAACCCTTCACAATGAAGTTAATCTTTGCACTGAAAAGATTAGTGAGGTTATGACATTCTGTTAGTTAAATCTATCCTTCCCACAGCTCTTACCACAAAAGGTGATCACTTCCAGCATTGTTAATTCTTAATAGAACCACCCAAGAATTCAGTGCTTGACTTATTAAGCCAAGAGTATGATTTGAACCTCCCAAAGACTCAATCTCCTTGATCACAGGTTAAAACCTACTGATAAATAACAAACAAAATTTCCCAAGGAGTTCCTGTAGTTGACTTGGCTCAGATCATCCTTTTGCTGCTTCAGAACCCAAATTGTAATTCTTGTTTCTTGTAAATCACATTTAATAGTTTAAGTGGATATATAGTTCATTATCTTTTCCAACAGTGGTCTAAAAGATCCCCCCAGGTGCAACATTCACAAGAAAAATTCTCAGAAAGCACTGTGGGATATTTGGGAAGTACAAGAAGTTTTTAGAAACGTCTTCAAGTTCCTTTAGCCTCTGGTGTCACATTTTAAGGCTTGAATGAAGTGTAAAACAAATGTTGCTTACTTTGAACCTGTGCTATAGCACACAGATGATACTGTCCAAAGCTGTATCAAAAATATATCCTTCTGAATAAAGACTCAGGTTCATTGGGGCTGGTAGGGTGTGATTTCTCACCCTCAGATGTCTCATCATAAAATAGTTTACATTTCATTCCTCTCTTCTTGTGCAGCTCTGCTACAAGATAGGCTTTTGTAAAATTTTGGGCCACTGAACTCTAAGCTGTTATATTTTGTCCATGATGTCAGTAGTGAAAGCTGCCTCTCATTCAAGAGAGATTCACCTGGCTGTTAACATATTGCTTTTGCCCTCAATACCTGGAAGAGCCTTGTATCAGAGCACAGTTATGAAAAGGCAAACAAATAAACTGTAGTATCTTTTCAGTTCCTGTAGCTAAGATTGTGTTCCATGTGTCAAGTTGAAATCAAGAGCACATTCAAGTGCTTTGAGAATCCATGGAAGATGCTTTGAGAGTGGACAAGTAACAGCAGCATGAGCACTCCAATATATGGCTGACTGGGAATGAACTGAGCAGTGTATCCTATTTGTTATAACTTTCCATCTTATAGGAGTTGTGAGTACAATAAAAACAACAATGGAATGCTTCAGCACAGGCTGCAACAACATGAATGCCTACAAAATATAAAGGAACCACAAGGAGATTGCACATTTTGAGACATGATGAAGGCTTGGACATCTTTCATTTTCCCTGATGTATTAAGAGCTATTACCAAGTCCTTGATCTCTACACTCCAGAGACATTTTATAATGCTTCAAACTGACAGCTAGGATTTCAACTGTCTGTTCTCCTTTTTAGGTTCAAAGTTGATAAACACAGGACATTTTTCTTTAATGTTAAAAGTGCCACTGCCTTTGCTGCAAGGTATATGTTAGTGAGTGGAGAAATTGCTACTGCAGTAGCTCACATATTGTAGTGGGTAATGTTAAGAATATTTCTTGTTCATATAAGTTATAATAATTTTCTCTGTCACACTGGTTGTTGGCAGAAAAAATGTGGTTATCATCCATTTATGATGCCCCAAGCCTGTTGGTGGAATTATGGGATAAAAATGTAGTGATCTCACAAAGTCCTGCTTACCCAGTTTACACACATATTGATTTCTTGGTAGAGGATTTGAATCCAGTTGTGTGAACTAGACATGATTGCACTTATTTTTCATTTAATTATTCTAGCCACCTAATAATACCCAAACCAGTTAAAAGTAAAGGTTTTGGATAAGAGCCTTGTAATAATTCTTACAGTATAGTATAATTGTAGACACAATTTAGGGTTGCCAAATCTCAGGTTGCTGACTGAATTTTCAAGGGACTGCTATGCTTCTCTAGGTTTTCAGGAGGGGAGACAAATCTCAGGGAAAGCAAAAAAGGAGGAAGAAGTTTGATTTGGTATGTAAAATGGCTTCAAAACCTGGGTACCCATTTCCACTAATGCCCACTGTGCACCAAGAGTGTCTAGTTAAGTGCAAAAATGTTTGTTGCGTCTGTTTTATTTACACAATTCCTGTGCTCACACATCCCAAAAGAGAAGTAAGGAGAGGGAATTGGAGAGAGAGTTGATTAGTGTATGCACAAGGGCTGAATGTGCCATTTGCAGCAAGGCAGGACATAAGCCTAGTTTTGTGCAAGCCCTGATAGCAGCAGAGCAGGACATAAGAAAATATTCTCCATGGGCTTCCATTATGGCCAAAAGCAACGATGGCCCTGGGGAAAACTCCAGACATGTCATATGTGTAGTAGGTAAGTCCGTGTGGGATGCAAGCTGTTTGGTCTCCTAATCTTTTCCACATGACTCTGGGCTTCTTATTAACTGGTTAGTTGGGTTTTACCCAGATTCTGGACCCAATAACTGAAATTTCCACAATCAGCCAAGCTATATTTTTGTTAACGTATGCCTAAGTGGATATCCATTCCTAGCTTTTGAATACCTAGTGGCAGCAGGTGAGTACATAAATTTAATTAATGAACAAACTCAGATTGGAAGATACTGAAACATTAACCAGATGCGTGGATTTACTGTGAAACCTAATGCAAACAGTGGAAAGGAGAAGCACAATAAACAATCATTCTTAAGGTCTTTATGAACCAAGTATTTCAGGGAAACTTCTTAAAAAATTACTCTCTCTATACAAAGAAAGGAATACTGCATATGTTCAGAAGCAAAGGCTCACAAATTTAGAGCTGCTAGAATTATCATGCTATCTGTCCTGGAAACCCTGCTGCTTAATTGATCTAAGGTTCAGATCTGTGTCAAGAGTCAGAGAGGCCTGACCCCTAAACATGCTTAGATCGAGAATGGATAAACTCAGGAGTCCAGGGAGCTTTTCCCCCCTTTTCCTGGGACCCATAATGAGCTGCACCATCCCATCGTAAAAAAAAAACTAGAAGTGCTTATAAGCCCATTTGTGGATTTGTAAAAAATGCTTTTGAACATGGGTGGGGAAATTGTGTTGAGATGGTTGTACTTTGTTCTAAAGGGGAATTGCTATTCCCAAAACCACTCAAAGCTTCTTTGAGTTCCATTCAAGAGAAAAGGAGGCTATAAATCAAATAAATCATTAATGAAATATTTCCAAGAATTTCAATATAATTCACCATACAAAACACAATAAAAAGAAATTAGCTGTAGTAAGACTAAAATGTCTACAAAGCATTTGACTCAGTAAATCATAATTATCTATATAAGCTATGTAGAGACTTTGGATTGGGAGAAAAAATATGTAATGTTATTAAAGAATTTTATAGAGGTAATGAGGCATGGATCTTGGTGAATGATAATCAGTCTAGAAACATAATGATTTTTTAAAAAAAGGGATGAAACAAGGTGGCCCACTATCTCCATTACTTTTTGCTTTAATTATAGAACCCTTAGCCAATGATATAAGAAATGAAAAGGAAATGACAGGTTACATAATTGGGAAAGAAGAAATAAAGATAAATTTATTCACAGACGACACCTTACTAACTACACAATTACCATATCAATCTATTAAAAAATTAATTGAAGTAACGCAAAAATTTGAATGGGTATCAGGACTTAAAATCAATATTAAAAAAATCAGAGATAATCTTTCTCAGTACTAAATGGCAAGAACAGAAAAGAATACAGAATATAACAGAATTGAAATTGGGGGTTAAGAAAACGAAATATATAATGACTAATGTGGATAATATAATTCAAGGTAATTATAATCAAGTTTGGGGGAAAATAAATAGCCAGATATAAAAGTGGTCCCATAAAAAATGGAATATCCTCACTAGAATAAGAGTATTCAAAATGATGCTGCTCCCAAAATTATTATATCTTTTTCAAACAATTCCAGAAATAATTCCTTTAAAGGTGATTAGAAAATGGGACAAGAGTACTAAAGAATAGATTATGGGAAAGAAAAAAAATCTAGAGTATCAAAATCATTAATTTATTCACATCAAGAAAATGGAGAATGGGCAATCCCATCTTTGGAATTATATTTTGAGTCATCTCAGATAGTTAAATTATTAAATTTTGAATATAATGGGGGCAGAAAGGTGGGTTAGAATCAAAAAAATATGTGAATAACATGGATTGCATATCTGTATTTCAAATAAAACCAAATAAGAGGAATGCAGATGTGAAAAAGAGGCCCTTTCTATCAATACAACATGTGTGGAACAAATGGTTTAAATGTACAGTCATACCTCTACTTACGAATGCTTCTTCTTACGAATTTTTCAACCTATGAAAGGCGCCTCGGGGAAAAATTTGCTTCAACTTACGAAGCATTTCGACTTACGAAAGGCCGCGGCTGGAAGGAGGCCTCTTTCCAGCTGCGGCCTCGGCTGTTCCTCAGACCGGTCCTGGAAGTGGAGGAATCCTCCGCTTCCAGGGCCAGTCTAAGGAACAGCCAGCAGCCTTGGCCCTTCCTTGTGCCGACCCTGGAAGTGGAGCCATCCCCCACTTCCAGGGTCGGCCCAAGGAAAGCCGGCAGCCTCGGGCTTTCCTTGGGCCGATCCTGGATGCGGAGGATGGCTCCCTTTCCAGGGTTGGCCCAAGGAAAGCCGGCAGCCTCCGGCTTTCCTTAGGCCAATCCTGGAATCGGAGGACAGCTCCCTTTCCAGGGTTGGCCCAAGGAAAACCTCTGCCTTTCCTTGGGCCAATCCTGGAATCAGAGGACAGCTCCCTTTCCAGGGTCGGCCCAAGGAAAGCTGGCAGCCTCAGCCTTTCCTTGGGCCAGTCCTCAAAATGGAGGACAGCTTTGTTTCCAGGGTCGGCCCAAGGAATGGCCGAAGCTGCAGGACAGATTAGGGCATTTCAATGTTAAATTTGCTTCTTCTTACAAAATGTTCTACCTACGAAATGGGTTGTGGAACGGATTAATTTCATAAGTAGAGGTACCACTGTATAAGAATGGAAAATTCAAAATGGTACCCAATAGAATATCTAAACAAAGGAGGAAATCAGGAGTTAGGAAGGGTAATTAAAGTAATAAAGGATAAAAGATATAGAACTATAGGGGACTTATTTGATGAAAGAGGAAAACCATTAGGATGAAAAAATTAACTATTTGGCAAGAAATACTGGCTTCAGTCAATATCAATAAATAGAACTTTACAAGAAATAAAAGGGACAAGGAACAGTACATCACAGTTCGAGGATATATTAAAAATAAGAATTAGGGGAGAGAATGGGTTAATAGGAAAGGTTTACAAGTTTCTTTTGGAGAAATAGTTTGGTATAAAGGAAGGACTAGTAGTGGGTATATGGGAGAAAGATCTAAAAATAAACACTGAAGATTTAACATTTTGGCACTCTCAGATAACTAAAATTAAAAATATAAAGGTAAGAGAACAATTAAAGTTAATTAGCAAATGGCATAAAACCCCACATAAGATAGCAATGATAAATAAAAAAACTTTCTCCAAATTGCTGGCATGAATGTAGTCAAAAAGGAACATGCATTCATATGTGGTGAGAGTGGCCCTATGTACAAAATTTTTGGTTATATGATATACAGGAGATAAACAGGATGATGGGGAGAAATTTTCAATTTGATAAGGAAAATTGTTTAACCCTGAATTTGAAAAAAACAAACCCAGATTGAATAAAATGGAAGATTACATGATAAAAAAAATCTGTTAAGGGCTGCACATGCAATAATTGCATTGGGTTGGAAAAATAAACAATGTTGGAGGGGGAGAATTGGTCACATTATATTGCAGAATATCTTTTATTTGAATATTTAAGGTAAAGAAAAGGAAAATATAATGGTCAAATAAATGAAATGGTCTGGTGGGGGAAATGGGGCTATTGGATAGAGAAAGTTAAAATTGAAAGGGTGTACAACAAAGTTAGAGAAATTATTAATAAGATATTCCACATTATGGGCACTGGATATTAATGTACTTGGTCAAAGCCATTGGAGGGGGAGGAGTGAGGGGAGGGGGGAGAAAAGTATGTGATCTAATAATGATAATATTTTGTAAAGTCTATTATATATGCTGTATTATGGATCATAAAACATAAATCATTTTTTTAAAAATGGCAAAAAAACTAATGCCTGTCATAAACTTCTAATTTCACCCACACACCTTTCTTCATTTATAACCCAAATCTTGTGAAGCCTCTCATCTTTATTGTTGCCCTAGTTTCTCATTTTCAGCTTTACTCTGATATTCTGCTCTTGGGAAACTATGATGCTTTCATTATAACAGCAGTTCACATGAGAGTCATGTTATCCTTTTCACCATTTTCTGCTACATTATCTGCATGAAAATAAACAGCTTATTCAGAGTGTTTCTATGACCTATGACCCATTTTAAGTACACCATTTTATCGTCACTGAGTGCAACAGAGAACCTGCTGTTTAGCTATACATAATTGTGGTGCTTTTTATGTAAAGTGGAAATTTTCACAATAAAAAATGCTGCCTAGGGACACCCATTTTCTAGGAAACACTGCAAAATACTAATTATTATAAGTGCCATCAACAAACAGTTTGGATTTATGCTAGACATAATTTAGAGGCAATTTCTTAATTGTTGATACAACAGTATCTATGGATTTCTACCTTTTGCTATAAAAAAAAATCTATGTCTGTATAGATGCATAATGTTCATATATTTTATGTTTCCTTGCAGTGATGCTCTCAAAGATTGGACAGTTATATATATTGTTGTTGATATGTGCCTTCAAATCATTTGCAACTTATGGTGAACTTATCACAGGGTTTTCTTGGCAAGATTTGTTCAGAAGAAGT
>CM034703.1:90495454-90520363 GCA_020142125.1 Phrynosoma platyrhinos
TGTGGATTAACCAGCAGATTTGCCCCCGTGTGATAACGTCCAAAGAGATTATCAGGATTCCAATTAGTTAGAACAGTGGTTCTCAAATTTTTACCATTATGACCCCTTTTACATCTACATGTGGACATCGCCCCCATCTGCATAGTATATGAATAAAAATATTTTATTTAGTGTACACACTTTTTGTTTGCACATTCATATTTTAACATTTTATAAGGAAATAGCTCTCCTCCTCCCTCAGGCATGGCCTCGGGTGTCCTCCTTGCCTTTTTCTTCCCCTCCAGGACAAAAAAGATTTGGGAAATGGAGGAGAAGGAGAGATCAGGGCCTCCAAGTCTCACACATCCCCTGAGCAACTCTCATCCCCTCCCCCTACCAGGGGTCCTGCCCCACAGTTTAAGAGCCACAGAGTTAGAAGATTCTCTTCTTGTCCATGGTGAAGGTGATCTTGTTCAGCACAATCATTAATAAGGAAGTGGTCCCCATGCATTTTTATTTTTATTTTTATTTAAAAAGTGGAAACAATGTGGAAAGGCGACAAAGCAGCCCAAAGCAACATTAAATGGAGCTGGTTGAATCAGCACTGGTTGTCAGTTTAGACAAGTCCTGTTTGTGTGTCCTGGGGAGACCCTGACTCTTTTCACACACCTAAAAAAAAGAGACATTTGTTGTATTAGTGTGACATTCCTCCACTTCCTGGCATGGTACTTGCATGGCCTAAGAATTAATTTCATATTTTCTTTCTCACTATTATGTAACTCAGCATTTTTTTTTCAGTCACTTGTTAATTCATATTGTAGAATTGGGTATAATTTTTGAGGACATTTAGTGAAAAGGCATGTAGTTCCCAACCATTCAGAGATGTTGCAGGCAACCCACTAAGAATACTGGATGAGGTACATTTTCTGTCCAAGTTCCTGACATGTCCTGCCTCTGCGTATTACAGATCTTAACATGGTGTGATGCCTTGAGCTCACTGGAGGAAAGGCAGAATATACGTATAACTAATAAAATTTAAAAGATCCCCCAGGTATTCTCCCAGCAGAAAAGGTGCTTTCTGCATGTTTCCTTGTTTCTTTCAGGAGCAGAGTGAGCCACTTGAGGAAAACAAGTGAAAGGAGCAACAGGAAGTATAGACAAACTTGTATTTCTCCTTGTTTTATCCAGAACTTTTGCATGCAGATAATTTACTGTGCAATAGATGTTTTTTGCTCCTTTAAAATTTTTTAACATATTGTGGTTGCAATTGCCTTGTAAAACACAATATTTGAGTCTTTAGTCACAAAATTTACTTTTTAAAAAACAGAATCCCAGGACTCCTAGAAATAATAAAGGTAAACATATGGTGACTTGTTACTGTTGCAGAAAGGAGGGAGCCTTCTCAGTGACCGCTTCTACGCTATGGAACTCCCTTCTATGTAAGGTTTGCTTGACCCCCATCTGTACTCTTTCCACCCCCCGGCAAAAGCCTTTGTACTAAACAGACCTTTGATTTATAACTTGTCGTAGCAGAAGGAGCTTTTTGTGTTTCTATCTTTTGTATTATGTTTTTAACTTTTTAATTATTTTAATTTTGTGTTTTAATAGAATTGTTTAATTTAAAATAACCTTTGTACTAATAGTTTTCTTTTTAGCTGTGCTTTGTTTTTAATGACAAACCACCTTGAATCCTGTGCTGAAAGGAAGGTGATATATAAATTAAACAAACAAACAAACAACTAAATAAATCCTTTAATTTTAACAGGGCATTATTTCTGCCTTTTCCAGATACAGAATATGACATTAAGAGAACATTACACTGACATATGCTGCATCTGCAATGCAGAAATAATCCACCTTGACACCACTTTAACTACCATGGCTGAGTGCTATGGAATTCTGGGAATTGTAGTTTTGTGAGACATTTAGCCTTCTGTTGTCAAGAGAGCTCTGATGCCACAACAAACTACAAATCCCTGGATTCCATAGCATTGAGCGCTGGCAGTTAAAGCATTGTCAGACTGGATTACTTCTGTAGTGCAGATGCAGCCATAGACCTGTTATTACAGGCAGTGCTGTGTAAAGGTTTTATGCTGTATCATGTTTTTTGCATGTCTGTCTTATTTTTTCCCCAGGAGTCATAAGACATGTTGGGGACGCACTAAAAGACCATGCCTCAAAGTCGAGAGGGAAGATCTGCACTATTGGAATAGCTCCCTGGGGAATTGTGGAAAACCAAGAAGATCTGATTGGAAAGGATGTAAGTCTCTAGCTTATCTACAATGCATTGTTTTATCAATATTTTCTTTTCCTTTTCTTGTTGAGCTTTCCTGAAAATTTGAGGTAGGAATAAGACCCCAGATTAGAATGGATTATGTAAAAGACATACATGCCAATGCATAGCAGTGGTTTTAACTTCATGAAAATTATTAAATGCAAGGAAATTATGCATACTAATATTTAAGAACATTCTCATATCATACATGCTAACTGTTGTCGTTCCCCAGCCCACCCGCCACCCACTTTTCTTACTGAGATTGCAACATCTTATATATCCAAGATGTTAAACCTGGGAAAGAGAAGGTTAATCGGTGACATGATAGCCATGTTTCAGTATGATTCTATTATTCTATCTCATGTCAAATTGTAGAATTTCTTGTTTCTGTCAGCAACTTCATTGTAGAGCAAGAACAGGAAGCTTTGCAAGATGAAATCATCACAAAATAAACCCAAATTTGTGAGGAAGAGTAGAAGTACTATCAACATTAACATTTAATTTTTCTGGCACCTCTTTGTAGTAAGGCACATGTAATTAGTTCCTGGAGTCAGCATGGTATAATAGTTTGAGGATTGGGCTTTGGGAGGCCATAATTCGAATCCCCACTCATCCATGAAAGTAGCTGGGTGACCTTGGGGGACTCACATTCTCTTAGCCTCAGAGGAGGGCAAAGGCAACCCCCTCTGAAGAAATCATGGTAGGGTTGTCTTAGGGTCACCATAAGTTGGAAACAATTTGAAGACACACAACAAAAACAAAAGCAGCAACAAACAACTGAGATAGTGCACTTTATATTCATATCAACTATTTTGTAAAGTTTGCATTAAGGTTTTTCATTACTTTTAAGTTCGTTCCTAGAAAACACACCAACATACTACTTTTTGGTACCAAACTTCAAGGAGTTAACCATGTTATCTAGTTGCATCAAAGGCAAATGCAAGTCCTGCGTCACCTTAGAGATAAGCATTCTAGAGTAGTGTAAAAAATTAGTCAATGAATCTTAGGTCTTTTAAAAAAACTCCTTGGTTTTCAATATTTCAATCTAATATTTGTGCAAATGTTTAATAGTTTCCATTATGGGTTTGGCAAATTTTGTGTTGTAGAACCAAACACATGATTTAAATCAAAAAGCAGTGACAAAGAACACAATGAAAGAACAAGTGGCTTTGCAAAAATGAAATTCTCTTTGGATGAAAATAAAGAACAGTAAAATTCAAATAACTCTTATAACTTCATAAGTGGATTCAGTATGTCTAGTTAGTTTACCATCAAAACTGAAAAACTGTCAAAACATCCCTTTTTTGTTTGGAATGTATTGTTGTTCTTCCTTCGGATATCTGTGGGCAATATACATGATTTCCCTTCTTTGTCTTCAGAACAGCCCTTTGAGGTAGGTTAAACTAAGGTGGTGAATGGTCCAAGATAACCAAGTGAGATTCATAGCTGGCTAGGTATCTGCCATTGCTTTAAGTCCAAAGATCTCACCAATATCTCACTCACAATTATAACCTATAACATTTGCAAGATGAGAATCCTGTGCAAGATGAGAATCTGTCTGTATTTATTACTCCCCTATGGTGTAACTTACTAGCTCTGCATCTATGTTCAAAGCAGAGGTGGATAAATATTTCTTTTTGCCACAGAAACAACAAAGATTTTGCAAGCATTTCCTTTCAAGTTACTTCCAAAGCCCCAAGGGCTCTTGTGGGCACTCAGGAAGAATGCTGACAAATCTTCAATAATTGGCACACTTCAGAAATCAAGGCAAGGAGAAGAGAGGAAGCTAAGGGTCCCTACCATTACTCATGAGAGGGACCTTGTTGTTATTTGTCATCAAGTCAGCTTAGACTTACAGCAACCCTATGAATGAGAGCTCTCCAACAGCCCTGGTCATCAACTACCCTGCTCAGGTCATGCAGACTCAGGGCTGTGGCTTCTGTGATTGAATCAATCCACTTTAAATGCAGTCTTCCTCTACTTTTTTCCAACATTATTATTTTTTTCAATGGTCTATTCATATAGCCAAAGCACAAAAGCTTCAGTTCAGTTATCTTAGCGTCTACTGAATGTTCAGGCTTGATTTTCTCTAGCCTGTGACAAAGGGAGACCCTCTCAGAAACTTTGTTTTGGAAAAGTACTTTTAGGACCAAAATGTCACCTTCTTGAAGAACCTTTGGCATAAAGCAGGGCCCTCTCCTGTTGGTGGCTCACTTGGTTCCAGTATCTGTTTCCATATACCATTAGTCTGCTAGTTGCTACCATATTGTGTTTTCCTAAGGCAAGAGAGGGATGACCTTGGGGGAGAAGGAAGGATAGCAAACTTGGAGTGGTAAACTACAAGCACAAATAAGCAGGAAGCCACCTCAGGTGAAACGTCTCAAGTCCTCCTTGCACCAGTTTGAGCAGGGATGGTAACATACCGGAGTCTTCTGCTCTGACTTCTCACCCATTGATAGAATGATTCAGAGCAATGCTGCAATCCTTTCAAGGCCATGAGTTTGGGACTGAAGCTTTGGATACTAAGGAGGGTTTGTCTTTGAGAATGAAGACACAGTCACAACATTTTGAATTAAGTGGAGAGAACTACTTGAAGGAATTGATCTTTATTAGTCTGATTCAAGCCACATATTATCTCATATCATATGTTAGCTCATATCTGCCTGCAGCTTCTCTGAGTAACAGCCTTTTATTCAGAAATTGAAGCATCCTAGTTACTTGGATAACATTCAGATCTCATGTATTCATCAGATCACAGTCTTGAAGTGGAGGTTGCAGACTGCCAACAGGGAACTGTCAAAGTAATCTGTAAACTGCCCTGAGAGCCTTTGTGGCCAAAGAGTAGGGTATAAATACTTTAAATAAATAAATAAATGTATAAAAATAGATGGCAGCATAAAGAACTGAGCAGCTATCTTTCTTGTAAGCCTCTGTGGCTGCTTCATGCATTTGCTTAGTTCCTCATGTGTTCAGATTATGTTTTTTTCTTTATGCAGCCCAGGGCTGAATGCAGAAATTCAAAACAGGGCTGAGCATTATGACTACTTAAAAGGTATTCTGTGGATAAGCCTCTATAACTGGCAGTAAATGTCAGGATACTAATCTACCTAGATATTAGGGACTTTTAAGAAAAGCTGGTGAAAGAGAGGAGAAATGTGTAATTTGGAGGGCTATCTAGAATAAAATTGCATAGGTGCTGAAAACATTCATTTCCCACTCCTTCAATAGGAAAGGTTCCAGGATGGGTTTACAGATCAGTACAAACAAGACAATGAGCTCTGCCAGATTGGTCTAAAGATGTGTGAATTCTTGCAATATAGATCTTTGGTTTTTACCAGTTGTTGTCTCCTCCATGTCCACTTGTTCCATTCTTTTGGGTGACTGTTTATAGTAATGGGGGGAGTTTGCACTACAGCACACTTTTTTAAAACACACTTAAAATGATTTGCTAAGGAGATTCCATCATGTTCTCCTTTATTTTTTGATTGATTGATTGATTGATTGATTGATAGTGCAATTTCATTGGTGCACTGTACCACTGTAACTCTAAGGGAGGAAGTTAAAAAAAGAACGGAATAAAAGAAAAAGAGACTTCAGAATTAAAAAGACATTCACTTGAGGGTGAGTATAAAGTGTGCAGAGAATTGTTGGGATGATAGAATTGTCATTTGGATATTTTCTTTTTAAAAATCACAAGATACTGCATCCTCTTCAAACAAACAATTGCTTCATCTGATTGTTGAAGGTCATCCAGTGGGTTTCTATGGCCAAGTGGGGATTTGAATCCTTGACACCCAGAGTCTTAGTCCAACACTGAAACTACTACAACACACTGACTCTCTTAATTTTGATGCAGGGGGCAAATAACATCTGCTTTGCAGTGGTTTTAGCTGGCCTATGGCTACTGCCACCACCGTTTTGCTAGCATGTGACACAAAGATGGTTGTTTGTTCTACAAGCTACAGAGGCAGAGAGCCCTGTATGAAGCTTTCTGTATTCCTTTGTTGATCTTTCCCAGCCTGGGTTAATTTGCAGTATCTAGTGTGGAGTAACAAAACAATGGCAAAAAATTACAGTGATTTGATGAAAATACCCCTGGCAGCTTCCCTGCATGACAATATCTATTTTGTAGTAGTAACAGTACCACAACAACAACATACATGGGCACTTTACATGTTGCAGCTCTTCACATTATTCCCAAGAACCCTGGAAGTAGGTTTGGTGAGAAGTAGTGACTTATGGGTGCAACTACACACAGCTCTCTTTCTATCAAAGAGGCATGCTCAGGGTCAACTCAGCCTGGCATCCTTCCAAAGTTGCTAAAATGAGTACCCAGCTTGTTGGTGGCAATTAGCTTACAGTTGTAAACGACTTAGAGGCTGCTTAGTATGGTATGAAGTGATATATAAATGAAGCTGCTGTTGCTATTGCTATTGCTATGGTTAATTTAGATCCTACTCTTTAGGACAGTGAAGAGCAATGTACTAACATTTTTACAGTTTGAAACCCATACCTCATTGAATGCTTTGATGTACACTTGCACATTTGTTGGGCTGCAGGTTATATATCTCGATAGCAAATTTCAGCTGTGCTGGGGGCATGTATTCTTAGGAATTTAAATCACACTGGACTGTACATTCAGACATAATGTTCAAAATCTATTTGACATTATAACAGTCATGTATGTATAATGAGCTGTAACTCCTTTCTTCTGTGGTTTCAAGTGTTGTCGGAGGATAATAGTTGGAAGCAACATTACATTTCAGGTAGAAAGTGAAACAGACATGTAAATTTTCAGTACACTATAGAAAATGACTGGTTCTGCCAGCAGCTAAATTTTTCTTGTTAACAAGGACCATAACAACTTTCTGATTCAAGCCTGTGTTGTTGTTCCTACAAATAAAATATATGTCAATTGCCCATTTCTGGATGCTACAGTAAATGTGAGAACTCATTGTCAGAAGTAAACATTGCCACAATTGAACCACCAGAAAGCAAAGGTATCACTATCTTAGACACCCAAGAAAAAAGTAATGGTTTTTGGAATATTTCGCATTTTGGAATATTCAACCTATACTGTTGAACAAGTATTATTATCCTGTTGCTTTTCTTCTTCTTCTAGCTAAGAAATCCAAGATATTTAGATAGTAGTATGAATTCAGGCAGAATGAAAAAAGCAACTAGTATGTTTGTCCCCACAGAAAGTAATTCTGCATTAATATTTGCATCTCTCTAGCATAATAATACAGAATGAATTTACTTTTGCCACATCTAATCTTGCAGTACTGCCCAGTACTACTGCTGCAGAATTTTTGCAAGTTATCTGCTTGCTCTTTTCAGAGCTGTTTATTCTCTTTGCCAGGCAAATATTTTAAGTTTGCTTTGTGTGATGGTATATTGCAAGACTGACAGAAGAATGTGGAGGCTTTGATTTATCTATAGAGGACAAAAAAATGCTTAGCAAGTGCTGACATTTGAAGAAGTCAACTTTAAGCAAGTTGCAAACAGATGCTTTTAAGATACATGTTATTTTGATTCAATATCAAAAACAAAGAACTATATTTTTAATATATATAAAGGTCTATATCAGGGGTCAGCAACCATGGGCCGGGTGCGGCCTGCAGAGGCCTTTGGACTGGCCCCTGCCCAGTCCTGCCGCCAGCGCCGCCACCTTTTGCGGCCACAGGGGTCCTCCGGAGTGCCATTTTGGATTATAATTTTGGATTCCAAAATGGCACCCCAGAGGACCCCCGTGGCAGCTCCGAGCCTTTCAGAGGCCCGGCACTGCCGAGGGAAGCCTCCTGGCAAAAAAACCCAAATTTTTGTTTTTCAAAATGGCGCCGGGGCAAGCAAGCGCACCGGCCCCCAGCGCCATTTCTCCCCCCCCCGGGCCCGTCGGCAAAAAAAGTTGCCAACCCCTGGTCTATATTTTTAAAAAAATAAATTGTTTTTTACTCATTGTTTTCAGTGATAGTTTAAAGGAGGTCCAAGTTAGTAAAATAAAGAGGATGTTCTGATTCCTTGTATTTCTACATTCATACAGATTTTAAAAAATGCAACTTTCAGATGAATTATGAGAGAATTTTTTTTGTAAGGTTGTTGTAACTTTGGAGATTTTCACATGGCCAAAAGTGATGGGAGCATAGCAGGATGTTTCCGTCACTGTCGCACAATTGCTCAAAGATTATCAGGTGATGTCGTCTGATAATCTTCATGCAATTGCGCATTAGTGACAGGAGCATCCCCTATGCTCCCGTCCCTTTTAGCCATGTGAAAATCTCCTTTCTCTCCTCCATATTACAATATTGTCATAAACAGCATTATAATAAAAACAGCATTATAATATTATCTGCAAGTTAGCAAATGGTAACATGAACATCCTAAGCATTAATGGCATATAACAAGACATGGAGATCAATCTTAAAGACTCATTACTATCACTACAGCAGAAGGTGTTTAATGTTAAAATAAATATATTATTTTTGTAGTGTTGCACACTACAAAGGCATGTTGCACACTTACAGATATGGACATTTTGTGGATAATCCTATACCAAATCTTACATTGAGTAAGCAGAATTTAAGGTTCCACCCATGGAACTCCGTGTCTCCCCCTCACTTTGGGGAGCAGAAGCCCTTGTATCTATGGTTGCAGCTGCTTAGTGTTGGGCAGGGGAAGGAGAAAGGATACAATTCAGTCAGTGAAGAAGCTGCTGGTCTTGGCATGGAAATGGGAAGACACTAAGGTGCACTTGCAGATAGAATGTACTCTCCTTTTCCTTTGCCTAGAAGCCCAGAGCAGTCACACTTTCATTGCCTGAGCTGTAACACCACCACCACCAGTAAGCAGCAGGAGCACTCCTCCCAAAGCTTGACAGCTTCTTGGGGGTGGTTTTTGATGAAGCACAAAGGATCGCAGAATATCTCACTGCACCTTATCCAAAAAAAGACATGCCACACTTACACACATATGTCACTAACAGGATGTCATCCCTGGTGAGCTAAAATACGGCTGAAATGAGAGTTGATGGTGACAGACTCATCTCTTTAAGGATATCTGACACTTTCAAGCAAAAATGATACCCAAATAGAGGAAAGGGACCATGATCTGTTGCTCTCTCTTTACAGTATGTCACTCATTCCCTTCTCCATACTTTTCTGCTCAACCAAGCTGGCACACCAGAAGTAAGCTCAACAGGGAGTAAAGGGCTGATGGAGGGAAATTATGCAAAAGTAAAGCTCTGCTCCCCTCACCCAATGTGGGAAGGAGGTACAGATACAAATGGAATGACTGGCTCAGTAGGTTTTGTCACTAGTGCTGAAAATGCATTTAGAATGGCGGTAAAATATATGAAGTCAGTTCTATGACCTTTTACTAAGATTGCCAAAGTAAAAATGTTATGGTAAGCGAGCTGTCACTTGAATTGTATACGGGGAAACTAAAATTTGAACAACATAATGTTTTTGAATACAGTAGGTCCTTATCTGTGAGGGTTCTGTTCTGGACCCACTCACCCCCACAGATGGCAAAAACTACAGGACCATAAGTCCTACAGTTTTCAATGATGGTGCACATGTGTGTGGCCACTCTCCCATGACCATGTGCATACACAGCCATTAAAGTCAATGGGACTTCTCAATGGGGCAAATCTGCAGATGCAGTTAGAACAGGTGCACAGTATCTATAGTTTATTTCAGTGGTTCTCAAACTGAGGCTGGAACATGTCAGGAACTTGGACAAGAAATGTAGCATATCTAGTAATTTTAGTGGATTGCCTGAAATATCTCTGAATGTTCAGAACTATGTGCCTTTTCACTAAGTGTCCTGAAAAAATACACCTAATTCTACAAAATGAATTAACAAGTGAAGAGGGGGGAGGAGTTGAGTTACATAATATGGAGGAAAAAATATGAAATGAATTCTTAGTCCATGCAAGTTCTAGGTCAGGATGTGGGGGAATGCCGTATTAATACAACAAATGTCTCTTTTTCTAACTGTGTGAAAAGAGTCAGGGTCTCCCAAAGGCACACAAGCAGGACTTGTCTAAACTGACAACCAGTGCTGATTCAATCATTTCCATGTAATGTTGCTTTGGGCTGCTTCTTCCCCTTTTCACATTCAAACACAATTAAAATGCATGTTCTCCACTTCTTTATTAGTTGAACAAGATCACCTCCACAACAGACAAGAAGTGAATCTTCTAGCTCAGTGGCTCTCAAACTGTGGGGTGGGATCCCCGGGGGCTGCAAGAGTTGCTCAAGGGTAGGTGCAAGACTTAGAGGACGTGATCCCACATCCCCATCGTCTTCCCAAACTTTTTTATGTATAAAATTTATATATGCATTGAAGTATTTTATTGAATGTACTTAAATAAAACTTCTAGTTTGAATGATGTTATTTCCTTATAAAATGTAAAAATATGACTGTATATCAATGTGTGAATGAACATACCCACAGTAAATAAACAAAATATTTTTATTCATATACTACATCAAGTAGGGGGAAGCAATGTCTCCATGTACATGTCAAGGGGGGTCCCAAGGGTAAAATGTTTGAGTCCCACTAGTCTATTTCCTTTAAAATACAATCCCACTAGTTGCCACAGATATCAGCGTACAGATACCCACCCTCAGTATGCTGATGACACACCCAGATCTATTTCTCCATGCCTCAATCGTTGGCCCCGAATCCCGATGGCATCTCTCCTCTTAATGAATGTCTTAAGGCAGTAATGGACTGGATGAGGAAAAACAGATTGAGACTGAATCCAGATAAAACGGAGGTGCTAACAGTAGCAGCCCCAAAAACAGGAATAGTGTTGCAACCTCCAGTCCTAGACAGGGTCACACTCTCTGTCAGGGACTGTGTTCTCAGTTTGGGGGTGCTCCTTGATTTGTCGCTCATGATGACAAATCAGGTAAATGCGATGGTCAGGAGCACTTTTTATCAGCTTCGGCTGATACGCCAGCTGCGCCCTTTCCTGGAAGTAAGGGACCTTGAGACTGTGGTGTACATGCTGGTAACCTCCCGTCTGGATTTCTGTAATGCGCTCTACATAGGACTACCCTCGTGCTTGGTCCGGAAACTTCAGTTAGTACAAAATATGGCAGCCAGAGTGGTTTCGGGAATATCTAGGAGGGACCACATAACTCTGGTATTAAATTCCCTCCACTGGCTGGCTATCAGTTTCCAGGCCCAGTATAAGGTGTTGGTTATTACCTTTAAAGCCCTAAATGGCTTGGATCCAACCTATCTTTGGGACCACCCTCTCCCATACAATCCTCGCTCACTCCAGTCCTCTGGGAGGAATTTGCTTCAGCCATTAAAATCTAGGCTATCTGCAACCTTCCAGAGGGCATTTTCAGTAATTGCCCCCAGATTATGGAATGGCCTGCCAGATAAGATCCATCAAATTACGAGCCTAAACAGCTTTAAAAAGGCTGTAAAGATAGATCTTGTCCGGCAGGCCTTTCCTGATTTGATTCCTGGCCTCAGGAGTTGTGCTGCCCTACCTCTTTCAGTTTTTGGCTTGCCCTCGGCTTTGTTTGCTTGGAATTATTTTAAATTATTTTCAATTTCTTTGTGATTTTATGTTGGTTTTATGATATACTGTTTAATACTTTTTTAAAGAGGGGAGGGTGTGGTTTGGGGGCTTTTATTCTGTGTTCTTGATGTAATTTTTAATTTGTTGTAAACCACCTCGATTGTTTTTAACAGAGGGACGGGGTATAAATAATAATAATAATAATAATAATAATAATAATAATAATAATAATAATAATAATCTCAGCATCCTGCTATTCTTGTTATGACACAGATTTGATTTAAAAAATTGATTGGTTTTGTCTATGCTTGAGAATGCCAGAACTACTATAATTTTAAGCACTGACAGGAACAACTTTGACACTTTGCTATCAGCTTATTATCTGTAGCCTTTTTATTGGAAATTTCACACTGTTTGTCCCTGTGGTGGCATTCTCTGCTTTTCTCTCATATGCAGGTGGTCCGGCCGTACCAAACAATGTCAAACCCAATGAGCAAACTGACAGTACTCAACAGCATGCATTCTCATTTTATTCTGGCTGATAATGGGACCACAGGAAAATACGGTGCTGAAGTGAAACTTCGCAGACAGTTGGAAAAGCACATCTCACTCCAGAAAATAAATACACGTGAGCACTTTGCACTCTATGTCTTTCTATAATCATAGCTACAAAACTGAATAATGGTAATAGTTTATGGGCCATTTGCTTTTTAGAAAATAGTCCAGATCTAAATGCTGCTTTAAACATTCTTTCCCTCTCCCAGCTATGAGATAGTCGGGGGGGGAGGGAGATGAGAAAGTGTTAGAAGGGACTGCAGACAAATTAGCTGATGTGCTCTGGGTTATGTACAATTTTCAGCCAAGTATTCAAGTCTACTTCAGATCTCATAGTAGATTATGTATCATCACATACACAATCAATTCATACCACTGTTTAAATTGCATTTATTTGTTGTGTACAGGTGAATCTCAGTGAACAGCTGGCCACTTTAAAGAATTTCAGCAGAATGTGGCCACAAAATGGCAAACACATAGAAGGGAAAAGGCAAATTCACAATCAGAATCCCAAACAGTCTCAAGAACCAGGGAAAACAGGCAGAGGGGTTACTAGATGTTAAGATAGGGAGAAAGGAATGTTATAAAGACTAGATAGAATAATAGAATCATAGTTGGAAGAGACCACAGGAGCCATCCAATCCAACCCACTGACATGCAGCAACTCACAATCAAAGCTCCCCTGACAAATGGCCATCCAACCTCTGCTTAAAAACCTCCAAAGAAGGAGACTCCACCACTCTCTGAGCTCTTACTGTGAGGAAGTTCCTCCTAATGTTTAGATAGAATCTCTTTTCCTCTACGGCAGGCAAAAGTAGACTGGATGGGGAAAAGGTTAAATTCTGTAGAAGCAACTGGTTTGCAGTGACAGTGGCCAAGATGCAAACAGGATTGTGGAAATGTCAAACTTTGTGGGCTCTCTAAATGCCTTCCTGTACTCCTTTTCCACTGTCAACTCCTTCTACTGCACCATTAGTCATTTGTGAGGTTCCCCATGGCTTAGGCACTGATTTGTCAGGATTCCTGTGGAGACCTAAAAAGTGGCTTCTACAGCAGAAGCAGTCTTCATTGTAATCTGGATCCTTTAAAGGATTGTCACATTTCAAAAGAAGAGGACACATAGAGGTATTATTCTGTGCCTCATTCAAAGAGGATTTTAAATGAATTGGAATACCAGCTCATTGTGTTTGAAGTTGTCTATCTAGATATGGTGCCAGCCCATTTCATTTCCTCTCCTCGTTCCCACTGTTCCACAATACTTGATCTACCAGCAATGTTTTGTTCCCCCCAGTGATATAAAACAAAACAAAGCATTATTTTTTAAAAAAAAACCATTGACTTAAAATTACTGTGTACACACTAAGGAGCTTAAAACAGTAGCAGTTCATCAGTCAATAATGGAATATATTACGTTAGAAATATGTTCAGTAAAACCAATTTAATTGTATTTTACAAAAAGCCAATAAAAGAGATAGGAAACCAAAGAGGATTTTATGGGTAGATTATGTTTTGTGAGACAGACTATTATTGGTTATTCAATTGTAGAATCCACATTTATCAAAGAATGTTATAAATTTGCCACTTTCCTACATTATGTCATTTAGTAATGCTGGGATTCAGGATTACTGCACCCTTCATGCAAAAAAATTGAGGGAGGGGGAGGGAGATTGATTCTGGGTTAGATGTGTGTGTGATTGAGAGAGAGAGAGAGAGAGAGAGAGAGAGAGAGAGAGAGATTTGATTCTGGGTTAGATCTAGTGCTTGTCCCATGTGGACCATACCCCTTGGAGTCAGTGGAATTACATTAGTTGTGACTAACAAGTCTGATTTATTTCAATGAGTCTGCTCTAATTAAGGACTAACATTGAATTTAACATTTAATTTAGCCCACTGGGGCTTCAGTTAGTCTAGACTGTGATGTTCATTTCAGTGGATCTATCTTAAACCTGACTAATGGAGCCAATCCACTGCCAGCAAACAAATTCTGACAGGGAATTTATCTCCTGCAGATGCTCAAATAGCTGTAGCATTGACTCCACTTTGGGAAAACAGAATCAATCACAAGACTATTAGATCAATGAGATTTGCTGTTCAGTTACCATTTAGCAATTATGTCAATGGATCTGCTGAAGCTGAGGCTCTAAAGTACTAGGGTACTACTGTGTTGTTTAGATAGACTGCAGAATGATGCATTGTGATTTCTATTAGGTATACTTAGAATCAGATTATTGACAATAAATTGAGCTACTTTTAGTTGTTCTTACCTGTTCTGATGCCATTTACAAATTGCAAGAGTTATTAAGAATAGGTTGATGGCCAGATGTACTACATCAGACAGACCTTTGAACGTTATCACACGTGGCCCAGAAACTGAAAATAAAGTGGAAATGAGGCATCCAAAAATAAACGGGAAATAAACCTTGTTTCCGCAAACGTCATTACCTTAATTGCGAATTTACAGTAAGTGCATTGAACGTCCACACACAAGAGAAAAAAACCCGTAAATGTAGTAGAAATGAGCCTCTTGCACATGCGCAGATAGAGGAATGCTGGCTGGAACCATGGCAACAGCAGGGAAATGCTCCCCAGTGCGCATTTGGCGATCACATTACGGTAAATGCGTAATTACCGTAATTACGTATTTGCACTTCCTCCAGATAACTGGATTACAAAAGATCGTGGTTAACACCAGTTTCTGTCCACTTTCTGTCCAGTTTCTGTGTGACGTCGTGTGAAAACACGGGGCACTAATCCAGTTTCAGTCTGGATTTTGTGTGGATTAACCAGCAGATTTGCCCCTGTGTGATAATGTCCTTTGTCACCATTTCTGCCAGCTTCTGCTTCTGCTTCTGCTTTCATACTGATTTTATATCTAAATATGGTCTTAACCTGAGGAGGCAGTCTTTGCCATTAAATTATTTAATCTCTCAAAGTTACTGTGGAAAGATGCTGCTTTACTAGATAAAAAATACTGTATGTTTTGATTCAGAACATTTTTGTGGTGTGTAGTTGGAGACCCATTGCCAAAAGTGAACATGATACTGCTTCAGATTGCTTTCTGGCATCTATTACATTCCAGACTGTTGAAACTAAATCCACTTATTTTGTTTCCTAAAGTATGATACTGTTGATTCATTATTCTCCTCTCAGTTCTGGAAGGGGCTTAGCTGAGTTTGCATTACACTACACTTATTCTTGAAAGGTGATAATACTATATACTTCAAGTATGGTTTTTTGGCTCAGCTTGAGATGATTAATTTTGCAGACCATTTCACAGCTAAACACATGTATCATCAATGAACCATGGTGGAAAATTTCATGTTATAACTAAGTACAGCCAAGAATTTATCTGCAGGAGATAAATTCCCTGTCAGACAATAAGAATTGTCTGGTTTTTGACTAATGGCCTTCAGAATTACATTAATATTAACACTCTCAACTGTCTTTCTAAAGCTAGAAGAAGTATATATAATAGATTTCAGGCTACAATATAGACCTTTATTCCCGTATTGTGAAAATATTAAGGCAACTGAGAAAACCATTTGATTGTGTATCGTTTGAGTAGATCAGAGCAATCTGTTCAAAGATGAAGGAATCCTCAGTAACACTCTCCTCTGCTGTGTAAACTGGAGTTTGGGAAGAGAAGCTGTTAATAGTACTCATCCTGTTAACGCTCTTCAGCCCAAAATACACTGCAGAAATAATCCAGTTTGAGACCACTTTAACTGCCCTGGCTCAGTGCTAGGGAATTATGAGGACTGTAGCTTCTTGTAGCACCAAAGCTCTCTTACAGAGAAAGCTAAATGTCTCACAAAGCTAGAATTCCCTAGCACTGAGCCAGGCCAGTTAAAGTGATTATTTCTGCAGCATGTCTGGCCCCTTCCTTAGGAAAAAACTACCGGTACATCTGTGGCAATGGGATTAGGCTGTGTGACTGAAGAGACTTGAAATAAACAGTCTATGGTCATGCCATAGCATGTGTCAGATACATTCCTGTTATTCTATTGAGAAAAACATTACTTTTATTGCTTTGAATGTGGTATGGGAACATGGAAATTTGGTGTACTCATAAGGACCATCTGTTTCTATATTGTGTTAGCTAGTCACATTTCCTTTTAAAGTCAGAATCAAATCTTTTTAGATTGTACATTGATTTCATTCAGAATGAGTACACCTGCCTCTAGAGGTTTGACTAGAAAATATTCAGCCTGACTAAACTTTGGAATTCTGTTTCTGAGGTAAGCAGGAAAGGTATACACCACAGTTGCTATTGTTTAAATATAAAATCAATACAAAGCTACTGTTGTATTGAGGTTTCACTTAATGATCATACTTACTTGCAAGGGTTTTTTCTTTGTATCATTGTAAAAACAAATGAATGAATGCATGACCTGCATAAAACTGAAATTTAAAAACACTGTTCTGTCTACATAGAAGGCATTTTTTCTAGGTTAGGATGTTTTCAAAAAAACAATTTTCATTTTAAAAAAACATTATTGAAAAATATCCTTTGCAACCTAATCCCTAAATCATTGATACCAAAATATAGCCCAGTCAGAGTATCAGAAAGCAGTTAAACAATCAAATATAAATAGTAGTGTAAGTATATCAAGGCAAAATGTAATTCTATTGCCATTTGAATCCCAGTTATATAACAGCCAGCCTGTACTGCTTGAATTTTGACTTTGCATGTATGTAGAATCAAATCATCAGGGATACAGTGTTTAAATTAAACTGAACAGCTGTTCTTTGGCATTTAGAGCAAACATGACAATTTAGTAGCAGGATGTATTCAGTCATTTCAGAGACTGATATACCATGATCCTAAAATCTTTGCTCATAGTTATCTCTTTAAAGGGTGATACACATTTACTGGGTGACAATATTGGCATAATATTTTTCCCCACTGTGCACACATCCTCATCTTCCTAGGAAGAAAAACTGTGATGTTTCAATAGCTCAGCAGTTCTTAGGACTGACCCATTAAGTATACAATAATTTATAATGGATCTCTTTATTTACATTTAGAAGCTTATTGCATTCTATAATGAAGCAACTTACCTGATCCAGTTTAAAATTTACAGCAGGCAGCATCCTGATATTATCAGAAGGATTTAGCTGCAGAAATTGCCACCTGGGTCCATCCCTGCTCCCGGGAGTGCTTAGCATGCCTCTTTTCAAAGCTAGGAGGTTTCCGGCTTAAGAAAATGGCTGCCAGAGTGGCCCTAGGAGTGGGGATGGACCCGGGCAATTTCAGCAGCTAAATTCTTCTGATAATATCAGGATGCAACCCACTTTAACTTTTAAAGCGGATCAAGTAAATCACTTTATTATAGAATGGGATAAGCTTCTTACATTGATTTCTTTCTCTGTAGCCGGAATAAAAACATGGGGGAGGAATTGTATGTTCATCTCACAATCTCGGGGGGCAGGGGGTTAAACTTGTGGCTCTTAGTTTCTAGTATCTAACTCTAATCCCCATATCTAAGAAGCAAACTGGTATGTCAGCCTTTTTTTTTTTTTATGTGAATTCTATTCTTTGTCCTCAGTAGAAAGTAGCTATTATGTTTCTCTTTAAAACAGCTGGTGGAACACAGTAGGCCTGCTGAGAAAATAGAGAACAAATAGTGCTTTTTAAAAAAGTGTTGTCTTCATATATTTCTGTCATAAATGGAAAGAAGGGAACAAAGTAACCTTGAAAAGGCATGTGCAACTGTTAAAGTGCCCTGGGAGAAATCAAAGCATGTCCATCTACAACTGGATCGTATCAAACTGTCCAGTTTGTTATTACTAATTGGTTTGCACAACTTCTGCCACTAAGTCTCCAGGTGTTTCACAGTCATGGATTTCAAATGTTTTTATGTCTTAAGCCAAAGCAGACTATTTTGTATCTCAAATATCCCTGATGGATGCCTATGGAAGCGGGTCTTTTCTTTATTCACTTCTTTTTTGGCACGATTGTCATTCCCACTAGTTTATGCCACTTCAAAATGCATGTCAATCATCTACACGTCATCAGTGATGCAACCGGCAACATATTCAAGAAAACATGGGAAAGAGTCATGGGTGCCATAGCCAGAATTCTCCTCTGGAATGCATGCATCCATGGGTGTCATGGAGGACTCTCCCCTGGCAATTTTTAAAATTTTTTACAGTATATGCTCTCCTTTTTTGCAATTATTTGTCTCACTGAGCCGCAGTCGGTCTGCTTGTCCAGCTTGCTGCCCACAAGCAATTGCAAGTAATTGCACATAATACTGTCAATTATATATGTGTGTGTGTGTATAAAAAAATGCACCCATAGGTTGCACCACAAAGCACAAAGGCAGCACTGAGAGGGGGGGAAATGACAGATTTTCCCAAAAACTGGTGAAGGCTGTGCCAAACCTTTGCTACAGTAATACCTCCGCTTCAGTTTGATGCAACTCAGGCCTGTTGTTCCCACTTTCTGAACACACTTGCTAATCGCTTCTTTTCAAAAGGACCAGCAAAAACTAGTGTCTGAAAAAAAGTGATTTTTTTTTTTTTGCATTTGTCTTAATTCAAAGCAAGTCCATACTGTCGCATTAGCATTTGAAACCATTTCAAGCGGGGACGAGGCACATTTAAAGCGATCGGCAAATCGATGTAAATCATAGTGGGAATGAGTCCCTAATCAGTTCTGAAAAAGTCTAAGGCGAGCAATTCCACTGTTTACCAAGATATCCTTTGTCCTTGCAATCTCCTTCCCCTGAAATCTTCCAAATGAATGCACTCATGGGTGGGGATGCATGGGAAAGGGTAATGTTTGTTTTTTGCAATGTACCTTTTGTCAAATCCTGATCATTTCTAACAAAGCTGCATGGTGCTATTTCATGGCTAGAAAATTCTCCTAAAAGATAATAGAACATGTTACATATAAGCAAGAATGTGTGAATTCCATGATTCCATAATCTACATCACTCACTACACAACTGCAGAATTTGGCACTGGACACCCTGAAACATCAACTTCAATTTTAAGACTCATATTCTTAAGGCTCTGAGGTTTGTGAGCAATGCTTGAAACCTTAGGAGTCAGAAGGGGATGGGCCAAGTGCCTATTGGCCTTTCTTCAAATTGACAGAAAGAGAATAAATAATGTCCACTTGGAGGCAAAGTATAAGCTATATAACTTTATAGAGGGCACAGAATTTACATAGGTCATGTGCGGAAATACCAAGTTGTTTCCAGTACAGATTTTTCAGACACATGCCTCCCTACTATAACACTGCAGTAACAAGTTTTTCCTGTAAAACTTTAATCTTCCCATAAAATTATTCCTCTTGGAGTGAAAATTATTTCACTTCCACTTTCAAAACAGAGATGAGCAGCACATGGCATACCAGCCACATGTGGTTCCCCCTCCAGCTGTTTTGGGGGGGCTGCAGCCACCCAACTCTCCCAAAGCTGCCAGATTTTCCACTAAATAATCACTAAAGCAAGGCATCCTGCACACCTTGCTTTAGTGCAACATACACTGGTTTATTGCTACTATGCTGCTGAGCTGGTGGTAATAGGCAGAGGATGCAGCTCTCTAGGAGTTCAAGAGGGTATGTTGCTCCCATCTATTTTCAAACAGTGGATTGAGGCACAGAACAACTTCTGAGAAGCAATACTTATAAGTGTATATTTCAGTAGAGTATTGTTCAGGATATTTTGTTTTCTTTCAAATATTTCCACACATTAAAGTTGCAATCACAGGACTGACCGACTTTATTAAAATAGTGCCAGACTGTAAATTGAATTCAGGCTGCAATATTGACAGTAGGGAAAGTCAGATGCCTACTGATTCACCTAAAGATATATAGATCCCCCCCCCAAAAAAATATATATTTTTCTGAACAATCTTGCTCTCCATCATGTAAGTATGTACATTGAATTGAATTTTTGGTGTTCGTTTATCAAAGTCAAGTGAACTTCAGGATGGTCAATTTTTTCTGAGTTTTGAAATAACAGCAGTGTCTTCCATGTGATTTTAGTATGGAATATTATTACTTTATAGTCCATTTTAGATGGATTTTTAGAGTTAAAAGTATTCTTCCAGAAGAAGAGTAAACATGAATTAGAGAAGAATGTAGGGAAGGCTGAAGTTGAGTAGCAATTCTAACATTGTAAAGTGTCTGCAGTACCTATTCATGTGACCCGTGGACTTCCCTTTGTCATCCTATGCCTGAGAATATATGAAGGGGGCTGGGAAGGCAAAGGGACGTTCAATTGTCATCACCGGCATCTTCTCTAACCATTGCACCACCATCAAATGCATTGGAATGCTCATTTACTTATATCCTGATCTTCCTCTCATATTATGTTCAGTAATTAATGCATTTATGTACCCTGGAGTGCTTCCTTGGTGTCTGGTTGTAGCTGGAAGGGCATATGGGTAACCACACTGAATCTGTATCCAAAGACAACATAAGTTATGACAGGCAAGCAGGTAAGGTCACCTTACAGCAATAAAACATGGCTAGCTGTGGGTTTCTCTTACTTTAGATACTTATGTTTATAAACTAAAGTTACATTTCAGCCATGTCCAGGTTGATTGCCGCATCTGGAACTCCTAGGGCTTTGTACGTTAGCTCCATACCCTGAACACACACATCCCGGGGCTGGCCATATGGTGTTTACACCACACAGCCCCAAAACCCCAAATTGGTTTTGGGCTGTTTACACAATGCTTGGACCCACTTTGGGGTTTCTGCACCTTGTCCACATTTTTAAAGCTTACCTTTTGCTCTGGATTTTCCAGGAAACCCAAAGCAAAATGTGGCGGTTACTGGTCCCTCAGCATTCTGTTGAGTTGCTCTGTGGATGCAAGTTGCTCTGGGCTTGTCTGAGGCCACAATGAGGCTGGGCACCTCACTCTGACCTCAGTGACTCGCACCAACAGCAGTGACACTGGCCAGCTTATGGGGACGACGACCACATGTCATCTTCAGAAGGTAAGGGGAGGAGAGTTTGAGGGGAATACAGGGGCCAGAAAGCTCCAGGGGAAGCCCAGATTATTCTGGCAAGTGTAGACAAGCCCCTAGATGCTATGGAAATTGCCCCTGAGTTGTAACATTAGAACTGTACCATGGAGTTATTCTTTTACAATTAGATATCCCCATGGATTATTTGTACGATGAGGTAGATTAAACAAAATATTCCCACAGTTGTTGGCTTTTGAGCCAATGAAGATTTTCTGCTGGCTGAATGGAGGAGACAGAAATCTTAGCTGATTTCCCCTCCTGTGTAGTCACCAGTGTCCCCTGGAAATTTGCTATAGAGGGTTGTGGGGAACATCAGAGAAGAGAAGCTAGAGACTGTAGAAGGAGGGATAATATCCCAAAAATATACTCCACACTGTTCTTTTCACCAGTAGGATGTCCTGAGTAGAATTTCAATTATGGATGCTCTCGCTTGAGAGAATCAAAACTCTGGATCAGTCCAGAATATTTGCAAATATTTAAGGTATGGCAGTGACTTATAGCAGTCCCTATAAAACCAGACTCATTAGATGATCATTTTATTTTCTGCCCCCCTTCCCCTCATTTTTTGTCATTTATGCTGCGATTTCATGTTTGATCCCCAGATTAGTTTTCAAGTTAAATATTCAAATCTTGATCAGAAATGTAGATAATGAAATCCAAGAACCTAGGTGAAATATTTTTATCTGTTTATTAAACACAAAATTGTCTCATTTCTTCTGACTTTGATATGAGTATTGAAAGAATGTGGTGATAAGGGAAATTTTGACAGAACAATGAGCAGATAAAGTTTCAATCAACATTTTCTACAGAGCATGGCCAAATAATTTACTAAAGCATACATTTTGATATACTTCTCTAATGTAATTCAAGAAATTCATGGAGTATGTGTAGCAGCCAAGGAAATGCCCATGAGGGTTTTTTTCTTTTAAATGACAAATTTATTGAAGTTTCAATATAAATTTGCTTGTTCTTGAATATTTTGGCCCACTGCCTGCAATCCCAAAGCATTTAAACTTGGGCTCTAGCAAGCATACAACCAGCCATTAAAAGCAAGCCTTTTGTACAAAATGCCTCTGAGCCATTTCCTATCATTCTTTCTACATAGCATCCCAGAACTCATCCTTTCAGAAGCATCTTCCAACTCATTGCTGATTTAATGCTATGTCAGCTGTAACAACTGAGATACAGGCCATGCTAAATTAGTATATATCCTCTGCAGTGTCATGGATATGAGTTGTTCAGTTTTCCTTTATTTTAAGGACTGTTGCAAAAGAAACCCTTGGCCATGAGGTCTCTTTCTGATAGCACAATAAAGGGCAATGCTTCAGCAAAATGTGCTGCTGTAGAGCAAATATCAGGAATTCAGAGCATGGAAATGTCTTTCCTTAAGCATCCTGATTCATCTTGGAAACAGGCCTAGGTTTTCTGTGAGATCAAAGCTGCCTGAGGCTCCTGCAAACTTCCCTTTTTTCACATCAATGTTTTCCTGGAGATTCATGCAGTTGTCAAAACGACAGAGTGGATAAATGAATTTTGCCTTTTCCAGCTCTGCAAAAAGACACGCAGCCACATACTTGCAAATTCATTTATGCTGGGTTTGTTATTCTGAGGGTTACCCATGGAGTCTAGTTTCCAAAAGCCCAGTGGGACAGAAACCTAGCCAATGCTGCTGTCAACACTGCAGTTAATTCACACTGCAGAGGTATAGATTGAATACCTGGGAACTGAAGCATATCCTGAAACAGGCAGCCTCAGAACAAGACACTTAATTGCAAATGACTTGTGGATGAGGAAAGGGGAGCATCTTGTTCCCATTACTGAACAAGTTTTAAGGCTGCTAATAAAATGCATACAAAAGCAATCTGTACAGATTAACATATAGGCAAAGGAGTGGAACCAAAGGTCAGAAGGGATTTAATAGTGCTAGAAGTGCATAGTGAGAAAAATATGGGGCATGGGGAGAGAAACCATCACTACATTGAATTAAAAGTTCCTCTTTTCAAGTGGCACTTCTGAAGTTATAAAATACATGAATAAAGAGAAACTGTTGTTACATAATGTTTTTGTATAACAGAAGACATTTCATTTCACCTTGTGCTTCCTACTTAGGAAAACTGGCCTCGCTTATAAATTGCAAAAGCCACAAACAAAGTGAACTCTATTTCAGTCTTTCCAGCTTCATATGAGAACCAGTGTGGTGTAGAGGTTTGAGCATTGAACTGTTATTCTGAAGACCAAGGTTCAAATTCCCACTTAGTAATGAAAATTCACTTGGTGATCTTGGGCAAGTCATAACTCTCAACGTCAGAGGAAGGCAAGGGCAAAAGCCCCTCTGAACAAATTCTGCCAAGAAAACTCTGTGACAGGGTTACCTTAGAGTTGCCATAAGTCAGAAATGAATTGAATGTGGTAGTGTCACTAGGGGGGTGCAGGGGGTGCGCATCGCACCAGGTGACACCTCCAAATTGGGGGTAACACCTGGTGAGCACCCACCACCATGCAGCAGGGAGGGAGGGAGTCTGCCACCCCCATCCCTGCTTCATGAAACAGGGACGCAGCAGGGAGGGAGGGGCCTCTTTTGGCTCTGCCCCCAAAGCCCCACCCTCAGCACTGGGTGACACTCCAGTGCAAGATGTTACTGGTTGAATGTCCACAACAGCAAAATCACAAACAGAATCTTGACCTGTAAGAAGAAGGAAAAAGATGGTCTTTTGTTATTAATTTTTAACACAAACACTCTAATTTAAAATCAAATATATTCAGAAAATAAAAAGAGAAAAAAGAAAAGGAGATCAGAGAGATAAAACTACTACATAATAAGACTCTGAAACATACACACCCATCCTGATTATAATGAAAAAAGAAAAGAAAAAATATGCTAATGTTACAAATCCAACTAAATAATCCTTCTAAAATTATTAAACACCATAACAACAAAATTATTACATTGTTAGATTTTTTTATTGCTCAAAAATCCATAAATGGTTTTCAGTCTTTCAAAAGATCTTCAATTAGCTTATCCTTTAGTAGTCTTAGGGTTAGGGTTAGGGTTAGGGTCTGGCTCAATGACTTTAGCAATACATTCTTCCATCATCAGTACTTCAGTCAGTTTCCAAGTTTGAGCAAACAGTATCACTGATGTTATCATATATCAAAGACATCCATGTTTACTGTCCAGTTCTCTATCCATAATGCCCAGTAAAATAATTTCTGGTGAGATTACAAAATCTGCCTTTAATATTTTTTTCATTAATATGTAAATCGAAAGAGCCCTTTTTATCTTGACATCCCCGACATTGATTTGGAAAATTCATAGATATTATAGACAACTTATTTGGGGTTAGATACCATCTATGCATCATCTTATACATACATTCTTTTAAACTGGTACTCAACATAATTTTTTATGTCTTTGGTCCCTCTACACATGCATGGATACATACCATATTTTCCGGCGTATAAGACGACTTTTTAGCCTGGAATATCTGGGGCCAAAGTGGGGGGGTCATCCTATACGCCGGTATAAGGAGGAGGAGGAGGAGGAAGATAGAGGTGCGAGGCAGGAAG
>CM034703.1:90520463-90535518 GCA_020142125.1 Phrynosoma platyrhinos
GGGTCGTCTTATACGCCCAGTCGTCTTATGCGCCGGAAAATACGGTGCATGCATTCCCTCCTCCCCCAATAAATCCATTTGCACATTATATCCAAAATTTTGTGTCCATCTTATCATATACTTTTTTTACAGATTCATCTTTCATCTCTATTTTCAAAAGACATTTATATACTTTTTTAATTAAATAGTTATCATGCTTCACAATTGTAAGTAAAAATCCTATTCTTCAGTCTCTGGCTAAATCTCTCTTGCCTTGTTTAATTTTGCCTTGTTTAATTTTTTCCCCTCAAGCTGCAGATAAGTGAACCAATTAAGATCTTTGCCTTCCTTAAGGAGAAGCTCTCTTGATTTGAGCTACCAGGTGTCATGTTCAAAATACAAAAGATTATCATAAGAACCATCTCTGATTTTTTTCTAATTAAAAATTTATTGAGTTTTTACAATAGAACACATAACGTCTGTAGAACAATGACAACAACAATAACCATTCTTTCCTTTAAAAAGGCTTCCTGTGATGAAGTAGCTAATGTTATGTTGCGGGGGGGGGGGGAGCCTCTGCTTGTATTTGTCTTTAAAGTGTTTATACCCCACTTTTTAGCCACAAAGGCTCTCAGAGGAGGATACAAATTGTTAATTTTACAATTCCCTGTCCCCAGGCTTACAGTATAAATAAGGACACATAAGGAAAAGTGAATGGCAGTAGGGGATGGGGATTAAGTCCCACAGGTACTGCAGGTTATTCTTTCCCTCCCAAGCCAGGACAATGGCATTTGGGATAGAGGGAGATCCTTTCATCACCTGCTGGCTTTAGGCATTATAAATTTGCCTTTCCCTAATCTGATTTTTCCCCATGGTGCTCTGCAAAGCCTGTAATGCAACTCTTGCCTGAGTATGGTGAGAGTCCATGCAACTGGAAATTGGGAAGGTTGTCCAAAAGCATGGTATCATATATTAAAACCTATTCAATGTTGAAGTTGAAGGCTTTCACAGCTGGCATCCATAGGTTTTTGTGGATTTTTCGAACATGGCCTCACAGCCCGAAAAACCCACAAAAACCTATAAAACCTACAGTTAAGTTTTATTACTCATTGGCACCTCTCCTTATATCTTTCTATCTCCAGACTTGTATAAGAAAAATCAGCATGTGGCTTAACTTTATCATACCAAAGATAACCATATCACCCCAATCTTAAATCATGACCTTCATTCCAAAAGTCTCTAAGCAAATTCCATTTGTTCAGCCACACAAAAATTCAGGCCTCATAATACAATTTATATAACAACAACAACAACAACAATAATAATAATAATAATAATTTATTTCTATCCCACCCCTCTACCGAAGCAATCAGGGCAGCTTACATCAATAAAATATCACAGTATACCCTCCCTGAAGTCTCATACCACCCCTTTCTTTAGCATCATACACAATTTTGAGCTTCATCGGGGTTTTCTTGCCTGTCAAACAAATCTGGAAATTTCTTTCTGCCATTCAATTTCTTGTGATGGGATATTTGGAAGTAAAATAAAAGTATTGGCAAAATTTGCTTTTACTACTATAGACCTCCTGCAAAATGATAAATTTAACATTCTCTATTATTCAAGTATCTGCATTTCTCTCCAGACTTTATCATCATTATTTTGAAATTAATGAATTGTTATTTAATCCAATTTTTCCTTTTTAAAATTAGAAAGAGCAATTAACTCATTTTTCTCTCTTCTAAAGTCATCTTTTAATCAACAATTTTGTTTTATCACAGTTCACTCTAAACCTGGAACATGTCTCATACAGCTTAATTTTTTTCTTAAAAAAAAAGAAAGAAATTAAAAAGAAAACCTCTTCATTGAGTTCAGTGAATTGTCTGTCACTGTCACAAGATCATCTGCATAAACCCTCAATTTATACTGTTCTTTTTTTAAGTTCTGTCATCTTATCTGATGTTTCTCAAAAAAGTCTCCAACAAAGGTGTGAGATGACATCCTTGTCTAGTTCCCTTTTGTATGGCATTGATGCATTGCCATTTACCACAATCTTAGCTTTTTGAACTGAGTACAATCGTCCCTCCGCATTCACTGAGGTTAGGAGCACAGGACCCCTGTGAATGTTGAAAAACTGCAAATAACAAAAACACAATGTTTTTACCTGAGAGAACACCTCTCTGGGAATATCTAGGTCATCCAGTGCAACTCTCTGGTCAATATTTGCCAGATGTTGACCATAGGCGTATGCTGGAGGAGCTACAAATGCCTAGTGGAGTGTTCTCTGTAGGAATCTCTAGGTCCTTCAATGTGACTTTTGGTTAAAGTTGACCATAGAGTTGCACTGAAGGACCTAGGTATTCCTAGAGAGGACATAGAAATAAAATCTGTGAATAATGAAAGCTGCAAAAGTCAAAACCACAAATGTGGAGGGATGAGTATGTATGTCTTTATAGACCAGATAATATTTTTACCAAAGTCCATTTCCTCCAATACTTGAAATAAGTAATTGCAAGAAGTGTTGTCAAATGCTTTCTCTGCATGCAAAAAAGTTAAAACAGCCTTTTTCTCATCATATTGTTCCAAATATTCAATAATATTCAGGACAGTTTTTACATTACAGAACAATGTCCATATCCACGTGGCTAGTACTAGCAGTTTCACTTACCTGCATCTGAAAAAAATATGTCTTTCAAGATCTCTGGAAGTCCTCCAGTGCAATTCTCTGGACAACTTCTACAGGGAATATAGGGCTTGCTATTATCTATTATGTTTACTATCCACAGTGCTAGGGACATATCCCCCACAGATACAGAGGTCATACTGTGCTCTTTAATTGTCTTTTTGATAAAAATCCACTCTGATTCTCATGAATAATCTGAGAGCAATGTTTCCTTAGCCTAAGATTTTGAGCAAAGAGACTAAATTTGGATTATCCAGTCTGACAAAATGAGCAAACTGAATAATGGAGCTGGGCTATAATGTTGTCTTTTAAGCAAGTATCTCTAGGATACTAAAGTGCTCAAGAATGTATCAAGCATCTCTTTGTCTCAGATTTAAATAACTCCAGGTGAAGATAGAGAACATGAACTCACCAGTTGATACATTATGGATTCATATTTCAGCAGTGAAAGTTCAGTCCTTTCAAGAGATGCTATTTGAAGGAGGCATTGGGCTGACATGGTGGATCTGCAGAGGGTCTGTAGCTGCTTTTGAATGTAGCTTCTCTGTCTGGAAGAAAGTTGTTCCCTTTACCTCATGCAGAAAAATGTCTTATACCAGCCTATCCTCTTTGTTTTCCTTTGTTTTCTCCTGATGGTGGGGTGGGTGAGTGTGTTGTTCCGTAGGTCAGTAAAGAAGTAAGAATAAATTCTGTGGACCTAAACTGTAATTTATCATTGATGCTGATTATGGTAGGTGGGTATATGGATAATAATCAATGATAAATTACATTTTAGGTTCAGCAAATGTATTCCTATCCTCTCTTCAGACTTGCTGAATAACACACCCACCTAATCATCAGTTGTTGAGAATTGAAAAATTATCATTATGTTGTACTTTGACGTTTGAGAAACAAAAAATTGTTAAATAAAAAAAAGCACAGAACAAACAAAGTACATTATACTTCATAAATCTAAGCTTTTCACACTACACATCCAATGGAATCCTGTGATTTGTAGATGAGGGAGGCACTAGAACTCTCTGGATGAGAATGATAAATATCCCTCCCTAAAGTGGAAATCCAAGATTCTGTATGATGTTGCTATGACAGTTAAATTGGAATCATAGCCCTATGATTATGTAGTATGAAAGGACAGTGTGGACTAATCCTTATACATTTTCCAGGTGCTATAAGACCATGATTAATAATAATAATAATAATAATAATAATAATAATAATAATAATAATAATTTGTATCTTGCCTCTCCCTGTTGAGGATCAAGGTGGGCAACAGCAAAGATTAAAACAATTACAGAAATAATAATAAGAAAATAATCCCCAAACCCTCCCACCCCTTCGACCCACCCTCCTTTCAATAACAGAATGTATAAAGTATAACATTCAGAAAAATTCTAAAAGTTGTGGAATACTCACCTGTGTGTCCCTCAGGAGTCCTCAGATACTGTCCTTACATGTTAAGGGGGTGTATGTTTTCATGCCTCTCACTTTATGAATATCACTGTGGGTTTCATTGGTTTCAGAATCAAGACTTGCATCTCATATAATAAAGTTTTTAGGCAAATTTTGATATGTTGCAGTTGTCAATAGAGATAAGTAGCTCATAGTTAATGTAGAAAAAGTATTCAGTAGGAAGGGTATTGCCCATTCATTCTACTTCCTTTTCAGAGCTGTTCAGCCCATTGAAATGAATTAGAGGCTATTATATTGATGAGAGTCATACTCATCTTGTGGCTCCTGCATTAAGCGTAGAGGTGCTGGATTAAATTGAATGTGTAACTGAATTTTATTTATTTATTTATTTATTTATTTATTTATTTAAGATAGCCTGCAATTACTCCTGAGGCAATGAACAATTAAAGCAATTAAATCAGTACAAAGGGGGGAAAACAATTTGCAGTGGATTTGTTACCCAAAAAAGTGGGAGGAGACTTGGGATCCCCACTAAATGTTTTTAAATGTTTGGGGAATTGTTTAGCTCAAAGGATGTTTTGATAGGTTAGGTAACCTGAGGATGTTTATACTAATACTAACTGTGGGAGGACTCCAAATTAATGAATAAAGAAGGTTTCATTTTCGAAAGAGGCAAGAGAGGACACAAACACACAGTAACAATTGAATCTTAAACACCATACAAGGCTAACTGAAATGGAGATATGGAATTTGGATAGCAGAGACTGAGGGTTGTAGAGGGTGGTGATAATTGCCACGCCTGCAGAGAAGGAAAGCAGGGAGCAGCTCAGACAGTATCTGAGGGCAACGCAGCGAGTGAAGGAGACCCTCTGTGCAAACACAAGGCTGGAACTGGGAGTGATCTTTACATCTGCCTTCTAGCCTTGAGGAATACCTGGCGATATCTTGCAGTGTAATAAAGACCTGGTGGTCTTCTCACAATGGGATTCCAGAATGACTGATGGCTTTAATTTTGGATTAACAAACAGTGATTGGATTTAGGACAGCCCCAAGTTGATGGATAGGGAAGTTGGCTAGGAACGCAACATGGGATAGGTAAGAAAACTGGTCTTAGTCGCCATAGGGCAATGAGACCTCTTTTGTCTCTTAGTGCAAGACGATATGCAGAAAGCATGGGGGAGAAGGAAGTGATTAGCAAACTCATTTGTCCTTTATTTTGGTATTACCTAGATCCTACACATGTCTTTGGGGCCCCATTACTTCCCCATGGGAAATTTTATAGTGTTTCAAAGGTCATTGTGACATCTTAAAACATGCCTGGATCTAAATATGAAAAACATGAAAATGTGAAGAGCCCCATACACAGCATGGGGGTGTCAGGTGTGCTAACAGGTTACAACCTTAAAGTAGAAGAAATCATTTGCTAGAAATTTGCTAGGAACACAGCTGAAATAATCTTTCTCTGCTCTGGCGTATCATGTTGCTACCTAGATGCCATATATCTATTTTCAGTCACGGTTTACCTCATCCTGTTTCTTAAAAACTGCCCCTTTACATGTCTTTGTTACTGCTGCTGGTACATTAATTAGTTAACACATTCTTTCTCATATAAATATATTCTCTGCAGGGGATTTAATGAAACATACAGCATTTAGGGAATGGGCTTTTAAGTACTGCTTTAGCCAAACAATGCCAGCTATAACTTCAGTTTGTTTCCTTCTTGTGTATTTTTGATTTGCTGGACTCTTTTTTTTTCTTTCCTTTTTCCTTTTGTATGTTTCACTCCAGGGATCGGGCAAGGGGTCCCAGTGGTGGCTCTCATTGTGGAAGGAGGACCCAATGTCATTTCTATTGTCCTGGAATATCTACGCGACACTCCACCAGTTCCAGTTGTTGTGTGTGATGGCAGCGGCCGGGCATCAGACATCCTTGCATTTGGTCATAAGTACTCAGAAGAAGGAGGGTGAGTCTATTGCCAGAACAGTTTGTTGAGATAAATTTTTCTTTGAAACCATTCTACTATTTGTTCATTTCAGATATAACAGAAGTATAACTGTACTGCAGTAATTAAGTGAGGATAACCGTTACTGCCAATAGTTAATAGATGATGTGACTAAGCAAGACACCACAGGTGCTCCAATAAAGGGAGCTCATTCATGAGCAGGACTCTGCAGTCATTTCTAATTAAAGGCTTAATGCATTTCTTTGCTTGAGCTGAAGACCTGGGGGCTGTCCACATGGACAAAAAGAAGCAGTTTCACCCTGTTTTGAGCCATACTTGTTTATACGATGCACATGGCCAAAACAGAAGGAAACTAGGATGGAACTGTGTTCCAGGGTTAAACATAGGAACAGAATTACCCGTTTGCTCCACGCCAAGCTGGAAAGCGTGCACTATCGCACTGGCATACTAGCTATGTGAGTGTGATCATGCGATCAAGTAGTCAGACATGCAGCATTCAGTAGACTAGCAGCTGAGAGGGACAAGGGAGGTGAATGACAGTTGCACGTGGTACTTGCATGCAGTCGTGTGCATGTGTTCCAAGAGGCAAAGAAAATCGAGCAGTGTGACTTGACACTGCAGTTGCTCTATTTTGGTGGCTCTGTTCTCACATTGGGAGAGGGGTAGTGTGAACTGTAGGTGTTCAGTCCATTCTGGGAATGGACCATGTGGACAGTGGGTGATCCCCTGGAATCAGGGAACTCTAGAGCAACCTGGGTTCCCCCCCTCCATCTGCTCAGTGCCTCAAGAACCTCATAAGTGGGGCCAGAGGTATAGTGGGACAGGACCACAACTTTTGTCACAACAAGACTAACAATGTCATCTAAAAGCACAGTTTTTGAAGGACCGGTTTGGCCTGGCAGGTGATCCTTCTGTAGATAGAAAGAACAGTGAGTAATCCAGGTCCTCCCAGTAAACTTTGTGAATCATGGTCTCTCAATCTGAACCGCAAAATGCTAACAATAAATTATTCCTTGCCAGTTCACTATTTTATGATTGTTAAATGACCTTTTTTTTAAAAAAAAGTGTTCTATTGCATACTACTGGCCTTTGGTGTATGTGAGAGAAGGGTATATTTAAAGATTTGTGCTAGCAGACATTGGATACTGTACTCCCTGAGATAAGATCATTCTACTTAAATATCTTGTAATATATTTGTTGGCACAGAGTTCAAGACATTCCCCTTTTGTTCCTGTTTACCACTCTAAAATGCTTTCCTGTATAGCCAGACCCATCTTCATTGTCATTTGCTTCATTGAAAATATATGAAAAGTCCAGAATATAAGTCTATTCTTGTAATGATTTTATTATTAAGAAAAATAAGATTATGAAGACATAAAAGGAAGTGAACTTTTGGATTATCTCTAGTGAAACCAGCCTATTAAATGTAGATTCTCAAAAATATTATTTTAAAAGACAGCCTTTTTTTCTTTCTGACTATTATTGTTTCATGAACGCCACATAGTTTGGGGCTGTGATGGTTCAAGCCACCTTAATCACATTAAAACTGCACATGAGTTGACACATTCTTATAGATATTGAAGAGAAATTGTTCCTCACAATGCATTTCTAAAGATGCCTACCTAAAACAAGACATCAATGCACTATGTTTATCTACAGAAAGTATAAAATATTGTAAAGTATTGTCTAAAATGCTACAGACATTTGCTGAAGTATATTTTAACTGAGATTTCTTATTTAGTAATTTCATATATTTTTGAGTTCAGGTAGAAATTCTTCTGCATCATGCGGTTTCACTGCTGAGCTCTAGTAAATATATGAACCAGGGCAATGTCTCTTGACTTCATTTTACTTTCTTTATAGGAAAAGTCCACACTGAGATTTGGTTTTTAAAACACTACCAAGAAGTCTATATTTTCTAATTGATATGCAGTGGTTGTCTGTTCAGAGTACACCGTGTTCACAACACCAATAGTGGTTTCTCTGCCTAGAATCAATAATCACAAGCTGTTTGCTTCAGTACCTTAAATGCCTCCTTGAAACAAAATACCACCCCATAGAGTTAATATTTAAATAGGAACAGAGAATGTATTCTGAGGAAATGTCTGTAAAGAGATTATTATGATGATGGTGGTTGAGACTAATACTTCGCCTACACCTATACTCACACACTCCAGCATGCAAGGCCAGCCATAACTTTGTCATCACCTGAAAGTGTTGTCATCACCACTGTGATGAAGGAGATGTTGGCACCTCTTCCCACTTCCATGTTCAGAAGCCAACTAGACTAACAGTTGCATCTTACAGGTCATTGAAATCGTTTGGCTTTGAGACATGATTTTACACTGTATAGAATGGTAATAGGCATGCTATCCTGCTTGCATCTTCCTACCACATCCCAGCATGGGATTTTTAATATGGCTACCTTGCAGTACTCCATGATAAAGCCAATCCTTGGAAGGGAACGTTCACCTTCCAGAAAGCTAAAATGGCTTTCATAAGGCTTTGGTTACTGGCAGTAATAGAACAGTGAGCTAACATGTTCTGGAGATTTTGGTCCAACCATTTTTTTTATTTTTTATTTTATTTTTTTGGAATGCATCCAACACACACACACAAGCACTTCTCTGAAATTGAATGCAGCCCTTGGGCTAAAGGAAGACTGCTGAGCTTATGTGTGCTTTGGCATCTTTCTAGTCCTTTTTTTTTTTTTTTGCCAGTCTTTATTTTTTAAATAATCCAGCCTTTATGATGAGCACCAATAGGTATGCCTGCCAGAATTTTGTAAGTTCTTTGGCATTGTTTTCCTTTTCTTTATTCTTTATATCCTTTGTTACATGCCCCTAAGTTTTACTTTTGACTTATCAACGGGTCATATCAAGATCCATAATTTTGGTCCCAAAACCTGCCCTCAACTTATAAATGAGGCTGACTTATACATAACGTCAACTTATACATACAGCATTCGGTTATAAACCAGTTTACCTGAGCCAGCTTAAAATTAGAAGCGGGCAGCATCCTGATAGTATCAGACACATTTAACTGCTGAAATTGCTGCCTGGGTGCCAGCTCCATTGCTGCTCCAAGGGGTGCTCCTCGCACCTCTTTTTGAAGCTGGGAGTTTTGCGACTTGAAAAAATGGCTACTGGAGCACCCCTCAAAGCGGCGATGGAGGCAGGCTGAAACTGGGCAGCAATTTTGGTGGCTAGATGCATGTGATACTATCAGGATGCCACCCACTTCTAATTTTAAAGTAAGCCGGTTTATAACCAAGTGTGATAATCTTCTAAGCAAAATAAGGAGCGAAGTTTAAAATGCATAATTTCCAATAATTTATTTTGTACTGTAGATTTCTAATTGGGATGAGGGAGAAGACAGCTCACTCAGCGTGCACAGTTGAGCTTCACTCTTTCTGCTAATTCCACTGTAATATTTCCCTTTGTTATAGTACCAAAGTGACAAAGAAAACCCACAGTTATATAGTTTCTATTTCAGTGCAAGCAATTCAACTTCTGATGCTTTTAAAGAAAGGGTTCTGTGGTGAATTTAAAGGATTGGTTACAGAAATGCAGATAAATAGCAGCAGGATAGAGAGGCGTATGGAAGAGGTATAAAAAGCACTGTGAATAGTTGGTTAAAACTGGTCTTACCTACTATTTACCCTAAACCCAGAAGTCATCTTTTGACAATCCACTAAATAATTTAGACTTGGCTATGGCCCAGATCCTGAAACTCATCTGTTCATTCCACTGTAACAGGCTTCACAGCTGAAAGATTGCAATGTAATTTAGCACTATGTGCATTATCCTCTCTGACACAGGGCATCAGTTCAAAAGAGATTTCCATGTCAGACAGAAGGATGCCAAGGCCCTGTCATCTGTCTCTACTGGACCTGCCAGGGCAAAGAAAGAAGGCATTCTGCTGGGAGTTTTGTTCTCTAGTGTGTTTGGCATACAAGGAGACTGCCAAATGAGAGAATGAACTCATTTGGGCACCAGTCCTACAAATACTGCTTCTGCTGGAAAGTGACTTTATTGGAACAAACTTCTAAGTATGCCTCTGCCTGTTTCAGTGACAGCTAGGATCACCTTCTGAGGGTTTCACATAGTATGTTCCATATGTTCCTTTTACTGGTTTCATTATATTGCTGTTTCCAAGAATGCTTTAAACACACATGCCTTTTTTTATAAACACAAAATACTTGCATATCATATTCTTGTCTCAACATCTAATGTGAACCTCCCCAAATTCATATAGGTTCATATATGACCCTGGAACCAATGTAGCTTTCAATCCTGTCTGCTCACCCAGGTGCTATTTGTGATCCAGGTTTACTGCTTTTACTATTTATCTTTGGCTAGTAGCTTCCATTACCTCTGTCTAAAAGCACACATACAGAAATATGAAAACACTCATGGGCCTCAAGCCAACATCCCCTGAGTGTAGCATAAATACATGCATGTGGACATACACAATGCCCATGCACAATAATAACATTGTGCAACACATGGGTGTCATTGTGCAATGCACAGTATACAATGCACAACTACAGTGCAAAAGTATAGAGAGTACAACTGCAGTGCAAAGTATAGGCTGCATAGCCACAATATACATTGTGCAACTTGTGTAGACAAGATGAACAGATGAATATTCTGCCTATGCAACTGCATTTCCAATGCTATCAGAAGAATACATCTGTTGTGCAGTAGTGACTTTTTGGCTCTCTACATGAAGCATGACTTACATTTGCATATGTCTCTTAAATGAATTCTGGCTGTTGTGGGAAACCTTTGGGACAGGATTAACCATGAGGAATCTTGGAAGAGTGGGAAGCTACATATGGGGTTGGAGAAATGATGAGAATGTGGGTATCATTACTAGATGAATGGGTGTATCTCACATAGACAACATCTTGTACAACATCAACAATACAGGAACTGTTTCTTTATTACAAGAAATTAATGCATGACTCTTTACCTTCTGAGACTCAGTTCAATATTCTCTTCCCTGGAATCAAATCCTTTTAGTATTATAATGTAGCTTTCACATTATATCAGGTAAGTAATCGTCAAAATATGCCGATACAGCCAGTGCAAGGACCATAAATCATTTATACACTTGTGATCGAATGTAAGAGAGGTGGTCAATAGATGAGGCCATATGCATCTCCCCCTTGCTGTGATCTTTGTTGGAGGAAAGGAGTGCAGACTAAAAGTGGCCCAGGATCTCCAGACTAGTGGTAGAAGCCAGAGTGTGCATTTGTTATATATGATTTGTTTTTTTTAAAGAACACAAGCTATCCCCCCACCATTCCAAGTTACAATTATTTCTGCTTTACTGAATCACCAAGAAATTGCACTGGAAAATATCAGGTCTCACCAGTGGTCTTGAAGCTTCTCAGTATAAACTGAGTGCATTTCATAAAGGTTAAAAGTTAAATGCAAGGTCACATAATGAATTATGTAAAAAAATTAAAGGAAAGCAGCCATCTCTCCTCCTAACCTGTACAATTTTATTCACATGAATCTTCATTTAATCCATGGGGGAAAGTATAGCAAAAATTAAAAATTACCTGGGATAACTTTAAAATCAATATAGAGAAACTGCAAAATGTATATTGCTTTGAAGAATCCCATTTAACTCTTTGAGGGAACATGATCCATTACAGAAATACCATCTATCTTTAAAATACACCTTAGTTTCCTTCATGAACATCTCATACAAATTCAAAGAGAGAGAGAGAGAGAGACTAGATGTTATGAACTGCAGTCGCTAAAAGGCCAGTGGGCATGCATGATAGAAATTATAGACAAAAAATAAAAAGCCAAAGGCCATCAGAATATAGATATCTCTGTTACCTAATTCCATGGTATACAGCCATTTGTTTTAGATTTGTCACTTCACCAGGCAGTAGAAGTTCTAGGGTGGCTTTATGGGTCACTTCTCTTTGGAAATAGACACATGAGAGACCTAGTGGTATGTTATACAGTTTCTATCTAAACAAAGGTTAGCAGATAGCAAGGAAGCATATAGGCAGAGCTGCCTAATACCAAAGCAGCTTGTGTCACAGTTTAACTATGGCACCATTATAGACCCAGGACATCAATTCTGCAAAGCCCAGTACAGGCCAGATTCAAAGCTGCTGTTTGTGCTTTTCTGTACATTGTGATCTTACAATTAATCAAGGGGCATGGTTTTTAAAGTGGCTTTTGAGACAAAAGACTGATTCAAGTGGCCTACTTCCCAACATCAAGAAGCACCAAATATACAGAAACATCTATTTGCATAACAGAAGAACAAGCCTGTCACATCACACCATGTCCTAAAATGCAGTGATGCTTAAAGAACACTTTATATTTTTGAAACAAAGTTTTCATTACTTTGTCTTTTCTGCATTTCTACCCTTCAGGACATTCTGTATCATTTTTTCTTTTGATTTTTAAATTGTCTATGTTACAGAATCTTATCTTTCAAACTTCCTACAGGAGTGAAGTCTTAGCATATTATGTGGTGTGCACAGCCTAATCTAATAATTTTCAGCACTCCACTTAATTTATTAAAAGTAAAAGTGGCTACAGTAGCAATTAAGACATAGACCTGTGTTCCACAAAGTTTTCTCCCTGTGAATACATTTTTGTTTGTTTTTTCCATACCTCTACAAAAAAAATCCAAAACTGATCACAGGGTAACCTGTTTTGGGTAGTGGAGAGGAAAGGATCCTTGTACTAGTTATATGCAACTGGATCATCACTTTGATCCAGTTGCAAATGCTGAACTATGGCAGAATGTAGATGTGCATTCAGATGCCAATCCCAATTGAAATATCAGGGTTTTCCCTGGCATCCTGTTGGTGAATTATGGTGAAATAAGCTGGACATATGGGAGAAGCAGATGGCACAAAGGGCTGTTTTGGGGGCAAGGAAGGGGAGGGGCAAGGTGTGGGGATACCTCGGCCCCGCAGCGCAGCTTCCCGGGGTGGCCCAGGGCTGCCTATCTGCTTCCCCCCTTAGACCATTGCAACTCACTTTTTTGGTCATGGCAGAGGCTGGAATTTTCTATCAACCATTCAACAACCAACATGCCCCACAAGCCCCACCTTTACTCAGCTCCAAACACACACACACACACCTCTGAATGTGGCCATTTCCTTGTTGGTAGTGAGTGCAGGGACCGACTATATTCCTGAAGATGGACACACAATGACAGGCATTCACAGGGACCTCCAGGTCCATTGTATTACTATCAGTCAGAAGTGTCATCAGTATGATAAGCATCTGCAATATAGAGTTAAAGTTATTCTAGAACAGTTAGTCTTGACCTGGTATGCCACTAAAGCTGGATCAGATTACAACTCTTGCTAAGACAGGACTATTGGGCAATGATACTACTCTGATAAGATAATGCAATGACTCTGTAGCATTGGTAATGGGCCCGCCCACCCCTTTCTCTCTCTCAATCTCACATGCACACACACACACACACACACACACACACACACATACCATTTACAGTGAGAGCAATGAAATAAATTATTTTCATCTTAGTAATATCATCAGACAGGTCATGGCAGCGTAAACCTTATAGCCACTAATAATCACTTATTGCCTGGGATCATGTGGTGTAGAAGCACTTCCAAGTCAATGGAATCAAACAAGAATCAAGATAAGGAATAATGGTTGCAGGGAGTCATGAAAAATGCACACTAAATGAAATGGTATGCATGGGAGAGGTGACTGTGAATTCTTTTTTTTTTTTTTTTTTTTTTAGCCCAATGGGTCAGCAATGTTGACTCTGGCATTGAAAATACATACCATATAAATGTGTTTTCTCCTACCTCCTCTTCTTAAAATGTACACATTTATCAAATTAAAGTGCGAGTCATGAAAATGCAAAAGGAAAAGGTATTCCTATTGTTTCCAAGATATCATCCTGTGGAGACCCATCAAGAGTTGGGAGACATTCTATTTGCACATAAGCAATGGGGAGCTATCACTTTATTGTTGAAATATTATACTCTTCCTCATTTTATTCCTCATTTATACACTCTTCCTCATTTTAAACTAGTTTTGTTCTGAACCCAAGGTCCACTATGCTAAACAGTACTCGAAACTGCCTATTTCTAGCTCACTATTTTATGATTGTTAGTTACTGCTAATAAGTCACTTGGTATTAGATATAGTGCTATGTGCTGCTTTGTGTGTGTGTGTGTAGCAAAGAAAGAGGTAGGAAGATAGATAGATAGACAGACAGACAGATCGATAGAGCTCCACAAATTGCCTGCATTTTATAATAATAATAATAATAAATTTTTATTTATAGCCCGCCCCTCTGCAAGGCAATCGGGGCGGGGTACAACAGTAATTAAAATAACACAAAGTTAATTTTAGGATTCTCTTTGAGAACACAGTACCTGCCCTTCAGAATTTACTACCATTGCACTGATTTAAACTGATGGCTTTTAAAATGGCCTGCCCTTAATATCCATAGCAATTGTCTGCTGATGGACAGCTGTCTTCTTTACTCGGCACAGGCCAGGCCTGTTGCATGCAGCTATTCCCATGTGAAAACTGATAGTGTGTCCTCAAATGACCCATAACAACACTCCCCTATGGCTGTCTACTGCAAGGGAAGATTAATATTGGTAGACAGGTTTTCTTTCAGGAAACTTACATGCCATTGCTTATCTTTTCATTGAACGATCCCCTCTAAGCTTATGAGACACCCCAGTGATCTTGAGAATGGAGTTTGAAATGGCTACATGAACTCAGTCAGCTTACAAATCACTGTGGACATTTGTAAAGCAGAGAAAGCAAAACTATTGCTCCTTTTTAATTGTATCTGAGAATAGTTACTGTAATATAGGGGAACATGTGGCCTACCAGTTGTTGAATTTTATCTCCCATGACCAGCATTCACCATTGATTAACTCTGGCTAGGACTTGCAGGAGCTGTGATGATTATCACTTTACATCACTTTAATACTGGTGTTAGCGAGGGATTTTCTTTGAGGAGGAAAGCCA
>CM034703.1:90551610-90564587 GCA_020142125.1 Phrynosoma platyrhinos
GAGTACCAAAAAATAAATAAATAAATAAATATTAAAAATATAAAAAAATTACAAATTTTAAAAATGCATGCACACTCTCTCAGCCCCAGAAAAGCCATGGCAAAACCCCTGTGGAGATTTTGCCAAGAAAACCCCAAGAACAAGTAGTAACAACAATAATCAATATTATCATGGCGGGTGGCGGCGGCAGCAGGGGGGGGTGGCAGGACCGGCCTGGGGCTGGTCCAAAGGCCTCGGGGGGCTGCATCCGGCCCCTGGGCCTTAGGTTGCCTACCCCTGATTTTGTGTATCAGGCTGCTCCAAATCACCTTTGGGAACATTTTGGGCAAGGTTGTTGCTGCTTCAGAGAGGTGGAATTCTCAGCCCCTCCCCAACCCCCCAAAATAGCATTTTGCAATACCTTGAAGCCTTTTGAATAGTTTTTGTGATTGAAAATTTGCGGGACTGAATGGGTGCTGGAGAAATCAATTATTATCACAAAGGCGGCACTGAACCCCCTCTGAGCCATGCAGTTTGTGCCCATGATCTCTAGATAATAATTTTATGTTGCCCTGTGCTTTAGCTACATACACTGCAAAGCAGAAAGAATAGGAAGTATCATGGGAAAAGGGTTTTTTCCCCTCTTTCCCACATTTAACACACAAACTGCTCAGTCTAGAAAGCAGTGCACAATCTCAAATCAACTGGTCAGTTTTGTTTACAGGAAGTCCATCCATTGTTATTGTTTTCCTGCTTTTCCTTGTAGAGTGATGGTTTTACTAGAAGTTCTTTTTTCTTTCACTTGACTTCAAACTGTGATTCAGCTCATGAAGTTAAATGGCTTTTTCATACAGGATAACTGATGGTGTAAATAATTCCTACCTAGTTAGATTTTGGAAATGCTGAATGCACTTAAGGAGAGACAAATGAGAACCAAATTCAGGAAGGAGTTTTTTTAAAAAACAACAACAGTGTATCCTTTTTATATAAAATGCAGCCTACTGAATTGTTTTCCTGACCCATAGGTGAATATTCCTACTGCTGTTATTCGCATAAATGTGCTTAATGTAGTGGCCACTTTTGAAAATAAAATTGCTGTTATAGTTAATAACAGTTTCCTGTGTAAATATGCATTTTATAACATAGAGAAGGGCCACAGCTCATTGTCAGAACAAATGGTTTGTATGTAAAATATCCCAGGCTCAGTGTCTTGTCTCTCCAAATAGGACTGAGAGAGAAGCTTCTTTTTAAAACTCAGAAGAGCTTATGCCAAGCCATTTTAGAAAGTATTCACTATAAGACAGCTTCCTATAATTATGTCTCAGGAGGTTATTCCACTCACTATAAATATATTCTGCTCTTTGTAAATGTGCAGGGAGGAAGATGGAAGAAATTATGATAATTTGAATTATTCCTCATTTGAAACCCACAAAAGCTCATGCTAAAATAAACCAGTTAATCTTAAAGGGTTCCACAAGATTCCTTTTCCCCCTTCCCACATTCCTTTTTATGCTGTAGCAGAATATGGAGATTATTGCTGGATGGTATTGCACACGGCAGCAGCCAGTTGAGTGCAATCCAGATGCAAGCTCTGTTTTTTGTAAAGCTGCTGGATAAGTGTGGCTGGGGTCCAGGTTGCATGCCACCCATGCATGTGGTAGCATCCAGTTTTGGGTTTTCAATCCCGAATCTATAGTGAGACTTTTTCTCCATGAGATAATCTCCTAATATGCCACTCTGTCTTTGAAAACCTCACATTTGTACATCTGATGTGAAAATGGTGTACATCCGCATATTAACAAATTACCAGCAGTTGTCATTGTAACATGTAATTCTTCATAGTCAGTACACTTTGTAGTCAGAAATGTTTCAAAACCACATCTTTCTCTCTCTTTAATATAATCATAATCATTGGTTTTCCATTTTAAATTGAAAGAACAGCATTTGAAAAGCTCTTTACATAGACAAATCTGAAAGTTTAAAAATAGGCATCTTCCCCATGTGTCTTGACCTTCACTTTTGTAAGAAAGGTGGGATATAAATCTGATTAATTAATTAATCAATCAATGCACGTAGGCATGCTCTGTGCTTCTGATGCTATAATGTTGTCATTAACCTGTGTTCTCTTACCTCCACACCACTGGTGTTCCACTAAATAGCATCTTCCTGACAACTCATGCATGAATATGTAAAATCCTACAAATAGAATATAGAAAGTTGCCTTATATTATCTCCAGTCATTGGTCCATCTACTTTAATACAGTCTACATTGACAGAAACAGCTTTTGGGATTTCAGGCAGAAGTCCTTCTCAGCCTTACCTGGAGGTGTCAGGGACATAACCTGAAACTTTCTGCATGCACACCATATGCTCTCCCTCTGAAATATTTCCTTCTAACGGAAATATCTCCAAGGACTACCATATCTTTTATTTATCTTACATTCCAACATTAATCTTTATTTACATCCAACATTTCAAAATAATTAACCACTTCACTATAACTGATTTCTAAAAATAACCAAATTAGCCTATAAAAGCTTTTGCTTATTTGATAATCTCAAGTTAACTGTTGCTTATCTTTTTCTTCCTTAATATATCCAAATCCTCTTATCTATGTCCTTTGCTTATTTATAATAACCATTTTATTTCTTATTTTTATTATTTGTCTTTGTTATTTCCATAATTCCTTACCAAATACCATTGTTTTTCTATCATATCTGCTGGTCTAGTCTGGATGATGCTGTTAGGATATTCATATTCATCATCTCTCTTAATCGCACTAGTCACTCTTCAGTACTTGGAATTTCCTTTTTTCTCCCCAATATTTTGCATATATAATCCTAGCTATTGACACCATATATAGCAGGGGTAGGCAACCTTTTTGAGCTGGGGGCTGGGTTGCTGTCCCTCAGACAATTGGGGGGGGGGGCGAAGCACCATAAATAAATAAATAAATAAAAATTATTTTTAAAATAAAAAAAAAATGCATGCACATTCTCTCATCCCCAGAAAAGCCATGGCAAAACCTGTGGAGATTTTGCCAAGAAAACCCAAGAACAAGTAATAACAACAATAATTAATATCATCATGGCGGGGGGTGGGGGCAGCGGCAGGACCTGCCTGGGGCCGATCCAAAGACCTTAGGTTGCCTACCCCTGATATATAGCAATATCCTTCCAACTTCTTTTTCTGTCTTCTTGTCTGTTCCATGAGTCATGTTTAACAAAAAGAATTCTGAGCTCATTGGTATTTTGACTTGTAATATTTCCATTATTTTTCTATAGATTTTATTCTAGAACTTCTTTGCTAAGCTGCATTTCCACCACATATGGTGGAATGTTCCATCACTTTTTTTGACATTTCAACATTTTGTAGTTCCAGTGTTATACACTGCGTTTAATTTAGTCAGATACAGATACCATCAATGCATCATTTTAAGAAATTTTTCATTTAGGTCTTGGCATAGAATAAATTTGTTGGTTAATCGCCATGTCTTTTCCCAATGTTCCAGCTGAATGTACTTTCCCAAATATTGAGACCATTGTATCATTACATGTTTTATTGTTTCTTGTTCTAAACTTCTTTATTTGAATAATTTGTAATATTTTGATGTATGATGACCTTCTTAATCTGTTATTATTTTATCTAGTTTTGTCTTATTTTCTTCAAACACTTCTTTTCTTTGATCTATATTAAATCCATCTTTCAGTTGCAAGTAAACATACCAGTTGTTGATTAATCCTCCCTTTTCTAATTGTTCTTTCGATTTCATTTTATATTCTTTATTTCCTTCTTGTATTATAATATCATTATATCTTATCCATGGTATGTTACTATTCTTACTTCTGTATAAAAAGGTTTCCTGGTGTGACACCCATAGTGGTAATTTTCTATAAAATTACTTTTTAATTTTTATCCATATTCTAAGTAATGACTTCCTGATGTAATGATTTTCAATGTTTTTGTTTTTGGTTTTGTTTTTTAGTTTCTCAGATCACAAAAATTCATGCCATCCAAATTCAATATTATCACTTTCTATACATAGCAAGTTTTCATTCTTGAACTTTATCCAATCCTCTATCCAGGTCATATAATTGGCGTAATAATATTTAGTTTAGTTTTTAAAAATGTCTGAATGCTCGAATCTTCTGGCCTATAGTTGAAAACACTCAGCTTCCATCCACTGTGATAACCTCCATACCCACAACAGAGCATGAGGCCTAAGGTGCAGCACCAACCAACACCCAGATCATGTGATATCCCTGCTTATCCATTTAGCAAGACCACATCCTACAACTATAAAAGTAATTGTTTTAAATGATACACATACACATAGCCCTTTGCCTTCATTGCTTGAGGAGGTAATTATTAGTTAAGACTAACTGCTGTCAAGTTCTTCCAAAATGCTGCACAAATAGAACAATTCTAGAGTTCCTAAAGCAGGGGTAGGCAACCTTTCCCCTTTAAGGGCCGAGGGACTTCAGCTCCCAGAAATCTCAGCCATGTTGGCCAATAGTCTCATGTTGGCCAATAGCTCCTGGGATTCTGAGAACTGAAGTCCCTCGGCCCTTAAAGGGGAAAGGTTGCCTACCCCTGTCCTAAAGTGAGAGACTGAGATCCTTAAATGTGTTTTTTGTGCTGCTTTTTCACAAGTGTACTAGCAGCAATAACAGGGATGTTTTTTCTTCCTAGAATAAGAGTTGCAATGGGTGGTCTCCAGAGAGTTAGTAATCTGTAATGTTTTTACCTAGAATTAAGGCTGACATTCAAAAGGTACTGATTCAATGTTTTATTCAATATGCCACTCCGTTCCTTTTCTGTTATTAACCTACTTAAGTCATTTTTTTGTAGAGAGAGAAATATGAAGGAAGCTTGATCCTGTATGTTGTGAAAACATCTAAGGCACCCTGTATTATTTCAACAACAACAGCTTTGTTCTGCATTTAAAATATTCAATGAGGTCACATTTATTAGTCACATCATCCTCAATTAATTAATCTGAAGCCTTATCAGTATTTTAACATCCACCCAGGTGGTTCTGAGGATGAAGGACTATATTCTTTCCATTTTCTTTCCCATACACCAACAGCTTCATATAGGTCAAGATGCCTTTAAACTTATCACCAAGAGTCAGCTCACATAATTTGCCTTCCTTTCTTTTTTGATCCATTTATGGGGTGCATTTCTTGTCAGTTCCTCGGAGGACATAGACCGCTTTATACTGCTAAGTTGCTACTATGCACTCTCAGGAGAAAGTGGAAAAGAAATACACATAATAAATAAGAGATGTGTATAATTCTGACAGGTTAAGTGCAGGTTGGCTATAAAATGAAGTAATAAGGAATGGCAGCTAGTAAAAGATAAAATTATCCTCTCTCATATAAAAGGCCACATGGCTCTGTGTATGTGTGGCAGAATGAAAGTGCATATGACACTCATGCTCAAATGAAGAATTCTCTGCTGGCTGTGAAAAACAGCCTGTGGTCATAATCTCACAGAACCTTGCAAATGAAGCACTAAGGGGATTTGCAGATGGTGCTTTACACCATCTTCAAGCCAAGGAAGGGGAGGGGCAACCGGACACTGGGTGCCCCATCCCCTTCCTGAGGATGTCATTGGAGCGCCCGCCCTTCCACATGACGGGTGCTCCGATGACGTCCTTCCGGCTCAGTGTCCAGACACGCTGAGCCAGAAGGGACGGAAAAGAGCCACATGTGGCTCTTCAGGTGCCCCTTTCGCAGCTTGTGAAAGGAGTGTTATTTTAGTGCTCCTTTCCCAGGTGGTGAAAGGGAGGATCGGGGCCGAGGCATGGGGCAGCCTCGACCCCAATCCGCCACTTCCCAGGGCAGCCCATGGCCACCCGTCTGCATCCCCCCTAAGTAGCCATTTCCTGTGCTTTTGAGATTCCACCAAGATTTGCAACCATGATCATTGTAGCCAGAACTATATGTTGTAGTCATCTTCACAGGAAACCTGAGATTTCTTCAGAAGCTTATTGGAATGTTCTTATTATTGTTTATTTATGTATTTTGATTTACATCCTGCTTTCTTCCAGAAATAGGAACCAAGCCAGATGGTTCTCAATATGATTTTTGAAAATGTTCAGATAAGAATGCATGATATATTATTAAAATAGGATTGAGCAAATTATAAAAATATTTTTTAAAATGAATTTAAAACAGTTTAAGGTACATCAATTGATATGATAATTAAGAATTAAGAAAGACAAATTCCACCTGTTAAGTGCCCGCTCCTCCACAGTCAATTACCAAAAGCCCTCCTGAATACAGAAGTACAGCAAGCAGAGCACCATTTTAATTTTCCTTGTAATGGAGTTCCAGAGCTTGGGAACAGCCATCTAGAAAGCCTTTTTTGCATCCTCACCAAACACATACTTTTGAGGGCTGCAGAACTGAAAGAAGTAATTCCCCTGAAGAGCTCAATGCTCACATTGTCTTTCATTACCTTACACCAAAGTTGTATAGAACTTACAGGACATAACTACTTTGAATTGCAGCCATGAACAGCAAGGAAAGCTGTTATAACAAAGTAATTGGCTTTGGTCACACTATTCTGAAATTTCAAAGATAGGGCTTATTACAGTAATCCAAACTGGATGTAGTGAATGCATGCATCATCATGGCCAGCTCAGATCTCTCCAGGAACAGGCATTTAGCTGATGTATTAACTTGGTCTATGCAGACACATCACTTCCCAATATAGAAATCTGGGGATTCAGGTTTAGAGGTGAACACAGGAATAGACTCAAACTATACAGCTTCAACTCTCTGTCAGGGGGAATGTAAGGTCAGTTTGCATCCCTGTTGCCTAATCTGTGAGTTGAAATCTCACTGACAAGCAAATTCGTTTGAATTTGTTAAATGACCAACAGAACTAACCCTAAATGTTCACTGACAAGCATTTTGCTAATCATTTGCTTATTTTGCTGAATAAGGCAAATACAGAATGTCAGCTGTGTTCTACAGTACATCCTCAGTCAATACAAAGCCATGGTGAGATCCAAAAAGTCCTGCCACTCAGCCAGTCCCTGAACAAATTGCACTCCAGAGCTAATTACAAGTTTTAAAAGATACAACCACATTTGGACAAGTGACTATGTGCCACTATGAGGCTATAGAAGCAGAAACAGAATTGTTTCCTCTTGATATTGTCTGTTGCTTATTTGCCTGTAGATGTATTATTTGTTTCTATTTAGAATATTGGTACACTACCCTTCAGCCAAAAGGCTCCCAGAGTGGTTTACAGATTGTTAATTTGACAACTACCTGCTCTCAGGCTTATAATCTAAGTAAGATATGAATCTTAAGAAAAAGGGAATTGAAGTCTATGCATTGAGGGGAGGATTAAGTCCTGCAGATACTGCCTAATCTCTTCCTCAAGACCAGGGGTAGGCAACCTTTCCCCTTTAAGGGCCGAGGGACTTCAGCTCCCAGAAGCCTCAGCCATGTTGGCCAATAGTCCCATGTTGGCCAATAGCTCTTGGGATTCTGGGAGTTGAAGTCCCTCGGCCCTTAAAGGGGAAAGGTTGCCTACCCCTGCTCAAGACCATAGCTGTGGCAGTTGGAATGTAGGGGTAGATTGATATTTTTAGGATTGATTTCACTTTTCCCCACTTACCATTTACTCGCTTTTTCTTAGCCATGTATTCATCAGGAGCATCTTACCCGCTCTCCCAAATATTTAGTTCACTTTGATCAATTTTCTCATCACTGAAGATGGTCTTCTGTTGGCATTTACTGTCAACATTTGTTGAGTGTATCAAGCAGCCACTTCAATGTATGTCAGGACTATAAACGTGTGGCCTTTGAGCAACATACTGTCCAGGGACCCTATTTTGTAGCACTAGAATACTCCTTCCCACCCACCGACTTGTTTTTTGTTTTAAAAATTATTTTTGCCCAACCAGCAGCCCTAAACCACCAAAAATGCTACAAAACATGGCATTCTTTCTGACACCCCCTATGAGCCAAAATAGTGGCCATGACATGATATCACTTATTGGCACAATGGAAGTGATAGTGAGAGGTTTGCCAGGTGTCCCTTATTATAAGTGGAACTCCTGTTTGGGGGTTGGAAAGCTTTCCCTTTTACATAGACTGAACAAGATGACCTCAAGTCCTGTATTTTGGATATGAGTCCTTTATAAAGGCAGAAATGTAATTAATGAGTTTGCACAGTATGTTAATTGTAAAAAAAATACATGGTCAAGTTAACAGAAAGTCATACTTTCATTTTGTTTTTAGGTAGAACACAAACTTATTAATACTGCAGCTTCTTATCAAATATCAACCCTACATGCCATGAATTATGACTGTCTTTTATTACTATAATTCAAAAACCTGTCCTGGACACAAGTGAGAAGATCAAAGGGGAGAATAGCCTTCATCTGTTTTGCAGGAGGGCCCTCCCACTATATATTAACAGAACATAATTCTTAATTGAGTAAGATGTATGAGTTCCATATATATGCATCTATATACATATACATATGTATATAGCTATAGATAGATAGATAGATAGATAGATAGATAGATAGATAGATAGATAGATAGATAGATAGATAGACAAATAGACAGATATATACATATACACTGTACATCTATAGCAAAGCCTTTAACTGCATAGATCATGAAGGGCTATGGAATGCCCATTAAGACATGGGAGTGCCAACACATCTGATAGTCCTGATAAGGAATCTGTACTCAGGACAAGAGGCTACTGTCAGAACAGAACATGGAGAAACAGAATGGTTCCCAATTGGCAAAGGGGTCAGCATCACACCCTATTTATGACTATCACCCTATTTGTTCAACTTGTATGCAGAACGTATTATAAGAAAAGCAAGCTTGGACACAGAAGAAGGAGGAGTGAAAATAGGAGGGAGGAATATAAACAATCTAAGATATGCAGATGACATTGTATTACTAGCAGAAAACCTTTCAGACCTGGAACACCTACTAAGGAAGATCAAAGAAGAAAGTGCAAAGACAGGCTTAATGTTGAACATAAAGAAAACAAAAATAATGACCACCAAGCACATTCACAAGTTCAACCTAGACAATGAAGAAATAGAAATAGTAAAAGAATTCTCATACCTAGGATCCAACATTGCTAGAAATGGGGACTGCAGTCAGGAAATCAGAAGAAGACTGGGGAGGGTGACTATGAAAGAATTTAAAAAGATTCTAAAATGCAAAGATATACAACTCAGAACAAAAGTTAGAATCAAACAAGCCATTGTATTCCCTATTACCATGTATGGATGTGAGAGCTGGACAGTTAAGAAAGATGATAGGAAGAAAATCAATGCATTTGAGATAATGTGGTGCTGGAGAAGAGTGCTGAGGATCCCATGGACAGCCAAAAGGTCAAACAAATGGGTCCTAGATCAGATCAAGCCGGAAACCTCCCTGGAAGCCAAGGTGACCAAACTGAGGCTGTCGTACTTCAGACACATCATGAGAAGAGAGGATCCATTGGAAAAAACAATAATGCTGGGGAAGGTGGAGGGAAGTAGGAAGAAAGGAAGGCCACATGCCAGATGGATGGACTCTATTAAGGAGGTCACAGGAATTAAGGGGTTGCAGGAAGTAAGCAGAGCAGTAGAGGACAGAGGGTCTTGGAGATGTCTTATCCATGGGGTTGCCATGGGTTGAGATCGACTTAAGAGCAGTTAACAACAACAAAGTGAGTTCCACAGCAGATGCCGAGATTTTCCAAAAGCAAGACAAGTCAGTGAGGATAATATCAAGAAGACAGAGTATGAAACCACTGGTGAAATGAAGTAGAGTGGATTTGTTCTGGAGGATTCTGTGTCTCCAATCTCCCGCTCAACCATTGATCTCCCTTACTGATCTCAGACAATTCATTTAACTTCATTCTAACCTGCTTTTTATGACTATTGTCAAAATGAGACAGTGAAAGCCATTTGTAGCTGCCTTGTGAATGGAACAACATTATACAAACTGACAACATTTCAAGTAGATGTGGAAAATTCTGTATGCTTTGTGCTTAGCCCTCACATGCTATTGATCGATACCAGTTTGTTATTGTTTTGATTCAGAGGATTTTTTCCTGATGTTCCAGGATATTTCCCCAACATATTAGGTTGTACAGGCTACCTCATAGAATATATATCATAAATCTCCACTGCTTTCTTATGCTAAGCAAACACATTTTTTCAGTATGGCTACTGAAGTTCCCACTAGTGATAAAAATGAGGAATGTATACATAATATCTACATAATTTTCTGTAATCAAAATGTTTATGTACTACATTTTCCCTATAAACAACTCATCCTCCATCATTTGATGCACACACATTCCCTCCTTCTCAATCTCTCTCTTTTTGTCTCTCTTTTCCTGATTTTGATGTCAGGGGAAATTTCTCACTAAAATATTCAGCCGTATCCAGCTGAATTATAAATGTTAAGACATACTGGAATAGGAGTCGCTCTTCTACTAAGAGGACCATAATGTATTACTAAGCCTGCTTGAGAACAGTAGAGGCTTACCCTGTATGAGCAGTTTCTATTAGTGATGTAAAAGCAGTTTTACATTTATGAGACACCTGCAAAGTAATCAACAGATGTTAAATAAACATGAACAATTATCATTCTGAGCCCAGCATTTGTTCATTCTAAATTCCTGTAGCTCCTCCAAAGTAGAGCAGTGAAGTGATAGTAAAAGAGATGTCAAGAGGATGATACAGCACCTGCAGTGACTTAAGATTTCTGCTTCTAATAGGCAGTACTGTTGCCTGATTGCCATTGCTTCTGCTGTTTATCTGGCATCTTTGGATTTCTGCTTTGTTGACAGTAGACTCCATCAATCCTGGCACTGAAGAATAAAGTTGCTTCCTTTACCTCTAGGCTTATCCTCTTGAGACAAATAGAATAAAATGCCCTGTAATATACTTGTATGCTTACCGCTGATACATTATCACTCTTTGTGCTTTCAGAAAGATATCAGAATGCAATTCGTATCTACTCCTTTTATGTTCAATGAGCAAACTGTTGAAAGGAGAAAATTAAGCAGAAAAACCAATGGCTATGCTGTTAGGGCTACAAAGCTTTTGGATTTCATCTGAGGCAGGATAACTCGACAGTATGAACACATGGAAGCATCTCAGGTTCTTGAAGCAGTACTGATAAATACAACAGGTTTTAGCAGAAGCTACAGCCAGTATTTGTCGAGGTGATATTTATTTGCTCATCTTAGATGTACAGCTTGCCTGCTTCCTAAAGCTTGTAGTGCAGAACACATTATTCTATCTGATTTATTCATGTGAAACCACTTTACTTACATTTCACATAAGAATCTGAGATGGAAGCATTGACTTAAAGTCTCCCTGGAAGACCAATTCTGAGACCTCATTTTTCCAGTTTCTCTCTTTTTTTTTCTTTTGGATATATTGATAAATACAATTATAGTCTACTGATGTTGTGACATGCCTTCAGATCAACTTTGACTTATGGCAACCCTGTCATAGGGTCAAGAGAAGCATCTGCTTTTGGGTAATTTTGAAAATGAAATCCTGTTTGCCATGCAATCCCACTGGGTGACCCTGGGCAAGTCACACTCTCCCAGCCACAGGGGAAGGCAATGGTAACCCCCCTCTCAAGAATTTGTTTCAAGAAAACCCCATGATGGGTTCTTCTTAGGGTCACCATGAGTTAAAACAACTTGAAAGCACACAACAACAATTGCTGTTAGTGAGGCCAAGTTCCAAAGAGAATCTGGAGCCCCACAAGTTTGTATTTGGGGGAAGGAAGGTGGCTTGGGAAAGTGAAAGAGGGAGGCCCCTCTATGGAAGGAACAGCGTTATTCAAAATCCCAGATTACAAATCCCAGCTTTCCATAGAAGCCACAGGGCATGGGATGATCCTGAACTGGCAACCCAGTTGTTCCCCTTCCACAAGACATTTTTGAGTAATAGTTATGTATCTAGATGGGCACCCAGTCCTGGCTTTTGAATAGCCAATGGATACAAGTGGACACATATTTAGTGAGTCAATGAAGCAAATCCAGATTAGAAACTACTGAAACACTGATCACAGGAATGCAATTTCAGTGAAACTGAATACAAATAGTGCAGAACTAAGGAGCATTATACAATAATTCTTGGGGGTTTTTTTACAAACCACCAGTGTTTCTGAAAAGCCGCTTAGCAAAATCTCAAAATACCTGTGATGTGCAAAGGAAATTTGTCATAATTTCACAGGCCTGGGTGTAATCCTTAAGGCCATGATGGCGAATCTATGGCACGCATGCCAGAGCTGACACGTGAAGCCATTTTCCCTAGCACACAGAGGGCGGGGGGGGAGGAGGAAGAGGCAGCTGAAGGCCAGGGACGGCATGGAGAAGGAAGAGGAAGAGACGCATGCCTGTTCCTCTTCCTTTCAGACCCTACCAAGCCTTCAGCTGTCTATGGAGAGGCAGCTGAAGGCTTGGGAAAGCAGGGGGGAGAAGTCCCATCCCAAAGTCCCACTCCTCTTTTTTTATTAATTTTATTTAAATATACATAAACCTAAAAAAAAATCTTAATAACTGAATACAATCAAAAATAGCAACCTAAACAATACTACGAGCTTCCTGTCAGTTCAATTGACAACAAATACCATATTTATCCTCAATCTTACATCATGTTCTTTATTCTATTTTACTCATACATAATTTTAGCTCTCTTAAAAAAAAACCCAAAACCCCCCCAGATATCTATATAATAGTTTCGCTACACAAAGTCCTTTCCTATAATGCAGGGGTAGGCAACCTTTCCCCTTTAAGGGCCGAGGGACTTCAGCTCCCAGAGTCCCAGGAGCTATTGGCCAACATGGGACTATTGGCCAACATGGCTGAGGCTTCTGGGAGCTGAAGTCCCTCAGCCCTTAAAGGGAAAAGGTTGCCTACCCCTGCTATAATGCTTACCGTATATATTATGTCTTTTGATTTTCTTGTCATTTCCATATAAAGTTCCA
>CM034703.1:90564687-90604766 GCA_020142125.1 Phrynosoma platyrhinos
CAGCTCCCAGAATCCCAGGCGCTATTGGCCAACATGGGACTATTGGCCTATATGACTGAGGCTTCTGAGAGCTGAAGTCCCTCGGCACTTAAAGGGGAAAGGTTGCCTACCCCTGCTCTAGTATAACTGTCTTCTCTTATAATAATCATCCAAAGGAGACCAATCCTGATTTATTTTTTCTAGATCCATATGATTCAACAGAGCTGTTACCTATCCATTTCTCTCGTTTTATATAACTTCAACAACCAATCATCTATAGTTGGTATTTCTTGCTTTTTCCACCTCTGAGCAATTAACAGTCTTGCAGCTGAAATCATGTATAAAAGAATTCTCCAAAATTTTCTTTATATTATCAAATTAATATGAGTTACCATGTTTAATAAGTATATTTCAGGTTTCAATTCAAACTTGATTTTGAGAATATCTTGAATTACTTTGTGAATTTTCTTCCAATATAATTTCATCTTTGAGCACCTCCACCAAATATGAAACAAGTACCAATATTTTGCTTGCATTTCCAACAAGTATTTGACTTTGTATTGTATATTTTTGCAATTTTAGCTGGGGTTAAGTACCATATCTGCTCCATCTTCCAGTAGTTTTCTTTCAGGTCTTGTGATTTGGGCGGGAAGCAGACAGGCGGCCATGGGCCGCCCCGGGAAGCTGTGCTGCGGGGCCGAGGTATCCCCACACCTCGTACCCACAGCCCAGCTTCGCCACCCCTGAAAGGAGCGCTAAATTGGCTCTCCTTTCACAAGTCACCAAAGGTGCACCGCAAAAGGCTGCGGCGCACCTTCAGCGACTCTTCCGCCGCAGCGTGTGCAAACGCTGCAGCGGGAGGTCCTCCTCGGACCGCCAGCCATGCAGAGGGCCGGCTGCTCCAAGGACGACCTGGGGAAGGAGTTGGGGCGCCGATCGTGCGGCTGCCCCTCCCCTTCCCTGCCCTCAAAACGGCTCAATTAGCCATCTGCTTCCCCCCTTGGTAAATATTTCTGTTTTCCTTCTCCCATATTCCCAGCTTTCTAAATTGATTGTTTTGCCTACATCCGTTGCCCATTTAATCATATTTTCTCAAATTAAGTCCCTTTCTTGTCTTCTGCCCATCAATAATTTGTACAATTTACTTGTTCTTTTTTTCTCAGGTTTCATCAGAAGATCATCCAGATCTTTTAAGTCTTCTATTTTGATGTCCATCTTGAATCTTTCTCTCAGTTGTATATATAGTAGCCATGCACTCTTGGATCAAATTGTTCCAGCTCTTCCATTGCTTTGAATTCCAAATTGTTTTCTTTCGATTTTTTAATGTATATCTTTATATCTCAACCATTACTTGACAGCTGTCCATCTTCCAAAGAAGGCTTCGTATGGAGATACTCAAAGCAGAATTTTCCTGTAAATTTTCTTCTTAATTTCCACCCATACCTTTAGTAGCACTCTTCTAATCACATGATGTTTGAACTCTTTATGTACTGCCACTTTTCCATACCATACATATCCATGCCAACCAAATCGGTTATTAAATCCTTCAATTTTCAATATTCTTCTGTTTTCCAGTAAGATCCAATCAAATAACCAATTTAGGGAATTTGCTTGATGATATAGTTCTAAATCTGGAATGCTCCTTCCTCCTTCACCTTTGTGCCTTGTCATTGTTAATTAATTCTGGTTCTCTTTGCCTTCCAAATAAAGTCCCTGAGATCTTTATGCAATTCTTTTAAAAATTTACTATTATGTATTATTGGTATACACTGGAACAAATTCATTTTAGGAAGTACCATCATTTTAATCGCTTCAACTCTTCCCAGCAATGTCAAATTCAATTTACTCCATTTTACCAAATACATCTTAATTTCCTTCAATTTCATCTTATAATTATTGTTGAATAGGTCTGTATTTCTCTTACAGGGGTAGGCAACCTTTCCCCTTTAAGGGCTGAGGGACTTCAGCTCTCAGAAGCCTCAGCCATGTTGGCCAGTAGTCCCATGTTGGCCAATAGCTCCTGGGATTCTGGGAGCTGAAGTCCCTCGGCCCTTAAAGGGGAAAGGTTGCCTACCCCTGCTCTTAGTTAGCCAAATTCCTAAATATTTAACTTTAGTTTTTACTGAACATTCAGTTACTTCCTGAAGGTAAGCTTCCTTTTTAGTCATATTTTTTATCATTATGACTGTTTTCTTCTGGTTTATTTTAAATCCTGACATCTTACCAAACCCTTCTATTATTCGAAAAGTTCCTTTGATTTGCTGTTTCGGGTTCTCCAAAATAATAACCACATCATCAGCAAAAGCTTGTAATTTATATTCCTGGTCGTTAATCTTCATCCCTCTTATGTTATCTTCTTGCCTTATTCTTTTCATTAAAACTTCTAGCACTGTCATAAATAATAATGGTGATAATGGACATCCTTGCCTTGTTCCTTTCTCAGTCTTAAACTTTTCAGTAGTTCTTCCATTTATTATCAGCTGTGCAAATTGTTCTCCATAAATCTCATTTATCCATCCACAAAATTTAGATCCCATCTCCATTTTTTGAAGAGTTTTTTCATAAAATTCCAATTCACGTTATCAAATGCTTTTTCTGCGTCAGCGAATATTAATGCCAATTTCTTGTTGTTATTTTTTTCATAATATTCTATAATATTCTATGGTGTCCATTATCAACCTGATGTTGTTTTTAAGCTGTCTTAAAGGCAGAAGGCAGAAAACCTGATTGATCTTCATGGATTAAGTTAATTAATATCTTCTTAAGCTGCTCTGCAAGTATCAATGAGTTCCACTCCTTACCCAATGCCAGAAGGCCTTTTAGTTTGGCACTTGGCCCCTAAAAGGTTCACCATCACTGCTCTAAGGGAAGTTCCCAGATTCAAAAGTTCAAAGCTGCCTGAATTGCATGTCATGTTTTCTGGAAACATCCGCACTCCATTTAGAATCATAGAGTGGAAAGAGACCACAAGGGCCATCCAGTCCAACCCCCTGCCATGCAGGAATATTTGTATATTTCATTAAATATACAGTTCTATGGCAACTTACTGATGGTAGAGTGAGGTGGTGGGTGGTAGGAAGGCTTGCTCTCCAAGTATGTTTACAGTGAAGGTGTGCAAACTCCAGCAGTCTAGGGGCCACCACTCCCCAGGAGCCAGCATGGATAGCACCATCCACACAAAAAGAAACTGGAAGTGACTTTTAAGCCTGCTTCTTCTCCTGTAATATTGCTTGAGGGAGGGATGAGGCATATTGTAATATTGCTTGAGGGAGGGATGAGGCTGTACCTTGTTCTTAAGGATAATGGCTACTTCTGGAACCTCCAGGGGCAGCTGCTCTTTTTGCTCCTTCTCCCAGTTTACAGTGGAGTGCAGTCCAAAATGGATTAATGCACCTGGGAAAATGTGTGTGGGTACTTGTGACCCCACAGGCTGTGAGATTCCTTCCCCTAACTTAGAGGACCAAAAAGGATTTAATTATTAATGTCTCATTTTGGTATTGAAATCACACTGTACCACAATTGAGACCTGGCGCAAATTCAACCCTGCTTGTTCTGAAAAAAATGGGGATATAGGCTATGTGTGAAGAGGGAAAGAGATAATGATTTTCAGTTACATGGCCTTTGGGTTTTGTTTTGTTTTGTTTATTTTAAAAGATATTGGCATAGAGAAGGGTTTCTGAAAAGCCTCTTCGCAGCTACAAAATATTAAATGAGTAATAAAGATTTTCTTTTCAATCCTGTGTAATCCGACATATACATATGGACTGAGATCCTGCATTGCACTTGTGTGCAATGCTTCCTGTGTGCTGCTCTGCCCCTTTCTTCCCACCCAGAAAGTGGAAAGTCCCTGGTGGCAGGGAAAGTCCCTGGTCACAGGGAAAGAGAGGAGAGCAAAGGAGACCTAGAAGTTATCAATCTTAGCTGTGAGGGAAGGAAAAATAAGTAACTCTCTATCCAGGAAAGCAACCGTATTTCTTTTCTCCTTGACTACAGTTGTAGCGGTGATATTCTGTAGCTTCTTGGTATTCTGAGTTGCCCCCTTCACTCTTGGTCAATGAATAGTCATGGCAGAGCCCCCTCAGGTTTGACAGTGGACATGAGGGATAAGTTTTGGAAGAGGCAAAAGGAGTTAGTAGAGCTTTTGGTTTTGGAAGAGGCAAAAGGGTCTAGTAGAGCCACTAAATAAATGGGATTTACACACATGTACCATCCAAAAGAAAGCATATTTGTATGTAACAGAGAGTTATTCACTCATTGGTCATCAACAGGATTTCAACTTGAATTTCTTGTATTAGAAGCTTCAGGGTGCTTAGATTTTGTTTTCTATGAAAGTGTATTAATGCAGGTGTGGGTTGCCCTCCAGTTTTTGCTAAACTACAACTCCCAGCATTCCTCTTCATTAGCTATCATGGCTAGGGCTTCTGCTAAGTACAATCCAACAACATCTGAAGGATTACATGATTCCCCCTCCATTTTAACACCCTCGAAAAGTTATTGTAAGCCAAAAATAAAAATAATTCCCAAATGTATATTGTTGCAGTTTTTTCTAAACTTTGTTAAGGTTTTTTTTTCTTCTTCTTTTTAATGCAGGTATTATATGAAGGTGGACCAGCTAATGTGTGTGTGGTTGTATTTGCAACACTATATTCACTTGATATTCCTTGCTTTAAAAAGTCACTTTTGACACAATACAAACATCAGCATTACATATGGTGGAGAAGCTTCCACTCACAAGCCTTTTGAATGGGAGAATGGACATCCAGTAATGATTTCCTTTCAAATGTCCTGCTCTTTCACCCAGGCATCTGTGCCTATAAGTGCTCTCTGCTGCACATTCCATTTCCAGAAAATGGGATTGTGTGTACATGTTCTCTGAAACAGTATCACTTTCAGTCCTTGCATTAATATGTTTGAGATGTAAATGTTAACACAAGCCAGTAGTTGTAAGGGGAAATTTTGTTCTGGAAGTACAACTGTGTGACAACTTTGCAAGACACCATAGCTGGCATTCTGTATTGCAGTTATGGATTCATAACATGGATCTACACTAGCCAAGATACTCTGGGAGCAGCCCGGATTATCCTGGGCTCAGAGCTGCCCCAAGCTGTCCCTGTTACCTGGCCCTCTGTTTCCTCACCAGGGCAGCAGTCTGCTGCAGAGATGCCTGGCTCATCTGCTGCCACCACAGGTCACTCATTTCTGAGGACTGAATGGGGCTCCCAGTGACTATTACATGGCTGGGCACCTTGTTCTAACCTCAGAGCAAGCAACTGATGACAGTGCCAGATGCACCATATGGCTCAATGGGATGTTCATCCAGACACCTGCCCTGGCATGGAAACTGAGGGCTCTGGATCTTCCCAGAAGATCTGGAGTAAGAGGTATTTTTAAAATTTGTTTTAGGGTTATTATACCCCTGTTCTGGTGCTGAATGTGCCAGACATCATCCAGACTCCTTGCACCAGAACCAGGGTTTTGTCTGTGCGTTGTCCAAAGAGAACAATGCCAAAATGGAGGGGAAATGGGGCTTTTGGCCCATGCAGACAAGGCCCTGCAGTTATGTATTTGTAACTGCTCTATATTTAGTAAGACTATGTAGTCAGAATTGCAGCATTATTGCCAAAATCATAAATGCCCCCCAACCCCACTATAACAGCCAGCAGGCACATCAGGCAAAGGAGACTGAGCCATATGGTGCATCTGGCACTGTCACCAGTTGCTCGCTCTGTTCAGCTGCCAATCAGTGTACAAGGAGGGGGATGTTTCTGCCTCACCTCTGATAGCAAGCAAGGCTACAACACTCAGAAGCAGGGCCCCATTGCAATTCTTCAATGCAGCCTCACTCACCTTTGCACCACAGTTAGCAGCTGAACAGATCTCCTTCACCCAAGGTGGCTGCTGGCTGTTAAGATGGCCTTGTGGGTCCACCCAGGAGATGTTACTTGATTTCAAGTTGACCTCATGTATAAGTCAAAGCCAGGTTTTGGGACCAAAATTATGGATTTTGATATGTTGCTGTACTTGTTGCGTACCTTCAAGTTGTTTCCGACTTAGGGCAACCCTATCCTGGGGTTTTCTTGACAAGTGTTTTTTCAGAGGGGGGTTATCATGGCCATCTTTTGACACTGAGGAAGTATGTTTTGCCCAAGGTCACCCAGTGGGTTTCCATGGCCGAGCCAGGATTTAAACCCTGATCTCCAGAGTCATAGTCCAAGACTCAAGCCACTATGCTACTTTGGCTCTCATTTTGATATGTCCTGTGGATAAGTCAAGAGTAAAACTTAGGGGTGTGTAACAGAGTATGTAAAGGGAAAAGCAAAGGAAAATGATGCCAAAATTTTGGAAGGCAAAACTCTTCGTGCTCATTCTAAAGGCTGAATGAATGAGGAGGGAGCTATGGTAAACTGTGGCTGAGTGATGTGTAGGGAAGGCAACCAGGCACAGGCAGGGCTTAGAAGATGCACACGGCAACAAGGATGAAAAAGCAAAGAAAGAAAATGGCAATTGAGTTAAGAGTGATTATAGCCTTTAACTTTAACATGATAATTTTGCCTGATTGTAACTGAGGGCCTTTACAGAAGGGCACTTTGGGCCATCCTGGAGGCAGGGATGGGGAGGGGCAGCCACACGCCAGCCACCCCAACCCCTCCCCAAAGATGTCCTGACACTATGCGCCATTACGCATGGCATGCGGCATCAGGACGTCCTTCTGGTGCAGCCTTTTGATGCACTGCCAAAGAGCCGCCCAGTGGCTCTTAGAGCGACCTTTTGCCGGCTCTGAAAGGAGCAGCATTTTGCCGCTCCTTTCCGGGCCAGCAAAAGTGAGGATCGAGGCCACACTGTCCGGCAGCCTGGGGCTCAATCTTCAGCTTCCCAGGGTGGCCCAGGGCCACCTGCCTGCAGCCCCCCTGAGAAAAGCTGACAAATATACACAGATGTCTTATTCAAATTCTTCAAATCTTTACAAGGAGCCCTGGTGGTGCAGTGGTTAAATGCTGCTACTTCAGACACAACATTGTAAATTTGATCCTAGAGGAGGGCTCCAGGATCCACTCAGCCTTCCATCCTTTCGTAGATTGGTACAATGAGTACCCAGCTTGTTGGGAGCAATTGGCTTATGCATTGTAAACCACTTAGGGAGTGCTAGTTCACTAATAAGTGGTATAGAAATGTACTTGCTATTGCTGTTGCTATTCAAAGTCGAATTCCTCTCAGAGTTGCTTTGAAAGGAAGCACCAAAAAACTACCACCACTACTATTTTCCTGCCAAGGCATTCAGAAAGGTCAGAGGCAGCAGTATGATGGAGAGACTAGAGGGGATTTGTGCTTCTTTTAGGTGCTCCTGGGACAGACCAAGCTCTCACCTTTTGCCATTTTAGTCAGAGAAAGGGGAGGTTTTGAGTTAAAGTACAGTATTTACAATGACCAGTGGACAGGTCAACACAGGTTTTTTGGGATGGTTTTTGTTGACTAAAAGTTCTAGACTTATACATGAGTATATACAGTAGTTATTCATATATAACTGAGTCACTGATATAGAATATTGGCACACATCTTTACAATTAATACAACGGAGGAAAAAAATCACTTTGTAATATTTGTGCCAGTTCATTAACCTTCGTTTGAAACAGGCTTCGATTCATATTTCTAGAATGTTGTGGTTGCTTCTTGGTTTTTATCCCAAGATTATTGCAATGTGTGCGTTTTGCTGCTTGCACTCTTCCACATATATTCATAGTTTGGACTGTATGGAGACCAAAACTGCCAATATACAACAAGTATGCACATCTGAGTTGTTCTTTAAGAGTTCAGCACATTAAATTATGTTTCCAGAACATTTTTTCCCTTAGTGAATCATTTCTGATTGCTCACTAAAGATGGTTTTGGCTTGAACACAATACCATTACTTAGGGATTTGGGAAGCAGCATTTCAGAGAGCTGATCAACAGATGGACATGGGGAAAGGGAGATGCAGGAAATCACAGTAAAGGCTGCAGTCCTGGAGAAATTTATCTGGGATTAAACACAACATCTGAAAGCTAGTTGCTCACCTCAACTAGAGTAGAGCCTTTAAATAAATGTGATTTACACATTTTGATTTTGCATTTTAGGATTCAACAGTTGATTCAATGTGCTTGTTCTAGATGAGACTAGCAATTGCACTTAGGCCATATTTTTTAAGAAACCAATCTTGTCTATTTTACTGGAGCTTCAGTAAATACTTCAGCTTCAGTAAACACCAAATAAACAAGAAAAATGTTTAAATAAGTAGATAATTACTTCTCTTAGTATTCACTCTTTCATCCTTTTGAGGAATTGCATTAAAGTTGAAAATGAGAATACATAGATTAGAATACTACGAATAATAAACAACCATCTTTTATCAATGTTCCATCTGAGTATATAAGAAAGTTGCCTGTGCAATTCAGATTAGAACACTCATTTCTGTCTATATTTCTGTACTGAATGTGTATCAATCTGGTTTAGACGTTTATATCACTCAGATTAAAACTTGTTTCTTCCAGTAGGCTTTTGAAGACTGACTGCTCAAGGAGACTGGGCCTTGCAGAATTGTGCTGTTCTCTCTGTATATTGTTTATTTGTTGTTTTTAATAGCTGTGTTTTAACTAGTTTTAATTTTATCAATAGTTTAATGATATTTTTTAACATTTGTATTTCATGTTTTTTTAAGTTATGTTTCTTTTAACTGTTTTAAGCCACCTTGAGTCCAGCCTGCTGCTGCACACTATAGAAATAATGCAGTTGGACACCTGTTTAACTGCCATGGTTCAATGCTATGGAATTGTGGGAATTGTAGCTTGTTGTGGAATTAGAGGTCTTTAACAGAAAAGACTAAACACCAAAATTCCATAGCATTGAGCCACAGCAATGAAAGCAGTGCAGTAACATCAGCTTTAGACTGGAAAAAGGCATCCCATCTTTCTCCCAAGAATGGTACTCAACATAGCTGACAATCAATTTGAACAAAAAGCAATTCATTGATTAGTATTAAACCAATGTAAACTTCTGATACAGTTGAGCTTCTGGTTGCCAAATGAAATTATACTTCTGTCCTGGTACATATTAATTTCATATCACATTATTCAAAGAACAATCCATCCAATATATTATTTTGTACCAAGTAGTCATGCCGAGATATTTGTGCAGTGGTGCCAGGATCAGTCAGGATATGTTTGAGTAACATTGGTTGTTACATACTGTCATTATCCATTCTTTTGTTTTTAACACATTTAATCCACAATTAAACACCAACTCGCTGAATGTAATAAAGGCTGTCAGCTGTAAAAAGGTGCACATCAAATTATATTTTATTTATCATCTGTTCTTTGTACCAAAATCGTACCAAAGAAACTGTATCAATCAGAAAAAGAACTTGCAAATCAATGCAACTGTGGATCTTTCACAGTTTCAGAATGTGTGTGTGTTTCAGGATTGCATTGGAATTCACTTAATTTCTCAGTTAAACTACTGTGGTACACTTTATGTAGGGCTGCCCTTGAAGACAATTGAGAAACTGCAGCTAATGCAAAATGGAGCAGCTAGTCTTATGACTAGAACATCATGCATGATATATACATGTATGATAGCCCTGCTTAAATATTTGAAGGGATGTCATATCGAGGATGGAGCAAGCTTGTTTTCTGCTGCTCCAGAGAATAGGACCCAGAACAATGGAGCCACAGGGAAAGAGATGCTACCTTTACATTAGGAAGAACTTCCTAATAGTAAGAGCTGTTTGACAGTGAAACACATTCCCTCAGAGTGTGGTGGAGTCTCCCTTTTTTTGGAGTTTTTTAAACAGAGGCTGAATGGCCACACTCTGTCAGGGATGCTTTGATTGTGAGTTCCTGCATGACAGGGGTGGGACTGGATGGCCCTTGAGGTCTCTTCCAACTCTATGATACTGTGGTTCTAAAAATAATATAACTCCAGTTATATTGCATTGGCTGCATCTGAATTCAAGGTGCTGGTAATGACATTGAAAGCCCTAAACAGCTTGAGACCTTGATGTTTGAAGGCGCACCTCTTTAAGGTGTGCTGGAAGGGACCCTCCTCTATGTGCCATGTGTCAGGGCAATATGTTGCGGGAGAAAGTGAAAGAGTGCCTTCTCTGCTATGGCACCTTAATGATGAAACACCCTTCCCTTGATGGCCTGATGGGCACCAACATTGCTATCATTCTGATACCAAGTTCTTCATTAAAGTTTTTGGGGCCTTGTTGGTTTTATCCTTCCAAGGTTGCTAAAATGAGTACCCAACTGTTGGGGGGGCAATGAGCTTACGGTTGTAAACCGCTTAGACATCCCATAGCGCAATATGAAGCGGTATATAAATGAAGCTGCTTTTGCTTTATACAAACCATGGTATGTATGGGTTTTTTTAATAATTTTAAACTATTTTAATGAGGTTAATCTCTTTAACCTCTTAAATTATTCAATATGTTTTTATTCTCTTACAATTATTATTATTATTATTATTATTATTATTATTATTATTATTATTATTATTATATCAATTTATTAGTTTAGTTTTATTTTATGCCAACCTAAGATCCCTAAATAAAAATAACATGGCATTGGGGTTGTTTAGATCAGGACTGGGTGTGCTCTGGACTATACTGCTCAATTGTGGGCTTCTTTGGCTGGAACGCTGTACTATACTCCTGTGACTGCTATTTTGGGCATCCAGAAGTGATGCCACATCACTCCCAATTGCCTTTTGGGACTTGTTGTTTTTGTATTCTGTAGTTTCAGGTCAAGCTCTTCTAAAACCAGATTTTAGAGTATTTTAAAGCTAAAGAAGTAGGAATTTTTCAGTGGGGAAAAAAATCAGTTCAAAAAATATTTTGGGAGAGTACCAGTAGTGGATGTCTCAAAGGAGATGCGTTCAGTCTACAGGCTACATGATTCCCTCCTCTGGTTTAGATTGTAATTAAATGTCCAGTGTGTAAAGTCTGTGGTGTAACCATTTGAGTGTTGGGCTATGGTTCTGGAGATCAGGGTTCGAATCACAGCTCAGCCATGTAAACCCACTGGGGTGAACTTGAGCAAGTCACACCATCTCAGCCTCAGAGGATAATAATGGCAACCCCTCTCTGGACTTGCCCCATCACAACTGCACCTTAGGGTTGCCATAAGTCAGAAACAACTAGTGTAAAGTATGGTTCCACACCACAGTAGATATTTTATGTTAATTTAGAAGCCAAGATACAAAAAGTTAACTATTTAGTACTTTGTCTTTTCATAAACCAAGTATCCAGAGGTCTTCTAGGTCTGATGGGAATTAACAGTTGGAATTAACATCATAGACTCCAGATATAATTCCTATTTAGGTTGTACCCTTATAGTATAATACAAATTTTATCATTTGAATCATTGTCAAATGCATCACATTTAAAAAAAAAAAGATGAGTCATTTGGTGGAGACTTTTATTTGGTCCCAATTTCTAGCTAGTAACCTACTTTTTTTTAAATATAAGTGTACAGTTAGTGTTTTCTTGTAAATGACCAAATGTCGCAAGTCCACAGATCATTTACTAGCAAGGCCTTTTGAGGGCAGCATCGTCCCAAATGCCAAAAATGGGGGAAAGTGTCAAAAAGGAAATTATTGGAAGCCCACTGCTGGTTATGAAAAGTGGCTATTTTGTCATGTCAAATAATGCAGGAATGCCCTGTAAGCTATTTAAATGCTGATTTGCCACTAATAAGCTCTTTCACACTACAAGATTATAGCACTATATTCCACTTTAACTATCGTGGCAACATCTTATCAAATTTGCCATTTAGGGAGGGCTATTTATTATTCTGAGTCACAGGGCCTTTCTAGTGCCTCTTCAAACTACAAACCCCTAGATCTCATGGAATGTAGTCATGGCAGCTCAAGTCTAATTTTTTGTTGTTGTTGTTTTGTTGTGTGCCTTCAAGTCTTTTTCCAACTTATGGCGACCCTAAGGAAAACATAGGGGGCTTGCAGACTGCCAGAAATAGTGCAAATTGAGTCCACTTTTAGGGTTAGGTTTAGTGCTAGGGAATCATGGGAACTGTATTTTTTTTCTGAGACATTGAGCCTTCTCTGTCAGAGAGCTCTGGTGCCACAATAAACTACACTTCCCATGATTCCCTAACCCTAAAAGTGGGCTCAATTTGCACTATTTCTGGCAGTCTGCAACCCCCCCCCCATAGTTTTTTGTGGGTTTTTTGGGCTATGTGACCGTGTTCTAGAAGAGTTTATTCCTGATATTTCGCCAGCATCTGTGACTGGCATCTTCAGAGAATTCTCTGAAGATGCCACCATAGATGCTGGCGAAACATCAGGAATAAACTCTTCTAGAACATGGCCACATAACCCACAAAACCCACAAAAAACTATGGATGCCGGCCATGAAAGCCTTTGACTTCCCCTAAGGAGAACCTATCCTGGGGTATTCTTGGCAAGAGTTGTTCAGAGGAGGTTTGCCATTGTCTTCAGTGAAACTCAGAGATAAACTACTGAACCTTGGTCCCATTCATTTTCCTATATCTAAAGGAGGTAACCATTATGGTAACTGGTAAGTGTTATGAGGCTTTTGTTATATTAATCAGGGTGACCAACATTCATCCGATTCCATAATTTATTTTTGCACACTGTTTAATGCATTTAGGGTGCATCTGCACTGCAGGATTAATGCAGTTTGACACCACTTTAACTGACATGGCTCAATGCTATTAAATTCTGGAAATTTATTAAATGTTATAACCCTGGTATCCCTACAAACTACCAATCCCTGGATGGAGGCAGTTAAAGTGGTGCCAAACAGCATTAATTTTGTAGTGTGGCAGCAGCCTTAGTTCAATTTTTTCCCCATCCATTCAGTGCCTATTACAAAACTAAATGTTTATGATTTTGCTTATTTTTTTGAACAGAATAATGTAACAGTGTGTATATAATGTTATTATATTGACCTCTCTCTGACTGAAAAATAGGTATTTATGTCAGCCATTTCACAAAACTTTTCCTGATGAAAAACAAAAACCACCAACAAACAATGCTGAGGGCTTTCATCAGGGAGGACCATGAGATTTTGCTAATATATCCCTTACTATTTTGTATCTAATAAATCCATTGCAATTTTTGAGCTGCTGCATTTCTCTGGTTGGTGACAGATCAGAAAATAATATCGGGCCAGTTGCCATGGCAATTCGGTTGATCCTATGTTGACAGGCTTAATCCTAGGTGGCTGCTAACCAATCACCAGGGCAGTTTATACTAGCATACAGTCTCTATATTTCACTCCCCTTATCATACTAGATAATAGTTATCCTGTGTTTTCAGGGTTGTCAGCCTGTGACTCAAAAGATTTATGCTGGCTCTTTAACCATGGCATAGTTAAGGGATATTTGGCGTATATTCATTTGTTCTGGAATGACAGAATAAGATGCACCTGATAATTTCTTCCGTGGCCTTCCAGTTTTTGTCATGTTTTTGTCGTCTTATTTGTTGCAGTATTATTGTTCCTCACAAAGGTTTAACTAAAACATGTTTTAACTGAACAATCCAAACCATACAGTATTGCCAGGTTGGAATAGATGGGCAGTGCTGATAAATTATCTCCTAACTGGCAACAAGGGATGCAAATCATAATGACATTTCCACAGTGAAATTAGGTCACTGCCTTGTTAATGGTTTCCCACAACAAACGGTATGCAGTTTTTTTACTACTGACTCTCAACAGTTAGTAAGGAAAGGGACTCCCCCTGATTTAGGCACAATAGTATATTATGCTTTATTGGGGCAGGAAGACAGGATTGAAAACAAAACAAATATTCTACACAGAATTTCCACTTCAGTTCTGCCCTGGTTCCATTACATCTTTATTATTGTTTTGTCGCCTCTCCCTTTCTTGCTGCATTACCAGACCTTGAAATTCTAAGTTGGCATTAGTGCTTCTCAGTTGTGTTTGTCCTCAACATTTTCATGTTTAGACACCTTTCAACCCTATCAAAAGTTGGAAAAGTTATTTTTCTGAATGCAGAATGCCAGCTGCAGGATCCTAGGATCTGTAGTCCAACAAAGTAACTTTTCCAAGATCTGGAATAGATATATTTTATACTTTGACTTCTGGCATTCCTTTCTTCTTTTTAAGTATACATTAAGGGGAAGAACTATCTCCAAAACTACCACTGATTTTTGCATTTCAGATTACAGTGTTTCGCATGGGATCAGAAGGACATCAAGACATTGATCTGGCTATTTTAACAGCTTTGCTGAAAGGTAAGTTGTCTAACAGGCAAGTCTATATTAAATTAGGTTCATTTTTCTAGCTCTCTTTCATATGCTTCCATCCTGCATTTTTCAGTTCTGCACCAAATTTAAGTGGCCAATTATTACTAACACACATTCCGGATAGAACTACTATCCCTCCAAATCCTCCATTATCATAACTCTTTTCCTTTCCGAGAGGATAGTGATGGGGACAGAGGATAGTGAGGGTTCAGGCTCCATGTTTGACATCCAAATTATATTGGAAAACTATTATATAAAGTTCCACTTTCAAATTTCTTTCTGCCACCTCCTTTAACCACAGTATGATTTGTGATTAATGAATATACATATGCAGAATCGAAAATACTTGTGATATATTTTTAAATGCTGGCTTTTTCACCCTCAAAATACATTAAAATCAAATGTGCAGTGACTTTCAGAAGTCTGTACTCTTTTTTTAAAAAGGGGGGTTTCCAGCTTTGTTGGCACAAATTTTAAAAGAATGTCAGCAAACAGTACTGGACACAAATCCTTTTTGCAGGAATCCTTTATCATTGTTTTTATTGTTTTATGTGCACACACTGCCATGCTATTTATGTGGGAGTGGATAGGTTGTGGCCAAATAGTCACATCAAGCATTAAGAGAGAATATAGTCTACATATCTCCATCGAGTTTTATTCTGCCAGCTCAAAAATTCTGTGCTTTTGAAAGTTGTGCTAGCAGATTTGACATGCTGGCAGGCTCTGCCACACTAGTATGGCTTGCAGAGCCAAAGCAGTAGACTAGACACTTGACATCAGATGACTCTTTTGCACAAGCCCTGTTCTTGCAGTAGTCACAAAAGGGTAACATACCACTTTCAAGGTAACTATAACTGCACCTCTCTCAGTTTGCACAACCAGGGCTGCTGCTCCCCTTGCGCACTCTCTCTTCCTGGGCTCTCCCTTAAGCCTGCCTTCCTGGCTTATGTCCTACTCAACATGCCTCTAATGGGTGGGGTTGTTTTTTCACTTTTTTCATGGAATTGTGGTGCTCTGCTGCCATGATTGAATCTTTTAAAATTTTTAAAAATAGAAAGAAAAGAAATAGAAAAAATAAGCAAAGGTAATCAGGGTGCTTTGGAATAGGGAGAGGGGGAGAAGAGGACACTGACAACACATGACTGGCGATCATGCAACTGTCCAAGGAACAACATTTTGCACCTGGGAGCTTGCGTGATTGCCAAGTCATTCCTGGGTTTCCCCATCAGTGAAAAAGGACAGGTTGGGTACAGGGCAGCTATGAGTTGGAGGCAGCATCATGCAATGGTGGTGTGAAAAGCTACCTTCATTGATGAAGAGAGATCTTGTAGCACTTTTGAGACTAACTGAAATAAAGAAGTTGGCAGGATAAGCTTTCCTAGACTTCAGTCTACTTCCTCAGATGCATATAGTGTAGTGGAAACCAGGGACAGACATATATATGCCATTGGTATGTGAGAATGTCAATTCAAATTCAAAATACTTTGTGTACATAAATGAAGTAGCAAGTCCAGTTTTAACTATCATCGTTAATGAACACAGACATTGTGAAGTGGCCAATGTGTATAGAAATGAAGAGGCAAGACCAGTTTGGCTTTGGAAACTAGCCTATAGGTGAAGAAAATAGATGGGTGTAGGACACCCCCCTGAAGATGGGGTCAGATAGTGTTGAAATGTGTGTAGTGAGTTAGGAAGCCATTGTCCCTGTTCAATCAATTGCTGAGAGACTGTAGTTTATAGATGAATTCCAGTTCTGCTGTTTCTCTTTCCAATCTACCTTTGTAGTTCTTTTGCTCAAAGACTGCTGTTCTGAGGTCTGAGATGGAATGCCCAGGGAGATTGAAATGTTCTGCCACCAGTTTTTGTGTATTCCCATTCCTAATTTCTGATTTAATGTCCATAAATGGACATAGATTTTAGATTCCTATATACTTTGCACAGCACTTTTCAACATCTTAGTATATTTGTCTTTACATATAAAGTATTTTTGTGTGTAGAAAACAAGGACAATATGTCCTGTGTTCTATTCTCTGTTGGTTCACAGTGTTCTTTTTGCTATTATTTGTTCCAATGAATTAAAACTCTTAACTCCCTTGCAGTACATAATATTACACAACAAAAACGTGTTTTATTATGTGAAAAAGTCAAAGGATCCTCTGGATGCAATATTGCTATCTTCATCTTTGTGTTGAAGCTAAAGCACACTGAAAACAATATTACTGTTTTTCTTTGGACTTCTGACATTCCTCTTTAAACAAAACTTTCTAATACCAAAATTGTTCAGTTACCAGCCATGCAGTTAATAGAAAAAGAGAAATAACTAGGTTCTGGGAATATGGGGAAACTTTGGTAGGCCAGATATGACTAAAAGCCTTATTGTATTACAAAAGTAAGACAAGACGGAGTGGCAAAGAATTGGCTTTCTGCTTAGCTTTCAGCATGCCCTTGGAGCACTTCCATTTTTTCCCCATGGGAGACAATTGTAAAAGTGTGTCTTTGTTGCACTGGAAAAATCCCTTTGGCAAAAGGCATGCTTTTACGATTGTCTCCCTTGGAAAGAGAACAGAAGTGCTTCAAGGACATGTAGAGAAGTAAGCAGAAAGATGCTTCTCTGCTGCTCCATATTGGCTTACTTTTGTAATGTGATAAGGCTCTGAGGGCCAAAATAGACAGCCTCTTTAAGCCCTCTTCTGGGCATCATCAGAGTGTGACGTTTACACGCTACATGTTCCGATAACGCTCGGAAGCCGGGTGACCACCCAGACATGGGTGGCTTCAAGACACTCCAGCAACATGGCATTTACAAAGTGTCTTGAAGCTGCCCTGGGTCTACAGCAGGGCTGGGAAAGCCAGCTCTTTTCCTGCCCAAATAGGAGCAGATTTTTTCCATACCTATTTGAGTCAGGTTCAAGGCAGATTGGGGCTGTGGCATGTGTTTGCCATGGCCCCAGTCCATCTTCAGCGGGGGCAACTTCAAGCCACCCCTTCTTGCTGGTCTGTTCCAGCTGTAAGTCTTTCATTGTCTGTTCCATTCCTAAATTATTTAAACTGACAACAGTGTATCTAAAATAGCAATTTCCATGCTATCTTGTCTTAACCTTGAAAAGAGAAACCTTAGATCACATTATTATCTTTCATTGTGATGATGACACATGATTGACATGGTTATGAGTCAAATTCTGCAGAGCAGCTACCTTGGTTGTCCATGTGGGTTTCATGGATGAGTGACTGCTCTAGGTACCCAGAAAGTGAATCAGACCCGTCTTCCAGAAATGATACTGAAACCATCCATCTAGATTTCAGGAATATATATCCAAAGACAATTCTCAGTGGGTCACATATATTAATCTGTTGCAGTTTAAAGATGGAGCTTTCATCAGACACACTAGAAAGTGACTGTTTAGGATATGGATATGGAAAGGGGAGGTGTCTGGATTGGTAATGTTAAAAATCTGTTTCTTTGTACTGTATGTGCTGATCCTAGAATACCAACCTGCATATTAAACTGATTATTACTCCATGAAGATTGGTTGTAAATTCCCACTGATTGACCAAGGGGGAGTGAGTAATTCAATAGTTCTCTGGGTTGTTTTATTTTTCCAAGCATCCCAGTACTGTATCAAAAGCAGGCATTTACACAGCAGTCTCTATTTTCCTCTCTTTCAAAGCACAGGATGTAATATGAAAATTTTGGCAGATGTAAATTATCTTTTGTTATAAATAATGAATGTGTCAGGAAAACTAATGGAAACCTACTGTATTTTGTACTACAAAAGGCTTCATATGGTATGTCTTTGACTCAAGCAACATGTGAAATGGACTCTACTCTTGGTTCTGCTGACTTGTTTTGTTTAAGCCAAAATCAGCCTCAGAAAGTGAGAAGGGACCACTTAGCTGCTTACCCTTCAGTTATTTTCTACTAAAAATTCCTCTCCTGATTCACTCTTTCACCCTGTGAGAGAAGATTATCCCTTCTTACCTCTGGTCTAATCTATCTGGTGGACCATAGCTTTCCATATGAGCCTTCCCAAGTGCTGAGATCTTCTAAGGGATCTGCCTGTCTTGATCCCACCATCTTCACAGGCACATTTGGTGGGAATGCAAGAGAGGTCCTTCTCTGTAGCTGCTCGCAGATTCCAGAACTCCTTCCCTATGGAGGTCAGGCTGGTATCCTCCTTGAAGTCCTTTCCTTCTCTTCCAGCAGATGTTTGGAAATTTACATAAAGACTTTCTGTTTTTATGTGTGATATATCACTTTTATTCTATGGTTTTAATATTTTAAATCAGGGGTAAGCAACCTTTCCCCTTTAAGGGCCAAGGGACTTCAGCTCCCAGAATCCCAGGAGCTATTGGCCAGCATGGGATTATTGGCCAACATGGCTGAGGCTTCTGGGAGCTGAAGTCCCTCAGCCCTTAAAGGGAAAAGGTTGCCTACCTCTGTTTTAAATGGTTGTAACTCTACTGTGAGTTTAATACCATTTTAATCCTTTAAAATATTTTTAATTTTTGAATGTTTCTAGCTTCATTTGGTTTTACTTTTATTCCTTTTCATGTGTAAACCACCTTGAGTTCCAGATTTCAAAGAAAAAAGCAGGGCATAAACACAATAATTGATTGCTTGACTGACTGACTGACTGACTGATAGCATCTTTTTCTTCAAGGTTTTTATTACTTTAGTTTTCAATAGCTCAACTCATAGCTACCAGGGATCATCTGAGCTCTTCAAAACAAAACAGTTGGAATTCCCTGCAGTCCTATTAACATGGCCCTTAACCTGAGTGTATGTTCTACTGAAGTTTGTAATATTAACTGTTAAAGAGATTGGCATAGGATTGTGCTGTTGTAATATGAGGCTCTATGGGTCTCACTGCATAATACTTAGACTATCATCCTGTTCGTAACTTATGTGTATGTAAGTTCCCTTTTGGACAGGGTGCAGGGGGCTATTCAGATGCCCTTGTCTTCTATTCAGAAGCCTTTCATATCCTAGCAACTGCCAAGCCTCAAGAAGGATCCCTGCTGCTGTTACTTACCAGTGGAGAGGTTAATAGGGGACAATTCAGAGTGTAAAGATCTGGCTCCTCTGAGCTCGTAGGGCATGGAAAAGGCAGGTACACTCCATTCAAGAGTGCACCCTTATTTCTGTTCCCCATAACCAGGCTGAGACCAGCTGTTTCTCTGTTGTCTGAATTACCTACACTCCCTTCTCCATCAGTAAGCAAGAGCAGTAGCATTCCCTCCTGGGTCTTGACAGTGGCCAGGGGATGGGAGAATGGAGGCTTGTAAGTGTAGAATTATGAATCAGTGTAAGGTCTTGAGTTCATTGAGTAGTGGAGAGGATACTAGGACCACCTGATTCACAAGACAATTGCCATTCCAGTAGCAGATGACAGGGCTGAAACAGACAGCCCATTAAAGACACCTTCCAGGTATACTGGGAGCACAGCATTTACATGCTGCACTCTCCCAACTTGCCTGGAAGCCACCTGGAATCTGGCCAGACGTGGGTGGCTTCAAAAAGCTCTGGCAGTGCAGAGTTTACATGCCGCACCCCAATGGAGCATCTTGAAAATGCCCTGGGACTATGGTGAGGCCAGGAAAACCAGATCTTTCTTGACCCAAATGGAAGTGATTTTTTTTCTGCTCCTATTTGGGCCAGGTTCAAGGCAGAATGAAGCCACGATGTGTGTTTGCCATGGCCCCAATCCATCTTCGGAAGGGGTGGCTTCAAGCCACTCCTTCGGGGCCGTCTGTTCTGGCCCTTAGTCATTTTTCAGTGCCTTTATTATTCAGTCCCCAATAGACTGGAAGAGCTGCTGAAATCCCTTGTAGTGTCTGAGCTGTTAATATTGTGAACAAAGCATGCTGGGTGATATATGTTCATTTCCATTCCATCGTTGTGTTCAGTGAAGCATATTGCTAAGCTTACCTGAGCTGAATGGCTGTGCATTCTTTTCTAGCATGTAAATGCCCTATGACTCATGCTCAGAGAGCATCTGACCAGCAGCTGCTGAACAATGCTGCTCCTGTCTCCCAGCTCATGGAGCAGTGAGTGTCGACCATGAAATGATTATTACATTTGATTTGAAATGAAAATGCGGGAATTAGCATGACATATTATGTTTCACTGAGAGATGGACACTTTGTAAATGCAAGTCCTGTTAAACTTGCCTAGAGCAAGGAAAGACATCAGGCCTTCTCCCATAGCATTGCACAGGGGGGGAAACAGGTGGAAGGGTTTGATCTGGAAAAGACTAGCAGATAAAGTGGCTGACAGATGGCTACTAGCAGGTGTGGAGGCTGGTTGATAGGCAACTCATGAAATATTAGCCTCTTTCACTATTTTTTTAACTGACCTAAAAGAATGTTGCAGTGGATTCTCTATGCTGTATGTCTATATCTTCTTACTCTGCATAGATGCTGGTAAAAAGGCAGGAAGTATTTACTATGATTGGTAAATGAGTGTGAATTATATTTTTCATCTTCTATCCTAGACAAAACTAATTTGAACCCAACTTACCTGGATAGCATAAATGCCAGAACTACTGTTTATTCCTTGTTTTTGCAGGGTAGGACTCATCCGCCCACCCCACCTACCCAAATCATGGATCTTCAATGAAACTGAATGATAGAAATTTCACATACATTGTAGATTAAACCAGGATTCTGACTCCGATGTACCCATAGTGTCCAGCTACTAAACAGAAAGATACAGCAGTGATTTTGCTTTGCTCTGATGTAACAGTAGTGTGATGTAAATCCTTCCAGAAGTCACAGGATGGAAAAGGCAGCATTTTAACTCAGACAAATGAAGGGGGTATCCTAGCAACAACACAGAAACCACGTGATAGTTCTCAGAGCAATTTTTCTCCCTTGATCAGGTTTCGTTCCTCTTGAAATCTAAAGGGAAGATAGAACAGGAAACCAAAGGGCCTTCTGTCCAACACAATTTATATTTTAATATGAAGAAGCAAAATAATGTAGAGATGATAACTGTAAAAATCTTGTTTTAACCTGCTTATCATAAAGTAGTATGTGCAATAAAACAAAGTTATATGTCTTTTGCTAGCACATTTCTTTGGCAGGTCTTTAGCAGGTTGCTTTGTTTGGAAATACCAGTTTCTGATTAAAATTTGCTGAAGACTTTTTTTTCTTGTCACATAAATTGCAACATCAAATGGCAGTTCATAGACATTTCCTGCTTTTAATTCCAAAGATTTTCTCCCTGAATAAATTTCTTGGCATTCCCCTTCAGGGTATCATTGTAATTGCTTCAGGTATTCTCCCTGAAACCTAAAGCCCAGGACAGCAAAAGGAAGACTGTTTCAGCTGTACTAGGAACCAATGTGGTGCAGTGCTTAAATGCTGGACTAGAAATCAGAAACCCTGTATTCAAATCCCCATGAAGTGGTGGAGTGACCTTTTCTGAGTCACTACCTCTGTACCAATGCATCATTGCTGTGTGGTAAAATGGAGAGGAGAGGCAATTTGGAAGAAAAGAGGGGGCAAATGGAATGGTTGGATAGACAGATTAATTGTAGTCTCTTGATACGTAAAGGTATCTTCTTTATAATTTACCAGCAGTCCATGCTGGCTGGGGGATTCTGGGAGCTATAGTGTAAAAAGCAACATTTGTAATTTAATGCTTCCCTCTGCTGATATTTTTACATTGCATACAAAGCACATTTTACCACCTGAAAGACTGACAAATTTATTATGGCTTACAATTCCATGGGTTTCATTGGATATATCAAGAGTTATCCACACACCTGGGCATGGAAGAGGGCCAAATAACCATGACATGCAATGTAAAGCTTAAATATATAAAAGTTTAAATATACATCAGGTAAGTTTTGTACTTAAAATGTATGTAAAAATATTGAGGATATACTTTTGGCATTTGATTATTTTTAGCTGCATCAGACAAACTGGGCTATCCCTTTGTTTCCTTTCTATATTTCTCTCAAGTTATGTTAATTTGTTGTTGTTTTTAATTGTATGAAAGCACATACTTTGTGGCTTGGCAGTTCATCTCTTTTATACAGCCCACTGAAGAAATATAATTGCTTTAGAAATGCTGGATATTTGACATAGTTTCATTACAGTGCAATGACTGATACTGTATCCACATCAACACTCTTGTCATCTTTCATTTGATTCCACTTTTTGATCCCTTTTTGACCTGAAATATTTTTTTTTACATTTACCATAGATTTCTTCTTCATGGAACTTCAAACTCAGGATTTGTACAAAGTTTGGAAATGTTCCTTTTTTAGGTGATTGGTCCCAGAATTCCCTAGTGGCTATGATGGCCAGAGATTCTGTGAGTTATAAGCCAAAAAGTAGCATTACTAAGCTCTGCTAGGCATGTGTGCACATTTGCTCCTTGTAGTAGGTTTTTTTAAAAATTGTGTTGGGATAGTAGGAGAGAAAACATGAGGGGAAATTGCCAGTTTCAACATTCGGTGATTTAGCCAAATTCCATGATCCAAACTTTTAGCTTTGCTAGTAAAGAAAATGACTATGTAGTTTTGGTATACCGATAGAATGGCACACTCACACACACACACACACACACACACACCTTTAAGATCCCATGCTAGTGAAAGAGAAAAGATTAGGTAATATCATGGATTTTAATTTTTAGAAAGGAGAACACTTTTTACTTCATCCTTCACTGATTGGGAAGGAATAGATAGATAAGTCAGGAATTCCAGGAGTCCTGATTCTCAGTCTAGTCCAAGCCCTCAAGTTAGTGGTGAAGAAGAAATTTGTTCAATTTACATTTTGGTGTCTGCCTACCTAATTCACACTGCCCAAAACAGTATGCAAAGTGAAATGCCATTGTTATCCTTGCGCACTGAACTTCTTTGAATTTGCTGTATAATTCTTCAGACAAACAGATATGTCCGTAATGTGCATATTAAGGTAAAGTGCAAACTAAGATGTGTATATTTGAGAAAATAACATATCAAAATATGTTATATTATGGAAATTTTTTGGAAAAGGAAAATATTGGGCAAAAAAATCTGTACTGGTATGTTCTAATGAGACTTCTTATTTGGTGTGGAAACTATGTCCTATGAGGAGCAACTTAGAGCTGGGTATGTTTAGCCTGGGGAAGAGAAGGTTAAGAAGTGACATGATAGTCATGTTTAAATATTTGAAAGGATATAATCTTGACTATAGACTGAGAATCTAGCAGCTCCAGAGAATAGGACCTGGAGCAATGGGTTCAAACTACAGGAAAAGGGATTTCACCTAAACATTATGAAGAACTTCCTGATGGTAAGAGCTGTTCAACAGTGGAATATGCTGCCTCAGAGTGGAGTGGAGCCTCCTACCATCTATTGGGAGTGCTTTGATTGTGTATTCCTGCATAGATTGGATGGCCCTTGAGGTCTCTTCCAACTCTGTGATTCTATGATTCCTTATTACTAAATTGAGACTTCCAAAATAAAAAAGATGAATGTTAAGAGTCCAGATTTATCCACATTCCATTTTATAATGTTTTTAAAGCCATGGACATTATCCATGTAAACTACCTTTTTATTAGCACTATGTATTTGCCTTTCGCCAGCATCCCTTGAGTATGTATTTCACTACCTATTTTTTAATAAAATGTGTTTATTACTCCCTGTCTCTTTGTACAGGAGCCAATGCCTCTGCTCCAGATCAACTGAGTCTGGCATTAGCCTGGAACAGAGTAGACATCGCACGCAGCCAGATTTTTATTTATGGACAGCAGTGGCCGGTACTGTATCTACGCCATTTTGAGCATAATATTCCATATAATATGTGGGGGAGGGATTGTTTCATAATCATAAAAGAGGGTTTCCAGAATACTGAGTCAAGAAAGGCAAACAAGTTTTAATACCATAACTGAAATGATACCATTAAGTTTTCCTAAAGGAAATATTGCCATCTAGAGGTCTTGTGAATGTTCTGCATAACAGGTCAGGAATCTACCTTCTGTAAAACACTAAAGTCTTCTGGCACCTTAAAGACTGGGGGAATTTTTATACCATAATCTTTTGTGCAATATAATCCACTTCATCAGATTCAGGGAATGCCACCTTCTGTGGGCAGACAGTGTTGATAGAGAACGTTCAGTTGCTCATGAGCCAAAACAGTTTCCACGCCAGCTTCTGTGAGAGGAAAAATGCGGACAATTTGGCCAGGACAAAAACTATGGTAGAGATTCCAGGATATGATAAAAGGTGAAGAGATTGAAGGAAGGCTGTAGATAATGAACAAACTGTGATTGACCTGCAGGAATGTTGGAAGTGGCTTGAGAGAGAGGATGAAAGGGATAAGGAACTGAAAGCTGAAAGGACTAATCAGAGAAAAGACTCCAAATAAAATTTGTAATGCTTAAAATTAGGGAGGATTGCATAGTGTCTTGAGCTACTGAACTAGTCAAATTAAACTTTTTGTTATGTGTATCAGAATCAAGAAACCAGCCAGAGAGGTGTGGTGTGGTATTACAGAGATATGAAAAGATTGTTGAAGCTCCATGAACTCTTTGTGCCAATCTTCTCTAAGGAAGATTTGGACAGAAGTCCACATGTGAACCAGTTTTGGAGGATATTGTGAAAATTAAATAGAGGTGGTGGCTGACTGACAAATAAAACAACACATTTTCTCACTGTAAAATTGTGGATTTTCTAACAAAAGAGATGCTAGTTGTCACTAAAACCAGTCTTCTTTCCTCTACTGTAAGTAGCCAGTGTAACACCTATTTTAAAAAATAGATTCAGTAAGACACTGGGAAACTCTTAGCCACTTTTAGGGTAATGTCTGTCCAGGTCAATTGAAATAAAGCTTTATTAAAGCTAAAATAATTCAAATATAGAGAAGAACAAGACTTAGTGCAAGTGAATCAGATTGATTTCTGGTTTTTGGATTTTTTAAGTAAATGGGTTTTTTTATTTGAAATTGTAAAACTGACAACTTCTGCCTTATGAATGAACCTTTGGGATTTTTGAGCATGTTAGCAAGGAATGTAGAGGGAAGTCATCAAGTAGACATCATATAGTTCAACTTTCTAAACTGCTTCTCACAAAGGCATCTAAGTGAACATATCAAACATGACGTCTTAAACCATATTCTCTTAAAAATTATTCAGGGATAACTGTGTTGGCCATTTAGCAAATTCAAACAAAAATCCATCAGTGATACATTTATTGGCCAACCAAAATGCACAATATACTTGTTGCAAGCTTTTGAAGCTCCATGGGCTTCTTCATCAGGCAAGATGTTACAAACCAACATGTAGGCATCTGACTAAACTCTCCAATTGTTCTTCTCCTGTTTGGTTTGTAACATCTTGCATTTTGGTTGGCCAGTAAAGGTATCACTGATGGATTTTTGTTTGAATCTATTAAAAATTAATAACTGGTAGAAGAAGAAGAAGAAGAAGAAGAAGAAGAAGAAGAAGAAGAAGAAGAAGGGGGTATGAGTAGGTTCTCAGAATAGCATATAGTAAGCTGCAGTATTGGGATTGTGTGATTTAAATTATATTCATAAATGATATGGAGGCAGAAATGAAGAGTAAAGCATGAAAGCTTTTTTTATAAAACTCATTATTAAGGGCACTGAGTAATGCATACTGTGAGGATTTCCAAAAGTAGACCTCCTAGCTCAGTAAATGGACAATAAAATGGCAAATGGGTTTCATTGTAAGTTAGTGTAAAATGACATCATACCCTCCAACATTTCAGTTGAATACTAGGACATGTGTGGCAAAACAACACTAGAGCGTGGGTGAGATGGTCAAAGTTATTAATGAGGAATTGGCTAGGATAGCTGCATCGGTATGCTTTTGCCTGAGTTTACTGGGAAAGGCATGATTCTGCCTCTCTGCATCCTCTCCCTCCTGGTAATTAATTGAGTCCAAACTACTGTTGCATTTTGAACTTGTTTAGCAGCAATTGAAGTAAGCTGAGGAAAAAAGGGAAAAACTGGAAATTGTAGAGAGAAAATGGGCAAATTTAAAAGCAACTGAAAAAAAGTGTGTTGACAGAGGAGTAATGTGGACTGTCCTGTCCATTCATGACAGTTGGAGGGTATGCCATATCCCCACACTGGGGTAGGGAGTGAAAATGATAGATTCTGCACTGATCATGCAGATCTTTTAGTCATATTAGGTCACTGAGTGAAAATGTGCTCAAGTACAATAAAGGTGAAAAAGACAAATTCATTGTCAGGGATTATTAGAAAAAAAGAATTGAAGATGAGGGAACAAAATGCCTTTATATAAATCATTTTGGAGGATACAGTATATATTTCAGGTTATGCCAACTCAAATAGGATATAGATCTGAAAAGAGTGCAGGAAAATTAAACTAACATACCCATTCTGATGAATTTTAATGAAAAAGCATTACATAAATCTGAACTGTTAAATTGGAATCTCCCTTTCCTATGCCAGACCCTTTAAGTATTAAAGCTTGGTTTTCATCTGGATCCCTCTAGCCACTGGAGCCATGAGAACAATCTGACGGGGTTTTTTTTTCTTTCTCCTTTTCAGGTGGGGTCCCTTGAACAAGCAATGTTGGATGCCCTGGTATTGGACAGAGTGGATTTTGTGAAATTGCTCATAGAGAATGGAGTAAGCATGCACCGTTTTCTCACCATCTCCAGACTAGAGGAATTGTACAATACGGTAGGGCCAAGCTAAAACAAATTTTCTGTTTATTTGTTTCACCTTCCTTCAGGCATTAAAATGGTGCACAGAAATTCATCCAACATACTTTATAAAATATGTTAATATTATGGTTGCCTTAAAGCATTCTTTAGAGAGCACTCATTATGAGTCATCTAATTGGTCTTTGTTTGGATCCTATAAGAGTTATCAAAATATAATTTTCTGAAAATACAAGCTGGATCTGTCAGCTACACAGTTTTATAGTTAGAATACTATTAATTTGCTCCAAGTACAACATGTTAACATGTTTTTTGAAGTTTTTATGAACGTGTCACCATGAATTATTTGGTCTTAAGATAGTTTGAAAGTTACAGGGTGGCAATACTTCCTGCCACTTCTGTCATAGGTGTGCATTTTCTAGGATAAAGGTAAACATTCATGATGTACTTGTATTGGAAGAAGTCCTCTCTGGAGCTGCAAAGATGTTCAAAAAATTGGCATTTTTTTTCCATGGTGAGGAAGGGAATAGAACCACCTAAAGTATTGTAGAGGTAATACATTCATAGGTCTGTTCATACACACACACATACACACATACTTTTTAAAAGAAAAAGAATTATGCAAGTGGGATCATTTTATGTACAGGTGGAGTGGGCAACTTCAAATGAACTGGGAGTTGGGAACTCGCTATAAACTCACTAGGCATAACAATGGAATAAAATAATTAAAAATCAGAACTAAAAATGGCTGCAGATCCACTTCCAGTTTGAATGCTTGGAATGGTCAGAAGGCTGCATGCTCTACAAAACCATCATTCCTGGAGGCCACTAAGAATGAAGGAAAATAATTTTTACAGCATTTTTTCTGGTGTATGAAATTAGGAAAGGAGCTGGAAGTGGGGACAGGAAGGTGACTCTTTGCTCACCCCAGATGGAAAGCCTCTATGTGGCTGCCACAAGGATTTGGGAGCCAGAACACATGAAAACTTGTATCATAATATTAAAATGTACAGAAATATGCCTCTCTTGAATCATCTGTAACATATGCTAATTAAACATCATGATAGAAGGAAGGAGCATCTCTATTGCTCTGTCATTTGGCAAATAGTTTGGTTGCCTGGTAAACTCTGAAGCATGGCTTTCAGATTCACAGCAGTGAAAATTAGGTTACCTATATTTCATCTCATGTGGAACATCTTCCAGCAATATGTTGCATATGTTTACTTCCATGTGGCATCAGCTTGGGCTATCATACTGAAAAAAAGTATTGATTTTAGATTTTTCAGGTTTCCAGTCACAAGAGGGTTTCACTTCAATTCATAATGGTTCATTGTTTTCCAAACCAGGGGCATTCATTTTCAAAACCCATTTCCAGAGTTTGGTACTAGCACTAGACAGAACTGAGAGTCTGTTTCATTTCTGACTTAAATAATAAGACTTCCAAGGGCATGTTTACATGAATCAATTTCAGCTGTTTGCTACTGACCAGTTTTGTGATGCATGGTGTCACAAAAGTGCAGATTTTATTCAGTCATAGGCCTTACTTGGGATATGGCCACCACCTGCTGAAAAACTATATTTTAAGTGCCTCAGGACACTGTCTCTTCCCTTTGCTCAATATTTCTTTGGACTATGACCTCTAAAAAATAAACCTTGTGACAGTATTCATACTTCAAAATAAAAGTTGTGTCACAAACACTGGTGTCGTGTAATAGTGGACAAAAATTGACCTTTTCATTTTGTCATAGAAAGCTTTATAGTGGGCCCACCATATCAGTAGACTAGCAATCCGCAGATTCAACGTGGATTGCTATACCTCATATTATACAATGCCAGTGTGTGCACGCTGGTATGGACATGCACACCTTGCCACCCATTGAATAATATGGGTAAGTGTGTTTTTTCCATCTGCAGGAGGTCCTGGAACTGAACCCCTGCAAATGGGAAAGGTCCACTGTTGTATAACCAGGGTTTTGTTGCAAAAGACTGATAAAATAACAAATTGTCATGATATCAATAATTTGTTTGATGGAGGTTGGGGTGTTAAGGAGCCATACATTCATAGTTGTGGGGTTTGACATATCCTTTGCTTTGTTTCAAAGAACCTTCTTGAAATAGGTCAAAATAGTTTGATTTTTCTGTTGTTGATCATTTTCAGAGACATGGACCATCCAACACTTTGTATCATCTTGTCAGAGACGTCAAAAAGGTAAGAGTCCAACAGATGGACAATAGCCTGAAGGTAATGCTGTGGCAGCTTCTTGTCATTAGAGGCAGCCCTGTTTTGCATGAGCTTTCAGTAAAAGCCTTCTCTGCCTTCTGCCATTTCAGTTTTGTAGTGTGTGTTTGTACTGACTCTCAACTTTCTGTGTACAATGTAGTTAACTAATTATTGGGCTTGCTCTCTCAGTGGTTTTAGATGCTTTGGGTAGACTGCTTTTGCTAGCAGAATTGTAGGTGTTTTTCATGCAGTGTGGACTTATGCTGCTAGCTATTTTTTTTTAAATCCCACCACTGTTTTGGATGCTGATTTCCATACTGCAGGCCAGTGCTGGACAATGCAAATTATATAATTGTTGATTGTGCTGGGTCTTGAATCATTGCAACATTTTCAGTTTCATTACATGCTATATGTATTTAAACACCCAATTCCATTTGGCAGAAAAATCAGTGCAGTTTAACAAAATGCACTTTTGTCTCTGTCCAAGAATTAGAATTCAAAACTTCAGTTTGTGTCCCAAGGAAGAGTTAAAAAAAAATAAGTTGCAAAAGGGAAGCCACTTCTAAGGAACAGTTAAGAAAAAAGTTATATCACAAACAGGATGAGTAAAACCTTCTTGTTAAGTCCCACTAATTAAATTTGTTCAATTATTTTTCTCTCCCACACCAACTCCATGCAGTTTCCATCATGTGATGGGAGAGCATTGATGAACATGTTGACCCACCTCACTTTCTTCTCCACAACGCTATTGCCATTCCTGTAGTGATCCCCATATGTTGGGGACCAAATGTCTGCAGCTGCAAATCTTTTCTACATGAATATGTTTCATACACAGTTTAGCACCCCAGGAAGATTCTACTTGAGTAGAAAGAAAGTGGAAATGAACTTCCCCATTGCAGAAGTATACCCTCCACAACATGTGGAAGACTAGGATGGAGACAGGGACTTGAGGAAGGGAGGGAGGATGATGGGCTCATACTTGCTCTTCCCTTTATGCAGTAGTAATCACAGGAAAGGGAGAACAATTGAATAGGGATAATCAATCAAAGTGTGAACTGAAAATTGGATGGGATTTATCCCCCCCCCCCCCCGCATACTTAATCTCCTCCTGCTGCCTGCCTGCCAGCCACTGGTGGTTAAATGCCTGTACTGCAGCCTCTCACTCATAGACCACAAGGTTGCGAGTTCAATACTAGCCAGGGCTCAGGCTAGACTCAGGCCTGCATCCTTCCGAGGTCGCTAAAATGAGTACCCAACTGTTGGGGGGGGGCAATGAGCTTACAGTTGTAAACCACTTAGTGTGGTATGAAGTGGTATATAAATGAAGCTGCTTTGCTGTTGGGTCAATGGATCAGCTCACTATGAAGCTCTCCCCAACCATGTCTTACAAAACCAGTAACTACTGTTTACCTGCTGTGTATGTGTCCCAGACCTCCATGTAAGTATATTGATGAAACAACACTCTTCCACCTTCAAAGACCTCATTGAATTCAGAAAGAAGAGCACTATTCCCTTATCCTTATTCCCTTGGTTCCCCGCCAGGAACCACCCTTTTTATTTTATAAATGAGGATAAAGAAATGTGCTGTGCTACAAGATACTGGATGGCTTATAGTGGTCCCATATTGAGGAATTAAATTTGTTCCACCTCAGTCAATCCATCAGAGAGTTTGACATTGATTTAAAAGACATGGCATTTAGAAAATGGCTTCTTAATAGTACATATCATTATTTTGACAGTCAGATGGTTCACTGTGCATGACAGAGATAGATGACTGTTCTGAAGCAGGTGCTCTAATGCAGATGCATTTTAGAGCCTGGTAGCTAAATTTTCAATTCTACTATAATTGCTTGGGACCAAATATGCCAAACTTGAAGTATTACCTATGCAGTAGGCATAAACTGTTTCTCGGTGCTTAATTTCACTGAACAGCAGCTTAAATGTTATGACTGAAATTTAGACTATGCACCTCTTTGTGGAATTTTGCAATATTCTCAAATTCAACTGTCAGAAATGAAAAACACAAAGTAGTAAGTGAAAGCAGTCAAGCTTCAAAAAGCTCAAGGCTAAGTGAAGAATTTTGTGCAGCTGGGAATCTTGCATACTTTAGTAATAAAATTGTGTGTCTGTATGTGTGTGTATCTTAATGAAAATACTCCTCATACTTCCCTTGGGGCCTTGCTTGGATGTTTTAGAACTAGGAGAGACCTATATTTAACAAGAAAACAAACTGGAGTTCTAGTTTATCTCTGGGTCAAATAAATGGCTGGGATCTTGATACTTGAGGGATCACCTCTCCCTATATGTGCTTGCCCATGGATTACATTCTGCTGAAGAAGCCCTCTTCTGTGTCCCACCAGTGAGGTTAACATCTTGTGTGAAGATGTGCGAGAGGCAATTTTAATCTTTTAAACCTGTTTTTAATATATTCATCATATTTAATACATTTTAGTCTATTTAAATTATATGTTACTGTTTTAAATTGTTTTCACCTCTTTACATTGATCTTCCTTGAACACCATTCTGAGCTGTTGTGATGTAGGTCAGGATATAAATATTTTAATTATACATACGCATGCACACACACATAAATGATCTAATGTATGATCTAGCTCAGTGGTCCCCAAAGTGGGTGGTAGCACCCCCTGGGGGTGTTGGAAAGCTCCCGGAGGGCACTGAGGGGAAAAAGAGCAGCAGGGGGCACTGAGAAGAAAAAAGGGGGCAGCAGTGAATTGTGGGGTGGGAGTTGCAAGTAGGTTTGCCGTTGCCGATGAAAAACTGTGAAAGTCCCTGACTAAAGTTTTTGAAAACACTCCCGGCCAGTTCAAGCAGTATGTCCTTCCTGAAGGCAGGAATGAAACCTCAAAAAAAAAAAAAAACCTCATCATGATCCTGCCCTTGAGGTTCTGGGTGGTAATGCACAGGCGTGCCTGACCCAGAACCCAGAGGCGGGAAGAGAAAGGTATCAAGCAGAAAAAGGTTTTCTTTTGTCCTGCTAAGTGTGTGGTGATGCTGCATGCATGGTGGTGTTTTTATTTTTGCTTGGGACTGGAGCTGCCCTTCCCTCCAGCTCCCCCATGTGATGTGGATAGCTTCCTCAGCCAGCTATAGAACAGGGGAAGAGAGAGGAGCGTGTTGGATACTGTCAGTGCTCTGGTGCAGGGGTAGGCAACCTGTCCGCTTTAAGGGCCGAGGGACTTCAGCTCCCAGAAGCCTCAGCCATGTTGGCCAGTAGTCCCATGTTGGCCAATAGCTCCTGGGATTCTGGGAGCTGAAGTCCCTCGACCCTTAAAGGGGACAGGTTGCCTACCCCTGCTCTGGTGACTCCTGCAATTTATTGTTTCTTTTCCCCCTTTCCCCCACTCCATCCCTTTGCCAGGAGAAGCCAGAGGGGCAGGGTGGCTGCAGGGACATTTCTTGACATGGGGTACCCAAGTGGCTATGCAGCCCTTCCTTCCTCAGGTGGAAATCGTGCTGACCTCACCTGCCTGCCTGCCCTCTTCGCCAAGCACCCTGTTTGGGCAGTGTTGTTCCTTCCATAGATGAGCCTCCCTCTTTCATTCCCCCAATCCTCTCCTCAGCCTCACCTTCCTTCCCCCAAATACAAACCTATGGGGCTCCAGGTTCCCTTTGGAACTTGGGCTCACTAGCAGCAATTGTTGTTATGTGCCTTCAAGTTGTGTTGACTCATGGTGACCCTAAGGAGAACTCATGGGGTTTTCTTGAAAAATTTTCTTCAGAGGGGATTTGTCATTGCCTTCCCCTGTGGCTGGGAGAGTGTGACTTGCTCAGGGTCACCCAGTGGGTTTACATGGCAAGCAGGATTTCATTTATTTGATTGGTAAAACTAATCAAAAGCAACCACTTCTCTTGCTGATGGTTTCCTTCTTCTCTCCCCCCTCCAAAAAAACCTTTTTCAACAAATAGCATTGCTATAATATTTCTTTATGTCTTCTAGCTGTTGTGAATGGCATGTTCCGGAATAAAATATGGCTGCAGAAAAGCAATAAAAAAAGAAGTGCAGGCAATAAACTGTGGAATATCTGAAATATGGATTTGTATCAGCACCAAATAACCAGTAGCAAACAGTGTGCCTACTGTGTGAAAAAGTCTTTTCAAATGAAGCCATGAAACCTTCCAGGCTTCTTGGGCATTTTAAGAAAATGCACTCTGATAAAGCAGACAAAAATTAGCATATTTTCAGTCACTTAAAGAAAACTTTCAGAAATGGAAACCCATTGAAAACATTTTTGCTAAAGTTTGACAACAATCAACTGATGGTTTGAACACATCATACAACATCTCATTACTGACTGCTAAATCTGGTAAGCCTCATACACTTGGAAATGAGATTATTCTGCCAGCAGTAGGGAGGTGCTGCTCACCGTTATGCACAAGTCATCTGAACAAATTATTAAAGTTATCCCTCTCTGTGAGAGCTCTGTTCAAAGAAGAATAAATGAAATGGCAGAACACATTCAGAATATATTATGCAACATGCTAAGGACAACACAATTTGGCTTGCAATTAGATGAGTCTATTCTGCCAGGCAATTAATCTTTGTTTCATGCTCATGTTTGGTTTGTCAAAAATGAAGGTTTGGTTCAAGGACTGTTATTTGTAAGAGAACTAGAAACTGATACAAAAGGGGAGTCTATATTGTTGAGAATTATTTTAAAGAGAAAGACATCCCACTTACCAACATTCTTGCTTGTGCAACAGATGGGGCACCATCCATGAGAGGTTGTCATTATGGCTTCATTAGTTTTTTAAAAAAGCTGTACCTGGTGTGTTTACAGTACACTGTGTGGTCCACAAACAACAATTAGTCAGACACAAAAAACCCTAAGTGGACAATTTCATAAATCATTAAAAATTATTATCACAGTGATAAATAAAATCAAGACAAATGCTCTCAATACCAGACTGTTTCGTCAGCTACGCACTGAGAATGATGAATGTTTTGAACGTTTGTTGTTGCACACAGAAGTGAGATGGCTGTCAAAAGGAAACTGCCTACAACATTTTAATTCACTTTTTCAAACAGTTGTTGAGGGTTTTTTCAGGCTGTGTGGCCAAGTTCTAGAAGAGTTTCTTTCTGACGTTTCGCCAGCATCTCTTCCAAGATGCAAGTTCTGATCTTTGTGAGGAACTAAAGAATGTCAAGAATGATGCTGCGTACTTGTCAGATATATTTACTAAGTTCAATAAAGTTAATTTGGAACTGCAAGGAAAAGATAACCTTTTCAAAGTGAAATCAAGCCTCTCCACATTTCAGTCCAAGTTGCAGTTATTCAAACGTAACATAGCCCATCATAAAATCTTCCAGTTTCCAAGCCTCTCTGAATTACAGAAAGAGAAGTGCATATCAGACAATGACCTCTTCGTTTACTGTGAACACCTGGATGAGCTGCAGAAAGATATGTTTGATAGATTTCAGGATCTTTTTTTGCTTTAAATACCAGACTGGATGATCAATCCATTTCTAGATATCACCAATTAAGAAACAGGAATAGTGGAGGAAGAACTGATTGCATTCCAAAATGGCATTGTGTTGAATTTCAAAAAATCTTTTCAAAACTTTTCGCTACAAGAAAATATTTCAATCCCACTATGCTGAACTATGGAACAGAATAAAGATGTACTTTATTGTCTTCCCAATATCATATTTAGTAGATCGAGGCTTCAGTGCGGTCACCCAGCTTCATTCCAAGCAAAGAAACAGACTCAAAATAGCTGAACGTGGGGATTTAAGACTTCTTAATGACATCCATCCTGATACTGAAAAACTAATATCCCTGCACCAAGCACATTCATCCTATTAAAAAAACCAACGATTAATACAATGTTTTACAGATGAGATGTAAATTTATTTTTTCAAATTGATAAAAACAAATAGTTTTTAAAAGTTAAGCTGTATTTGTGAAATAAATATACATGTTTAACTTTAAAGTGCTAGACTAGTTGTTTTGAATTAGCAGTAGAACAGTAGACCTAATACCAAGGAATAGGTGGGGGGGGCACCAGGGTTGTCGCTCAGGAGGGTGGTAGACTCAAAGAGTTTGGGGACCACTGATCTAGACATATGATCTAATTATAGATAGCGGGAGTGTGCAACATTCAAATAATTAAATAAAAAGGAATCTCCAGAAGATATTCATGCACAGGAAGAAAGAAGAAGGGTAACCTTTCTCGTGTTTGACACTTATCTTAATTTTTCTGGGGTAGTCTTTGGATGCCAATTATCTCCATTAAAAGTCATATGCAATTCTGATTAGTTTGTGTGAGAGAATAGCAATTCACCTTTCACCTCCCTTAATTTACTTAATAAAGACAATCTTCCTCATATATGAATACTGGTGGCCTCAAATTATTATGTTGGGAAAGCATTTGATCTATAATGAGTACCTGCATCAACATTTTACTGAATTTTAATTTTACTGATTACTGAAACTAACAAAAGGAAAAGGAAATGGAGAGTTTGGTGGATAAAGAGTGCCCTCTAATGTTCATATAATAAATACTTCTAGCTTCTTAGTTTTTGTCTCTCTTCTCTACAGAGGACTAGAAGGTGGATAGTTTTTCTTCTGCTTCCTTATTCCAGTGCACTATGTTTATTAGTTATGAGTGTATATTTAAAAATTTAATGCCTATCTTGCTAGTGACAGTTCTTGAATTTTACTCCTCAATCCTCAGCCTGCAGGTTTAGAAGGCCAAATTTATTTTAGTAGGAGTTGCTTTCCAAATAGATGTATTTTAGGATTGCAGTGATAGCAGGAGCCACAAAATAAAACTATAATTTAAAACATATTCCAGCAAATGCTGAAAATGGTGTGGGTGTGTGGGTGTGTGAAGTCACAGTAAAACCGAACAAGCCTTCTTGCAGACCCTGTCCAAACTTGGAGCCTTATTGTCCAAGAAAACAAAGAGGAAACGGAGCCGGAGAACAGTGACTTTCTCTGTGGCATAGTGCTTCAGTTCTCTTCTTGTAGAAGACAGTTGTAGAAGGGTGTCTTTTGTCAAATTGATTTTTCCAGCTGGAAACAAGATGCATTTTTACAATTGTCTCCGATGGGAAGGGAACTGAAGCAGTATGACATCATGTGGTAAGGCATGGAGAAAGCCACTACTCTCCATCTCCGTTTATGTTTTGTTTTCTCATGCAATAAAACTCTAGTTGGGATGTCCAAATCCTCCGTTTGAGAAGAAAGGATATATCTGCTTCACTGGTTGATCAGGTGTCTTAGAACTGCCTAAAATGATACAATTATGAAAAAGAGAGTCCACCTATGGCTGATTCTGACTATATTAGATGGTAGTGCACAATGTCCATAGGCCTATGAACTGTGAAGAGAGCACACAAGTAAAGTTTGATGAGTTACATTTTAAAATATTTGGAACCAGGAGCTTGTTCCTTTACTGATAATCTTTTCCAAATGTTTTAACTGCAGACATGCACCAAATCACTCTTGTCTGGTATAGTGTGCTTCAGATATGTTGAACTGCAACTCCACTGTGTTGACTGGGAAAGATGGGAGCTGTAGTCCAACATATCTCAAAGGCCCCCAGTTAGGGGAGAGTATGCCAAATTGTATTGCTTGCAAGCCACAAAAATGGGTCAACAATTATCTACCATCTGCAAAGTAAATAGACCCTCCAGTGTGTATGATGCAATAACATCATTAAAGTCACACACTTTTGTTGGAATGAAGACAAACACAGTTCTTTGTACATTTGAGGCTCTATGTGTGTGTGTGTGTGTGTGTGTGTGTAAAGTGAGTTTCCATTGCAAAGACAACATGGAAATGAGGCATCTTCAATATTAGGAGAGGTCAGAGTCAGTGGGGTAAGTTCTCAGAAGTGACTTACCAGGTAATTTGTTTGTCAGCCAATACTATATCATGAGGTAAAATGTTAATTCAGTTTGGCACTACAGCAACCTTTATACAAAAAAATGTATGTGCTACAAATAGTTATTTAAAGTAGAAATGACATGAGGTGTGTGTGTGTAGGAGGGTGTCACTAGCATACAGGGTTGGTTTTTTATTTTATTTTTCACAACATCACAACTGGCTACATGCCAGATGAAGTTGGTGAACATCCCAGTTTTATTCAGTGATGGTCCTTGGTAACTGCTGGGCTTTGGTTCCAGGACCACCTCCGTGGATACTAAAATCCATGGTGCTCAAGTTCCATTGTATACAATAGTGTCATAAAACAGTTTCCCTTCTATAAAATAGCAAAATCAAGGTTTGCCTTTTGGATTTTTTGTTTTAGTTTAGTTTAGTTTAGTTTAGTTTAGTTTAGTTTAGTTTAGTTTAGTTTCAAGCCATGGATGGTTGAATCTGTGGATGCAGAATCTGTGGATACAGATGGCCGACTGTAAATGGATGTCATCCTCCATTACATGTCTGCAGAGACGGTTAATAACAAAACTTTTCTTCTTTTCATTCTTAACTGCTAGTTAATTACTAGTTCTGTGAATAAAAACATTTCGCCCTTCCAAGGAAAATAAAAGTGGAACCTGAAGTTAGGGGAGGGAAGGAGAGAGAACCTTTTAGTTCTTTTCACAGTCCTGATCACTTGTGAATTGTATCCAGTAAAAGTACAGAGCATGAGTTTAAGATGTTTAGAGATATAGCTTTCCCAGAGTCTACTCATGTTCAAGAGGACACAACCTGTTATATGCTGACACAGGAAATACTACACAACCAGCATCCAACAAATATACTGAATCTTCTAGAAAATGCTTTGCCTTCATGCTTTTTTTTGTTTTGCAGTGGTGTCTCCTGAAGAGCCTGAATCCTCTGTTCTGAAACTATTATTTTCTGTTACTGTGACCTTTTAATGCATCTTCTTATTTAATTTATGTCTTCTTTCCAAGCGTGAATATCCAGGTTTCGGTTGGATCTATTTTAAGGTGAATTAATTAACCAGCATAATAATATATTCTTACATTTTCTTAATGTTTTATTTCATTTTAAAATCTCGCATAGTTACATAAAAGTTTGTTTAATAGACATAATAATCAGATTTATCTTTCTTTCTTCCCCACCCCCAACTCCCTTGTTTCATATATATATATATATATATATATATATATATATATATATATATATAATTCAACCGGGGGAAATAGGGAAACCTACCTCCAGATTATAGGATAAGCCTCATCGATATTGGCTTGGTGATCGAATACCTGATGGGAGGAGCTTATCGTTGTAATTATACTAGAAAACGCTTCCGAACCCTCTACCACAACTTGTTTGGGCCCAAAAGAGTAAGAATTGTTTCTATTCATTTTTTTAAAACTGTTTCATAAAAGTGCAAACTAAAAGGACTGAGCTGAGAGGTGAGTTGTCTGTATGAGCTGAAAAAATACATAGTGATTGGACTAAGTAGATTGGGACATCATTGGATATCTGCTTCCAGTGAGAAGCACTGTTTATAGACAAACAAAAAGCTCTAAAGGAATGCAAGCATGAAATGCTACTCTGTGTGAGTGTGTGTGTGTAATTTCAAGTTGTCTGTTGATGTGACCCCATGAATTTCATAGGGTTTTCTTAAGTGAGGAAAACAGGTGGTTTTGCCAGTTCCTTCTTGTGAAATATAGCCTACAGGGCCTGATATTCATTGGGGATCTCCCATCCAAGTACTAACCAGTGGCTTGTCTACATGATTAAAATATTCCTCATTCACATTGAATAGACTGCGATCCAGCCCCATGCAATTTGGAGAAATCTGGGCTTTTTGCAGGGGGTGGAGGTGAACAAAAAACTCCATAAACTTAGCTGGAAAAGGATTCACATTTTTTACTGAAGTGTCCATGGGTATCTGCAAGGATGTGCATTATTGAAGGTGTGACTGGCCAGCCACTTCACATAGATTTTCAAGGCTGCACATTTTTGCAGTGGGAGGTCAAATATATGCAAATTTATGCAGGAAAGTGAAGACAATTGAGTGTTAATGCAAATGCTTAAAATCTGCAGCAGTTCTCTTAATACATCTACATATAGACCAGCCCAAGGGCTGACCCTGCTTATTTTCCAAGATCAGACAGGATCTGGTGCATTTGGGGTACTACCCTGATACAAAGGTGCAGAATAGCTGCTTCCAAAGATGCCAATGTTATCCTGGTCAACCTCTGGGTAGGGAGATGTCACAGTTAAGCAAGTTCTTTAAAAAAAATAAAGATTTGCAGTTTTCTGCAAATACTGCAAGAAAATACTATATTTTTCTAAATGAAGTTGTGAAGAACCATTTAAACACACACACACATACACACAGAAAGACACAGAAAGAACGCATTATCCCAGTTTAGAATTTTTGTAAATGATGATTGGAATTTTTTGGTGGCATCGTGGGCTCCTGGAATAGGACAAAACATTCTGGGAAATTGTGTGAATTACTGCTTATGTTAGAGGCATGAATCATATTCAGGCATTTAGAATCAGTGTCCATGAAGAGACCACTGGGCCATGCATGCCAGCCCCATCCTCTTCGCTCCTGAATTTTCCCTATTCACTGGGTATACTTGAGGTACAGGCATGTAAAAAATATTCACAAATGTTACTGTCCTCAGTGAGAAGGAGTGTCCTCTTGAAATACTGTGACCACTGCTTTAAAAAAAAGGTGCAAATCAGCCCAAGATCTTCATCCTTGAGTAACAACGGAAAAGATCAGCACTTCCTCCCCCCTTTGCCAATTTAGTATATGCACAATATTTTTGTGGGGAAAAGGTGTATTTGAAACAAAATATAGTGTTCCCTTTGCAAAATATTCACCAGAAAGTTCTCAGAATATGAAAGGTCATTGAATACTGTACAAAAACTCTTTTAAACCCACCTTCCATCAGGGATAAATTTCTATTCTTGTTTGTGAGAATGAAACACGGAACCACTTATATTCTACTGAGGGGACTGTGAGCATGTTCAACAGTTGCAGTCTTC
>CM034703.1:90629146-90642443 GCA_020142125.1 Phrynosoma platyrhinos
CCCCCCCCCCCCGTGCATTAGTTTGATTTTGGAACATACACATCAAAGCCAGTTTGCTACTAAGCATTCAGTTCTGAAACCGACTGGAATAGATATTCTAATGGTGCCATAGTTGTTGTGAATAACATTATTGATTGTCTGCTGCCACTGGCACATACAGTTTGTTGCTATGGTTTGTTCAACATTGGTGAAATAAAAGTAATTCAAGGATCATGATCCACTTTGTTTAACTATTAACATAAGAAAAATAGGTCACATTTTAGATTGTTCATTGCTACTGCAATATAATGGCCAAAAGACTGAGCTGTAACTCATAAAGTCACTGACTCAAATGTCACATCTGCCATCAGTGCACTGGAGGCTCTAGGTACTCTCTCTCCCAGCCTCAGTTACCCAATCTGTATTGTAATGGATAATACTCCTGATTGATATTGTCAGGATTACAATTAGGTGATACATGCTAGGTGCTTTGAACATCTAAGAATATTATAGAAATGTTAAATTATATTCCTGTGCTCCAAATCTAACACCTGTTTCCATATATGTTGTCCTAAGAATTCATTTGCCTGGCCATCTGCAAACATCAGTATTCTGTTTTAATGAATCCTCTTGGTGCTACCTAGTGTAACATGCCAGAGCAGGTCAGTGCTACTGTGAAGTCATGCAGCTGTAGGAATGCAACAGTGAGAGCAGGAATGCCATCCTTAATATAGAGGGGAAGCAGGAGGAATTTTGTTAGCTCACCATTTCTGCTTGAATATACATGGGTAGCATTTAAAAGTGAGAAGTTGCTCCAGTGGATGTTAGAAAGATACCATTCCATCTGTGCTCTTAGATGCATTGTGACATCCCAGGTTCATCCTTAAGGAATGTCTGTGCTTCAGTGATACAGAATTCAAGAAGATGGAATGTAAAAAGAAACAGTTTGGTTTTCCCAGTTGTTCACATCTGGATTATCATGAATTCATTTGCACTAGTATTCACTTTAACCTTCAGTTTAATATTCCCACATGAAAGGAAATGTTCTAGGAGTTTGTGTGGATGCTTTTTACAAAAACCTATACTATCCTCAGAAAAGATACTTATTTCAGCTTAGCCTTCCTTTCTGTTCTCAACAATAGCAGGGCATTCAAGCCAAACCAAAGCTGGCATCCATGGAGTTTTCTTCCTGAGTTTAGCTTTCTGTTCTGTTCCATCTTTCTTTTTCTCCTATATTTCAAAATCCTTTGGAGGATATAGGAAAACCATAACTATGATAATGGAAGGAAGTGTGGGGACAGAGGAAAGTTACAGAGGCTAGGGTTTTCTTTCTCATATGTCTGTTCCTCTACAAGTGGCCATTTATTGATGTTGTACCAAGAATCTGCCATAGTGCAACTCATTCCATGGCAATGGGGCAGGGGATTGCTTTTACTTATGTGATGTGCTGATTGTAGTTTAGAACCATGCAAGTGAAGAGAAAGGGTTAAAATTATTGTGGCTGCTGTTGCCTTTTACCATGGTGTCAGATATTGTTGCCCTACACCAGAGAAATCTATTTTAAGAAAGAGTTATCACTTTGATTATTGTTACTGGTCATTATTACTGATATCTGAACTTTGTGTGAAACTGCAGAAGTAATTACTGCATCATCAGGTACATTGTATTATGGCTTGTGAAGTTGCAAAATAATTTGTGTCATCCTTCCCTTAGAGGATTTGATGGTAGTTTGTAGAAGATTAAAAGGTCCCTATGCCACATTAAACGTCACCATTTCAGACCCAGAAAGCAATTTGCCAGTTCTTGTGTTATGCAAATTCTTGGAAGGACCTATTAACTCACCATGATTTTTGGCTAACTGCTCGGCAGAACAACCAGGGAATCATGTTTGTGTTACACATAGAACAGTTGTCTGACTGTCCACAGCATAATTTTGTATGCCTAAAGGGAGATGAAAATCTGAAGATGTCTGAGCTCAAATAGATGAAATTGCTTAAGAAAATCTCTCTAATGCTACTGTTATTCTGAGACATAAAGTCTAGCATTTTCCCCCCGAATATATTGAATTATTAAACTATATATGTATTCTCATATATGACATAAAAGGAAAGTGTGTCAAAAATATTAAACAGTATCATAGGCCAACCCCAAAAAACACAAACATATAGATTTGTTAAACTGAACTTTGTATGTATTCATTTTTGCCACTATTCATTTTTGCACAATTTCAAAATGTACGACCCTCTATCTCCACACTGGCCTAAGCTAAATCAGCCACAATTGGTTGTTCAGAGTACTCTGGAGTATTTGTACTTTCTCAAATGTCAGTCAGTACATCTTAGAATTGTATGTTAATTATTTAAAAACAATTACACAACATGCTGTTTTGGTGTTCAGGTTTTCCTTGCATTTTTCCTAGTTGCATTGATTTGTACATCTTGCTGACAAGTTTTGGATCTTCTTAAAAACCCAGATGTCAAACACTATATATCAGACCTAAATATTATAAATGCTTTGTTGAATTTGAGAAATGGACAAATACTATATGCAACTCTAAAATAGCAGTTATTTTTAGTTGTTTGGTTTTTTTGGTTATTTTGCATGACAACAGGCTGGCCAAGTTAACTGTCCACATCCATAAACTGGCAGCCTCTCCAATCAATGTATGTGTTCCATGTTTATCTTAATCTCTCTGAAACAGAAATCATATTACATAAGATGATTTCCAAGCAACTGCATGTTCATTGTCTAATTTTGGTTGTGGTGGGGTGTCAATAAATAAATGCTTGGATTATTTCTGATTGGAGAAAATTTGAATATGCATGAATATTATTTAGACTGTAGAACTGATTTGAGGAATGACATTTATTTATAGAAAAGAGTGTATTCATAATTATTTGAAATAAGATATATTTTATTATTTGAGACATGCTAGTTTTTTTTACTAGCCTTCTAGGCCTCAGGACCTGGTAGATCTACTGTATTACATACAGAAGAACTGAGGATCAGTCCCTGGTATCTATAGTTAAAAGAATCTCAGGTAGTGATTTGAGAGAAAAGCCAATGAATGAAACCTTGAATTAGAGCAGAATAGATATGCCACTCACATATACACCATCATCTGGCCCTATCACCTTCTTGATATGTTGTTATTGTTGTGTGCCTTCAAATCATTTCCAAGTTATGATGACCCAGAGGCGAACCCAAGATCACCCACTGGGTTCCCATGGCCAAGCCAGGATATGAAACTTGGTCTCCAGGGTTGTAGTCCAATGCTATAACCACTACACACCACACTGGCTCAACAACATCAACAACACTCAGCCTAGTTGGTTGCACTTATGTTGATAATTTTCTCCAAAACTTTTATCCCTCTTTAGTCCATGATATAAGCCTAGGGCTTGCAGTCCTCCATGGAAACATGTTTGAGAGTATGTGCAGTAGACGGAGGCAAGACAACATTGAAAGTGGTTGGAGCTACAGTCATTCACTCATTTATTCAAGAAACATATTCAGGGGTAGCCCTGTTGGCCATACAGCAAAATATAATAAAATACAAAATTCACAAAAGAACAATACTTTTATTGCATTATTGCCCAGCCAAAATGCACAAAAGACATCATGCAAGCTTTCTTAAGCTTCACTGGCTTCTTCATCAGGCATCATATGTTAAAAATCATATGTTAATAATAATAATAATAATAAATTTTATTTTTATCCCGCCCCTCTGCATAGCAATCGGGGCGGCTCACAACAATTAAAATACAATAATTGAAATACATTCAATAAAATACATTTAAGTATCCCGATCCCTCCACCCATCCCTCCCACCCCTTAAGACCGAATTAAACTAGAAAAAATTTAAAACAAAGTCAGTAAAAACAAAATAATAAGAATAATAGAGACGACACAACAGAAAGTCTGGGGAGAGGATTCGATATTCATTCCTCAAAAGGGTCAATCTGGGAATGCCTGCCGGAAAAGATCCGTCTTAACTGCTTTCTTAAAAGCAGTGAGTGTTGTAATAATCATACAGATTACAAATCCTCACATAAGATACCGTTTTTAAAAAGTGAGCAACATCTATGTCAGTACTGTTGTAATTATACTTGCGAAAGAGCCTTGTATGTAGGTTTTCTCTCAGTTTGTACTCTGTAGGTGTTCCAGCCTGAAGTAGTTGCAGAGGTAGATTAATACTGTTGGTCATTAGGTGACCAATAAAGAGCCCTAATTATCCTAAAGGCACCTGATCCAGTCTGATCTTATAAACTAGGATCAGTCCTGGTTAGCACTTGGATGGGAGACTATCTGTGAATACTGGCTGCTGTAGGCTATATTTCAGAGGAAGGAACTGGCAAAACCACCACTTGAGTATTCCTTGCCTAAGAAAACGTTATGAAATTCATGAGGTCACCATAAATCAACAGGTGATTTGAAGGCACATACACACACACACCAGGGTGTGAACTAGATGCAAAGTTACAAAAAGAAGATAGAAGAGGACAGGGCAAATGAACATAACACAGAATAGTAGAAACTGGAGATTTCTGGAGACAACAGTGATAGCAAAACTGAGCAGAACTGGATAGAAACCATGTTTTCTAATCTTTCCTCTCATGTCTCTTGCATAGTTGCTTATCAAAACAGCACTGTACCTGTGTGTTGCAGGGCTACATGCTTTACTCATGCTAGAAGGGAGGAGGATGCTTAGAACTGCAAAAGCACAGAAGTGTGCTTTTAATCTATCATTTCTTCTTTGTACTAACTTTAATAAGATTTTTTATATGCTTTTCCAAATCTAGACACAAAAATACAAGCATATTTTTCTAGGCATTCTGGTGGCCTTACCTACAAACAGTGGCTAGGAACACAAGCCAGTTATATGAGAACAAAAGGATTTTGGACTTGTTTTTCTTAGAGTTAACTCTTCCTGCTACATGGCAAAAGCAGCTGGTGATTTGTATGGCAATCTGTTGTTCAAAGGAAAGTCAATAATTCCACTGGGTTAAGACAGGCCCTTAACGTGATCCTTAGTAGCTTCTTTGCAGTGATCTAGTCCAGATGTTGCAATATTAGTTCTGGTAAACCACATATACTAGTGAAAAGCAAGCACTGATCCTTTATGTTTTCTCTTCCCCTTCTTTTTTCTTTCCTTATTTTTTTATAAACCAAAATGTTTAGGGTTTTTTAAATTGCCATTTCCCATTATGGTGAAACTAAGAAATTGTGATTTACTCTAAATACAAGCCATGGTTTGATATCCTGCTTTGTAATCAGAAAGTAAACCAGGGAGCTAAATTAAATTACTAGTATTCACTGGAGAAGACCCATTGAATCAATGATTGCATGGTAATTCAGCAGTTATGTAACTGTCATTGATTCAGGAAAAAATGCAGGGGTAGCTGTGTTGGCCATTTAGCAAATTCAAACAAAAATCCACCAGTGATACCTTTGTTGGCCAACCAAAATGCACATTATACTTGTTGCAAGCTTTCGAAGCTCCATTGGCCTCTTCATCAGGCAAAATGTTACAAACCAAACAGAAGAAAAAATGGAGATATTAGTAAGATGCTTACATTTTGATGTTTCTGGCCTTAGTTAAGGACTGGAGGAGGAGGGATCAGCCTGCAAAAGATACCCTCCACTTACCATCTTAACTAAGGACAGGAACATCAAAATGCAGGCATCTGGCTAACATCTCCATTTTTTTTCTCCTGTTTGGTTTGTAACACCTTGCTTGATGAATAAGCCAGTGGAGCTTCGAAAGCTTGCAACAAGAATATTGTGCATTTTGGTTGGCAAACAAAGGTATCACTATTTGGCATTGATTCAGTAGGTCTACTCTAGTTGAGACTAGCAACTGGATTTAGCCCAGGGGTGAGAATCATGTGGTCCTGCAAATGTTGTTGGACCTAGCAGGTATATAGTGAAGGATGCAGAAGATTGCAGCCCAACATCTGCAGGGCTACATAATTCACACCCCTGATTTAGGGGGGATGGAGTCCAGGACGCCCTGGGACGGTGTGCCACTGGAGTGAGGCAGCCGCACTGCGGCGCACCGGCGGCGTCCCTGAAAGGAGCGCAAAAATAGCGCTCCTTTCAGAAGTCAGGGAAAGTGTGCCCTAAACGCATAGGGTGCACTTTCCCTGACTTTTCCGCCGCAGCGTGTGAGGACGCTGTGGCGGGAGGTTGCCCTGGGAGCGCTGGCCATGCAAAACATTCAGTAAAAGTATAAATATAAAAGTTATTTTAAAAACAATTAAGCAAATTATAAAGTTCATAAAATTACACACTAAAATCATTAAAATTTATTAAAATACTACATACAAGCTTTAAAACAGCACTGCACAGCATTGAAAGCCTACCACAGTCAGTCCCTTAAAAGCCAGATGGCATAAAAAATATTTTAACTTGCTGACAGAAGGAGAGCTCCAAAGTTTGGAAGCAGCCAGCAAGAAGGTTCTCTCCCTTATTAACACCAAACAAGCCTTAGAAGGTGGTAGGACAGAGAGAAGGGCCTCCCCAGAAGATCTTAGAGCTCCAATGGGGGGCTGTACAGATCGGCCAAAAAGGCTGGCCTGGGGGTGGAGTGGGGGCGTGGTGACCATGTGCCAGGCATCCCAACTCCCCCTCGATGCCACAGTCACGCCGCCCACCCAACCAGATGGCAGGAGGCATCAGGGCACTCCCTTGGCACAGCGTTCACACACGCTGCACCAGAGGAGTGCTAAAAAGCTGCCACCGCTGCCACAGGAAGGGGGGCTTTTTACGGCTCTAAAAAGGAGTGGCATTTGCCAGCTCTTTTTAGAGCGGCAAAGCACCAGATTGGGGCTGTGGCATGCGGTTGCCACTACCCCTATCAAGCTGTGTTCAGCCCCACAGTCCTTCATATAGCCTAGACCCAAGCCATATAGGTCATCACCAGCACTTTGAACTGTGCCTGGAAATGGACTGGCAGTCAAAGGAGCTGTTGCAACAAGGGAGTTAAATGCTGCTTGTAGTCTGCCACAATTAACAATCCAGCTGCTGCTCTTTGGGACAACTGAAGTTTCTCAGCATGCTTCAAAGGCAGCTGCACATAGAGCATATTACAATAATTCAACTGGGATGTTATCAAGGCATTTGTTTTGTGATCAAATTCAACTTCTCCAGGAATTGCACAATTGGTGCACTAGCTTTAACTGTGCAAATGTACTCCTGGACACCACTGAGACCAGGCCCTACAGGCTCAGGCCTGAATCTAGGAGTACCTCCAAACTGCAAACCTGTTTTTTCAGGAGGAGTATAGCCCCATCTAACAGTCTGAATTCCTATTCCCAGATCTACTTTTCAACTGACCAAAAGCACTTCTCTCTGGATTATGCTTCAGTTTGTTTGCCCTCATCCAGTCCATTACAACTGTGAGACACTGGTTTAGCACAGAAACAGCTTCCTTGGAGTTAGGTGGAAAGGAGTAATAGAGCTAGGTATCTTCAGCATACTGGTGACAAAATTGTGTATTAAATTATGGGTGGTGAGGATATTATTTATGTGGGCATAAACATTTATTCATTATCTAAGAAGCCACGGTTAATCAGACCAATATTGTTCCCTGCACTGGGCCAGCATGTCCTTTGATTTTCAAGTTTCAAGATGCAGGTCAGTTGACAGAAAAGATAAAGCTTGGAAATGTAGAGGGGATATATAATTTTTAATTAGCTAATTTTAAAAACACTAAAAATAATTACAAGTTTTTAAAGACTGACAAATTTTAAATTCTGCCGTAATTTCTAACAGAACACCAGAGTCTCATAACTTTGATGTCATAAATATAATGCATGACATTCAGAGTATGCAGTAATTGCAACACAGAATGAATGCCCACTACAGAAATCTTGAGAGAATGAATAGGGTAGCTTTGGAAAGCTGTACAAGACTGGGGAGCGGGGTGTCCAAAGGCTTATTAATAGTTTTAGAGAGAAGGACTGAGAACTTATTTCCATGCTCGTACACTGTGTTCATCAAAGAACCTGGATTAATTCTATTTTAAATCCCCTGTGAGAGGCTATCTATTCAAAAGAATGCCTGGATAAATCCTCCTTGGCTTGCAATCATTTCAAGTGAAATTTTAAATCCTGAAAAAGTGAGAAAGTGGATGGGTGAATGTAGCCACAGTCTTCCTTATTCTTGATCCTGTTCCATGGCCAGAAATGTGCTTTTGAATAATTGCTTTTGCTACTCTGCTTCTTATAGGGGGAAAAACATCAAAGTTTGGGCTGAGTCAAAATATTGTCTTTATAGTTTTGTATGTTTATTGTGCTAAATTCCAATGGTCTGTTTCTGCAAATGCTAAACTCTGTAGCTCTGGAGCATGATCAAGTGCCATGGGAGAGCCACTGGTGCTACATGAGGAATTTTTAAAATGAACGTTTCTGTGAGCCTGAAGTACCACCTCCCAGGTCAGAGACCTTGTATGTCAGAGACCTGCTGTGAGGACTCCCTCACCATCCAGCAGAAATGAAGGTTTTGACTCACTTTACTCTCATATGATTTTTCATATTTCAGGGTTGTGTGTGTGTGAAAACATACCTAAAACACATCCTTTCCCCCCTTTATTTTTGCATATCCACCCAAGCTTTCTCTGTAAGAACCTGGGCAGGAAGGCAAAAATCCCTCTGAAACTGAAATCAAAATAGTATTTTGCCCCCTACTTTTATTGAAAGATGATAAATCTCTCTGTTTTGTTTCTTTTTTTCAAAGGAGACAATAAAATCTGTGTGTATTCTTTACATCCTTACCAGCCAGGAGTCCCAATTCTTGAAGGCTGTCTCTGTTTCCTAACGATAGTCTTTAACAGAACTATCTCCAAATAGCTTCAGCACCTTGGATAGTTCTTTTAAATTTTTAAACTACAACCCAGAGTGGATGCCCCACCCCACCAACATGGGACCCACTAGCTAACAGTGGTATTGAGTTGTGACAGCTTGTTGTTGTTAGCTGCCTTCAAGTCAACTTCAACCCATGACAACCCCATGAATGAGATGCCTCCAAGTTACCCCATCCTCAACAGCTCTGCTCAGGTCCTCATGGCCATGTCTTCACTGATGGAGTCAAACTATCTGCAGTGCAAGTCTTCCACTCTTACTGTTGCCCTCCACCTTTTCAAGCATTATTGTCTTTTCTAGTGAGTTCTGGTTTCTTATTAGTCTTGTACCATCCTAATTTTAGTATGCAGTTCCTTCATAGCTACCCTTCCAAGTCCTAATGTTCTGATTTCATTACTATTGTCTCCACTGATTAAAGATTGAGCCAAGTATGAAAAATCTTGAACTATTTTAATGTCTTCATCATCTGTTTTAAAGGTATCTAAATCTTCTGTGGTCCTTATTGACAGTACTAAGAATCATTTGTGATGCAGAGATACAACAGAAGTAGGCAATGCCTGGAACAGTTTAATTGTTCAGAACCTCAGAAGATGGGCTTCTCTGGGCATCAGAGTGTTTAACTACAACCAAAGAGCCCCCGGTTCAAATATGCTACCTCAGCCATAAAGCTCACTGAATGACATCACTGTTTCTCAACCACATATACTTTGCAGATTTAATGTAAGGATACAATTGTGGGACAAGAATGCCTAAAGATCCATGGAGGAAAAGCCAGGATATAAATGTAATAAATAAAATTCTAAAAATGTTCTTACTCTGTTACATAGGAAGTCAATCTTCCTCTTTAGTCTTTCTTCTCACTTCTAAAAAAAATCAACATTGTATCATCTACAGTAGAAAAACATTGGCCTACAGTGTCTGAGAAACATTTGTTGTTTTGTAGTTTACTGCCCACGAGTCAGTCTTGACCCATGGCAATGCTATGAATGAGACATCTCCAAGAACCTCTTTCCTCCACTGCTTTGCTTAATTCCTGCAAATCCATACCCATGACCTCCTTAATAGAGTCCATCCATCTAGCATGGGGCCTTCCTCTCTCCCTGCTTCCCGCCACCTTTCCCAACATTATTGTCTTTTCCAATGAGTCCTCCCTTCTCATGACGTGTCCGAACTATGACAGTTTGGTCATCTTGGCTTCTAGGGAGGTTTCCGGCTTGATCTGCACTGGGACCCATTTGTTTGTCCTTTTGGCCATCCATGGGATCCTCAACACTCTTCTCCAGCACCACATCTCAAATAAGTTGATTTTCTTCCTATCATCTTTCTTAACTGTCCAGCTCTCACATCCATACATGGTAAGAGGGAATACAATGGCTTGTATGATTCTAAATTTTGTGCTCAGTTGTATATCTTTGCATTTTAGAATTTTTTCTAGTTCTTTCATAGCCACCCTCCCCATTCTTAGTCTTCTTCTGATTTCCTGGCTGCAGTCCCCATTCCTATCAATGTTTGATCCCAGGTATGGGAATTCTTTTACTATTTCTATTTCTTCATTGTCTAGGTTGAACTTCTGAAGGTCCTCAGTGGTCATTATTTTTATCTTCTTTATGTTCATCATTAAGCCTACCTTTGCCCTTTCTTCTTTGATCTTCCTTAGTAGGTGTTCCAGGTCTGTGAGGTTTTCTGCTAGTATTACGGTGTCATCTGCATATCTTAGATTGTTGATATTCCTTCCTTCTATTTTCACTCCTCCTTCTTCTATATCCAAGCCTGATTTTCTTATAATATGTTCTGTATACAGGTTGAACAGATAGGGTGAAAGGATACAGCTTTGTCTGACCCCTTTGCCAATTGGGAACCACTCTGTTTCTCCGTGTTGTGTTCTGACTCTTGTCCTGAGTTCAGATTCTTCATCAGGACTATCAGATGTATTGGCACTCCCATGACTTTAAGGGCGTCCCATAGCCTTTCATGGTCTATGCAGTCAAAGGCTTTGCTATAGTCTATAAAGCACATGCTGATTTTCTTTTGGAATTCCCTGGTGCGCTCCATTAGCCATCATATATTTGCAGTATGGTCCCTAGTGCGTCTTCCTTTCCTGAATCCCACTTGGACCTCCATATATGATTGGACTCTATGTTGCAAGATTTTGAGCATGATTTTGCTTGCATGGGAGATCAGTGCTATGGTTCTATACTTGCTGCAACAAAATCAGGATTTTTCCATACAGTGCATCCAGAAAAAAAAATATTCTAATAGGGATGTATCTTATATTATACCTCAAAATTTGTTAATTTGAAGGCTGGGTAAACACCTTCCCATGGTTTATTAGGTTGATCATGAGACCAGAGTCTTGGATTTCCAAAATGCAACTACAGTTTAGAACACGAAAAATAATCTTAAATAGGAAACTTAATTCAACAAACGTGCAATAAAATGTCATTCAAAGAATTACCTCCTTTAATTTTTTTCTGTGGGACAAGTTAATGTTAGCAAGTACATTTGCTTATGCACACTCAGGGCACAGGCTTCTGTTCCTGATACAGAAAGATAGGCTGACTGACAAGGTTCTGCTTGCTGAGGCAGAGCAGGTAAAGTGTTTCCCTTCTCATCTCATCCTCTGCAGCCATCAGATCAAGATGCACAGTAACTCTAGTCAAGCTATCTGACACCAGAGGCTGAAAAACCACATACACCTCCATGTCTCCCTGACCCTAGAGCAGCAAATTAACAAACTTTGTAGTGTTCTACTCATGACACTCTGCTGTTCACTGGCTGAGGTGGATGCCTTATTCTGCCTAATGGTAGGGCCATCCCTACCAAAGACAGTTAATTTACTGCTATCAGGTGGCATCATTTATACTGACTATCACTGATCCTTAGTGTAATATTGGTTGAATGCATTGCTTTATCATGGGTTTGCTTGGAAGAGACAGAAATTCATTTAGTTTCAACATGTTTGTTTCAGCCACAGCAAAGCCCCATATCTTACAGTCTAAATCCTGTTGCTGGTTAAAACTAGAGTACATCCAGTGAATTGATGGAACTTAGGGCCTTTACAGACTGAAGAAATAGTGCAGCTTGAGGCCACTTTAACTGTCCTGGGTCAGTGCTAGGGAATATGGGAATTTTGCATTAACTCTCAGCTGAAAAGAAGATTTGCTAGTAAGTTGGAGAACCCTATACCCTTTCCATTTTCCATTTTCCTCCCTCCCAAATGAATGTAATATAAAATGAATTCAAGTATCTGCTGTGTTGCCTACATAACATGAATCGGATTCTATAAATATCTGATTGTATCTTCTCTGGCCTCACATTATTTTACTATCAAAAGGCCATAACAGTATGAAAGTACTGTGCCAATAAAATCATGCAGCCCTTCTTTGAATCTTACTCTTGCATACTGACATGCTCAAGTGGCTTCTTGCTTAATACTATACTTGTTTGATGGTTACTCCTGCACTACCTATCTGTTATCAAAAAAAGTCAAACATTAACAGAGAATATAAATGTTGCACAAATGTATTAATCAATTCATGTCATGTTTAACTGAGTGCACTTTGACAATATGCAGTAAATTTTTAGAACCAGAAATGCCTGCTGAGGCCATTCATTCTGAAGACATCCTTACATTTCTCAGCAAACTGGTTTAAAGAACCTACCAAAAGAAACAACATTCAGTAGCCACAGGAGTAGGAATTGTATCAGAGATTTTCAGAGTGCTTGATCTTGCTAAGCCAATCTTGTGCAGGAAGGGGATAAACCCCTTGTGATTATTAAGCTTTTGAAGTAATTATATTCTTAAATATTTACTAACTTCTCTTAAAGGTTTTGCAAATTAGGATTCATTTTTCATTCCTCTCCTTCCCTATTTCTTCCTAGCTCCTTGTGGTCAAAATGAAACCAGAGAGGATGGCAAAATAATCCAGCTACCTCCCTGCAAGACAGGAGCATGGATTGTTCCAGCCATCATGGCTTGCTACCTGTTGGTTGCAAACATCCTTCTGGTGAACTTGCTGATTGCTGTTTTTAAGTGAGTTTCATAACTTTATATGTGTATCTGTTTGTGTAAAAATTCAGTGACTGTTGACAAGGCCAGATTAAGATGGCAGGGCCCTTGAAGCAGTTCCTAGAATAGGACCCCTTTGTGCATGTGTGTAGACTATTCTTGGAGCAGTAGCACAGAAATTAAATATCACAGTAAACAGCAGCACATTGTTGTTTTTTCCTTGTGAGAACCCATTTTCAATAACTTTGATGAGACTGGCAACCTGATCACATGCTAATGCTGTTCAGTTATTCAGTTAACTCACAAAATATTGTTGACATAGGAACACTTGGAATTTTCCTGGTCAAGATGAAAGTCAGAGCCAAGATCTGCCCCCCCAGGGGTGGCAGACCTATTGGAATGGTCCGCCCTCGAAGGCTAATGGAGCCTGTTGGATTCCAGAAAG
>CM034703.1:90642543-90669229 GCA_020142125.1 Phrynosoma platyrhinos
AGTAGGGGATCTTGAGACTGTTGTGCATGCGTTGGTAACCTCACACCTCGACATCTGTAATGCGCTCTACATGGGGCTACCCTCGTGCTCGATTCGGAAACTACAACTAGTCCAAAATATGGCGGCCAGATTAATATCTGGAACATCTAGGTGGGACCATATTAGCCCGGTATTAAGGTCCCTCCACTGGCTGCCTATTAGTTTCCAAACCCAGTACAAGGTGTTGGTTATTACCTTTAAAGCCCTAAATGGCTTGGGTCCAAGCTATCTTAAGGACCGCCTCCTCCCATACAGTCCTCCCCGCACTCTCTGGTCCTCTGGGAGGAATCTGTTACAGCCTCAGAAAACGAGGCTGGTGACTACCTCCCAGAGGGCCTTTTCTGTAGTCGCCCCCAAACTATGGAATGGCCTGCCAGAGGAGATCCGTCAATTGACATCACTGGACAGCTTCAAGAAGGCTGTCAAGACGGATCTCTTCCGGCAGGCCTTCCTGGAATAATCCACTGGCTCAACCTCCTCTCTGGAGATGCCCCCTCCGTTTTCGACCAGGCCTTTTTTTTCGAGCCAGCACCTTTTTTCTTTGGTTATTAATGTGTACTTATTTTATGTGGAGGTATTTACCTTCTTTGTATGTTGTTTTTAATATGTGTTGGTTTAATAACTTTTTAAGGGGGGGAAACTGTTCTTAGTCTGATGTATGATGTTTTTATGATGTAAGCCGCCCCGATTGATCCCAGAGGGGCGGGATATCAAATAAAAATTATTATTATTATTATTATTATTATTATTATTATTATTATTATTATTATTATTATTATTGAAGAGAAAGCAAGTGACACCTTTTCACCTTTATCAGGGGGGCCTTGCTAAGTGAGAAGCCTGGAACAATTGCACTGATTGCACTACTGATGTTCTGGCCCTGACTATAGTAACCATGATAGGAAAATGCTCCGGGACTGAATGAATCAAATGGGATTATAGTTATTGATAGGGTCAGTGGCACATTTACATGATTAGTAACTCAGATTTATTGTGGGGTAATCCAGGAAGGAAACTTGTGAATTGGTAAAAACAGGATTACCTTTTGTTTCTCAATAATTCCGAGAGTACTCTTCTGAAAGGAGAGATCTGACCAAGGGTTCTTCCTCAAAGCCAAGATAGGCTTGATGCAGGAAACTGTTGAAGGTTGCCCAGTTAAAAACAAGATGCATAATTATATTTATGTTTGAATATATTTAGGGAGATTTGGGCTGCTTTATGTCTTCTGGTTTTTAAAATAATTTCTAAAAATCAACATGTTAGCAACAAGCTACTAATGTGTGAGATGACACATTAGTAAGTAATGAGCAACTTGTTGCTTTAAAATAAAAGAAAGGTAACAGTAAGACATTAAAATTTTGCAATAATAGCCCCAAGTTCTGTTCTTTGCTACCTGTTTTCTGATGCTTAACTGAACATCAAGTTCTCAGGCTGAGATTGAGCCAAGTTGCTCCTCAATTTTAGAAGTGATCTTTAATTGTTCTTAAAGTTTTATTCCTAAATTATTTTAATTAATTCTCTTTGGGAGCCACCTTGGGTCCCACTTTAGGGGAAATGCTACATAGAGATGAAATTAAGAGAGGGTGAGAGAGAGAGTTAGGAGCTTATCTCTCAGGCAAACAACCTGGCATCAGCCCAATGGGATGCAGCTGGGACATATGATGCAGGCGGGAATTATTGCATTGTAATTCACCACCCGATTCCGCTGGGCAACAGTGTCCCAGATCCCAGCCGTGCTGAGCCTGATGGTTTTTGAAAACGGAAGCTAACCAAATTAGCTCAGCAAGCCTGGGACCCAGGACACTGTCCTCCAAGGAATCAGCAGCTAATTACAATGTGATAATTCCTGCCTGCATCATGTGAACCAGCTGCATCCTGTTGAGCTGATGCTGGGTTTTTTGCCTGAGTAATAGCACCAGAGCTCAGCTTCCTTGGGCAGCAAATAGGGACCCATCCCAGCAAAACCTACCACTATTACATTTACCCTGGGCTCTCTCCCCAAACAGTAGAGGATGCAAGTTTCCATTTTCAATTTCTGCAGTAACCTGGAGCAAAACTATGGCAAGCATTATGGGGCATCAGTGGCATCATCAGCGGGGTGCGGAAAAGGACCGGCCTGGGGGTGGAATTGGGACAGGGCAACTGCACACCAGCTGCTCCAAATCCACCTTGACTCTGCATGCCCTTCTGCGCCAAAAGGCTGCAAAAGAGCCAGTGTGGTGGCTCAAAGCGCAGCTTTTTGCTGCCCCCAAAAGGAGTAGCATTTGCCCACCCTTTAGGGGGCAGCAAAAAGGAGGATCGGGGTCGTGGTGTGTGGTTGCCAGAGCCGCCCCTTATGGGCCATGTGCATTGGCCCTAAATCTCTTTTTAACTTATACTTATTATCCATCATTCAAGTGTTTTAAAGTACTGTAAAGTTCTAAATCTCACAAATTGACCTTACTACATATACCTAATCACTACTTAATCTCCTTACAACATATCTTATCAAAACACACTTATAAAATATATCTACTGTATATTAGTGTCAAATACCAAATTAAATTAATGTAGTAATATTTCAGTGTAGTAATGTGGATGAAGGACTCGGGAGGAAGGAAGTTGGGGATTTTAAGAGTTTAGTTTTCTTTTAGTGTAGTGGTTCTGGGGAAGGAGGGGGTGAGATGATGGGGTTGATGTTTGATTGTCTCATTGCTTGTTTATGTAAAGTATTGAAATGACAAATAAAAATATATAACAAAAAAATGAGTAATGTGAAATGGCCCTTAGTGACATGCCAAGGTATGGTTTTATTCTGAGATAATTAATAAGATAAAATGAGTTGATAAAGTGAAGATAGAGCAGATATATATGAGAAACTTTATGAATATTTCTGGTAATTTTAGTTCTACATTATCTCTTTCTATAAATGCAACCTTCTTTTTAGATGTACCCCAAATGTTTAAAGTTTTCAATTAAAAATGTAACTTACAAATGCAACAAAGAAATGTTTGAATGTCTGTTAGTAAATCTGTCAAAGAGTCAGGACTGGTTACCATTCCGTACTGCATATACACTCAGGTTTTCTGCTGTGCCACATGTGTAATGGCTTCAGTATTGCATATGGTATCTGGGGATGTAGCCACACTACAGAATTAAAGCAGTTTTACACCACTTTAACTGTCATTAATCTTTCCTACAGAAGCCTGGGATTTGTAGTTTGGTGAGTTATTCAGCCTGGTCTGTCAGAGAGATCTGGTGTCTCACCAAGCTACAAATCCAAGGCAGAGGGATTCTGGAAGATAGAGTCATGGCAGTTAAAGTTGTGTCAAACTGTTTTCATTCTGCTGTGTGGCTACACCCTAAGAAGGTAGTTCTGTTTATCAGAGGCCAATGTCTTCCTCTTTTCTTGTTTCAGCAACACATTCTTTGAAGTTAAATCTATATCTAACCAAGTATGGAAGTTTCAGAGGTATCAGCTCATCATGACATTCCATGAAAGACCAGTCTTGCCTCCTCCGCTAATCATCTTCAGTCACATGACTATGATATTTCAACACATATGCTGCAGATGGCGAAAACATGACAGTGACCCAGATGAAACAGACTATGGACTGAGTAAGTTTCATGCAGCTGATCTTTCACAGATATGAAGTGGGGGAAGTCTGGAAGACTTACTCAGATTAACTTGTCTGCTTCCATCACTTTAGAGAACAGCTAAGGATGATAACAAGGGCATCAGCACAAGAGCACAACTTGTGTGTAAAGTGTTGTGACTTGAGGCAGATAAAATATCTGTACTGATGCATAGATCCAGCTAACCATGTTGGGAAATGCCTGTGCAATTTGGCATTTCCCAACATGGTGAGAGCCATTTCATTAGTATAACATGCAAAATGAACCTTAGAAACCTTGGATTGAGATATGAAAGAAAATCAGCTCATCTATTTTATCATAAAGAGATATAAAGGAATTCTGTAGCACTTTTGAGACTAACAGAGAAAAAGAATTTTTAACATAAACTTTCATAGATTCCATTCTACTTCATCAGATGCAGTACTACTGCCTCTAATTTATGTAGACTATCTTACATTCACCATGATCACGAGGAAGCTGCTTTACAACAGGGTTAGACAAATTCTCACTCTAGATCAGCATTGGCTACTTTGCCTGCCTTCAACTCTCTCTTGGATCTCTCAAAAAAATCTTTACTGATCACCCATCTTTCCATGATCACTTCCACGATATATAACTATAGCATTTTGATACTCCTTTAAGTGTGGTAGCTGCATCGTATGGAATCCTGAGATATTTAGTTTGGTAAGGGAGAGAGTGAGAAGAACTGGCAGTATCTGCTGAACTTGATCCCCTTCCCCACTGCTATTCCCTTCTCCTTTTGTGTGATGTCTTTTTTAGACCTAAGCCATTCTGAGAGAGTTTTGCCTTTGTGGCAGAAGAGAGGGATATAATACTCAAAATGAATGAATCAATGTAACACATAATACCCTAAAGGCCCTAGGTCCCATCTGATCTTGGAAGCTAAGCAGGATCAGCCATGGTTAATACTTGAATGGGACACTGCCTAAAAATACCAATTGCTGTAGGCAATATTTCAGAGGAAGGAAATAACAAAACCACCTTGGAATATTGCCTGTCTAAGAAAACCTTATGAAATTTATGGGGTCACTCTAAATCGACAGGTGGCTTGAAGACACTTATACATACACACCCAACACACTACAACTCTTCTGGAAGAGAAATCTAAAAAACTACAGATTCCAGGATTCTATGGAGCCATGGCAGTTAAAGTGTTATCAAAATCCAACAATTGGGTAGTGTGAAAGAGAGTTGTGTCAAGATGGCATAGATCTTCTACAAGCAAGCCACATGTTCCAACATCAAGCCCTCTCCAATCAGCAATATATAAAACTATTAAACAAAACATCAAAATAGCTGTGAAATGACAACATAAATACAACCATAACAACTGAAACAGTAAAACAGCAACTAAATGAGCAAACTTTCAGTTGTGAGTTATTTCAAATGACCTCCAAAACAAATGTTGATTCACTATCTAAAACTCAGTATGGAAAGAACCAGGCAGATACTTCTCCCAGGAAAGAGTTTCATTATATGGATGCTGCTGAAAAAAAACTGTCCTACACAGAAACCTATTGCTTTGGAAATATGGAGAAGGTCTCCAAAGATCACCTTAGTAAAGTACACTGATAGCTTTACTTGGGAGACAGTAGTGTCTAAAAAACAGTAGGGCTTTCAAGTCAAACACCAACAGTTTAAAGTGGCCCCATAAGCAAATTGGGAATCCATGATATTGCTACAGAACTAGAGTTATATGCCCCATATAGCCTAATTCAATTGATACCACTTTCTGAACCAGTTGCAATTTTCACACTTTGCAATGGCGATTATTATTATTATTATTATTATTATTATTATTATTATTATTATTATTATTATTTGTATCCCGCCCCTCTGAGAACAATCGGGGCGGCTATGTGGCAACTCCACATAGAGTGATTTACAGCAATTTCCTTGAAATCCCACCTGCAGCTGAGTAGTGTTTGGCTTTGATCATATAAAGCAATACAAAAAGAGCATGTTATACCATCACTAGGGGTCTAGTAGTGTGTGGATAGTGCTTTGACATATAAGCAGCTGTGTGAAGAGATACCTGTGTGGTTCAGGACACAAGAGCTAATCCTCAGTGTGCTCAATAAGTTAAGTAGAATTAAGTAGAAGTGTCAGTAGAATTGAGTAAGTGGAACGCAGTGAGGAGTAGGAGTAAGTAACCAAGGCCCTGTATCCTGGTCCTGCAGCTGCAACAGCCTCCCCCTGTTACCTGGCCCTCCATTCCTGCACTGCAGCAGCTGTCTGCACAGGCATCCCACTGAGCCACCAGTCACTCACTTCTGAGGTCAGAATTAAGCATCCAGCTTTGATCACATTAATTTCAGAGCAAATGATCTGTGGCAGCAGTGGGCACACTGGGTGGCTCAGCAGGATGCCTGTGGAGAGAGGTGCTACGGCAATGGAGCAGAAGGCTTTGGAACTTCCTGATATATCCAGAGTAGCAGGTAAATTTTTAAAAATTGTTTTAAGGGTGTTATACCCTAGTTCTGGTGCAGAACATGCCAGACATCATCTGGAGTGTTTGTGCCAGAACCGGGATTTGGGAACCGAACCAAACAGGACAATGCCAGAATGGGGTCAGAGAGGAAACAGGCCTTTTGGCCCATGCAGACAAAGTCCAAGTCATCATACCAAATGCTACTGAGACTTCTACAGAAACCATGACAATCTCTACAAAACTGGTTTTCAGAGTGTAACATAAAATCAAAACCATAATGTCATGAATAAAATGTGACCTTTGCAATGTTCATGTAGGGTTAAAAATTTGGAAATATTGATCCCCAATTGGCTAAGGGATGGGAGATGCACTCTTAAATCCATAAAATGGGCAGGATCTTACAAAAATAATTATGCTTTTAACTGCAGCTTTGTCATTGCCTCATATGTCTTGTACAGAGCTTTTTATAACAGATGATGAACTGAAGAAGGTTCATGATTTTGAAGAACAATGCATAGAAGAATATTTCAGAGAAAAAGATGATAGATTCAATTCTTCTAATGATGAAAGAATCCGTGTTACCTCTGAAAGGTGGATAATTTTTGTATATGTTTTAAGTTTTGTCTATCTTACTATACCTGTTATTTTGTAAGGGACGCGGTGGATCAGTGGTTAAAATGCTGAGTCCGACAATCGCAAGGTCGGCAGGTCAGCAGTTTGAGACTCAAGCGCTGCGGGACTAGTCCCAGCTTCTGCCAACCTAGCAGTTCAAAAGCATGTAAAAGTGCAAGCAGATAAATATGTACCACTTTGGTGGGAAGGTAACAGCATTCTCTGCTGTCATGCTGGCCACATAATCACAGTCGTCTTTGACAATGCTGGCTTAGTAATGGAGATGATCACTGCCTCCTACAATTGGACATTAACAATCATGTCAAAGGGGAAACCTTTACCTTTTTACCTTTTATTTTATAAGAAAACAGCTGTAAAATGTTCTTTAGTATTCTGCACACTAGACAAAATTGGCAGTACCTTATGAAGATTGCTAATGGATAATGACATGAAGATAACTTTTGGTGACACAAGGGTTACCTCCTCACCTGATTCTGATTGGAGCCAAAATCTCTCCTGTGCTGACAGCTAGCAAGCTTAGGAGAAATGTTCCCATTAGTGCAAATGGATACTTTTTTCCTAAGGATTTTAGCTGTACATGAGTGGGAAGAGGGCTTGGTTCTGGTTCTGATTCATCTTCTTTGACTTTACATATATCCAAATACTCCACTATTGGAAATTTAGGCCAAGATTCTATTTGATGCTGGCAGAGCATTAAGCTCTTCTCATGTCCTTATGCATGAAGTCTGTCCTGCATGGTGGAGGTTATAGGATGACAGATTTAAAGGGAGCTTTCCTATTGCCCCCTGCAGCTGATGTTTGGGCTACGGATGGAGCTACATTCACCATTTGTCTGGCTGCCATTGGGCAAGCTGGAAAAAATGGTTAAACAAAGAGATACTAGATAGATGTGTAACAGCAGTGTAACTTTAGATTTATTTATTTAAATTATATCACACATTTCTCCCAATATGGGATCCAAGTCAGTGTGTAGAATATACTTTAATTAGACAAACCGCAGTCACCACTCCACATTTGTGGGTTTGACTTTTGCAGATTTGATTATTCACCATGCTGCGTTCTTCCCTGCTGCCCTGTGCTATTTTTAATAGGGACTACAAGCCTCGTGAGACTGAGAATCTGTGAACATGTGGCAAGGCTTGTAAGTCCCTATTAAAAAATGGCATAGGGCAGCAGTAGAGGTGGCAGCAAGCCCTGCCAGCCAGCTGCTTCTACCTTGCAAAGGAACCCAGTTGCCTCAAAGGCATCTACAGTGGGTTGAATCTGTGAATTTTTGTGTGTATTAAGTTTGGTTTGGGGGGTCTTAAGAGTTATTCATGTTTTCTCCACTTTTGTAGGAATTCTGTGCCCCTAACCCCCCAAAATATGGAGGGCTGACTGTACTGCCTTTCATACATCTGGTCTTTTCAATAGTTTGTCCTAGGATGGATAATATATCCTCTCCAGTTGTCAGACTTCAGCTCCTCTCAGCTCCTCTCAGCCCTTATGCAACATCTGGAGGGCCCCATGTTCCCTACCCTGATTTAATCCATAAAAATGGAGGAACCAGTACTTACACCTAAGGCTTCAGAAGCTCAAGTATGATAGTAGAATTTGCTTTTCTTTCAATATAACTTTGATATGTCTCTTAGAAGATATATCTTTTGTCAAAAATAAAAAATCCATCCATCTAAATTTTAAAAAATACATTTTATAAACCAACATCAATCTACTAGATTTTTTCTTTATTAGCTTTTTTTAAATTATCTCTTTACATTACAAAGAGAATACACTAAAGCAATATATTATTTTAAGTCATAGTCTATGAAAGATATGTCATTCTTTATTTTTGAAGCTGAATATTTGTAACAATTTATAGAAAAATATTAATGATAAAGAGTAAATCCAAATTTTCTTGACATGTGTTCTCATGGGATAACCTGAGATATTTCAGCTAAGCAGATATGGCATTCCAGTAGGCTGATTATCTTTGTGGAGATCTCAAAACTAAGGAAACATCTCTGTTTCTCTTTCATACACACACACACTCACCCTGATTATTATTGCTATAATAAGTACAATACTTAGATGGTTAACAGTCCCCAATTAGTAATTTGATGACCAATAAATCTAATTAACCTGCTTGCCATGTGTGAAACTAATTCTGCTTTTCTCTCTTCTCTTTGTCCTTATATAGGGTAGAGAATATGGCCATGCGATTAGAGGAAGTGAATGAACGAGAACACTGTATGAAGGCTTCACTTCAAACTGTAGACATCCGGCTTGCTCAGCTGGAAGACATGATAGGGCGAATGGCAACAGCATTAGATAAGCTAACTGGCCTAGACAGAGGAGAGGCCACTAAAGTACGATCTCGAACGTCCTCTGATTGTACTGACACAGCCTACATTGTCAGACAGAGTAGCTTCAACAGCCAAGAAGGAAACAGTTACAAACTTCAAGAGAGTATTGATCCCACAGGGGAGGAGTCAATGTCGCCAACCTCTCCAACAGTAACACCCCGCTTGAGAAGTCACTCCTTTTATGCAGTGAATATGAAGGACAAGTGTGGGTTGGAGAAGTTTGAAAGCATTTTTAAAGAAAGGTCTCTGAGCCTCCATCGTGCCAGTAGCTCTCATTCTGTCTCAAAAGAGCAAAAAATACCCTTAGTGCCTACAAGCACTCTGTCTATTGCCCCAGATTCCAGAAGGCCTTCCTCTTGCATAGACATTTATGTCTCTGCTATGGATGAGCTGCAGTCTGTAATAGAGCCCCTTGACAGTTCGATAAATATCCTAGGGACAGGAGACCCCGCTCTTCAAGCTCAGATAGCTTCCAGTGTCCTCTCAAGTAGTGCTTACATCAGCGGTTCTCCTGCTGACAGAATTTCAGGCAGGAGTATTGATTATGAAGATGTCTCTTCAGTAGAAACAAGGGTGTTTTCTTCAGACTACTCACAGGTCACAGAAAGCCAAAACCCATGGGAATCTGACCCTCCTTTATACCATACCTTAGAGCGGTCTAAAAGCAGTCGATACCTGGCCACATCGCCATTTCTTTTGGACGAAGCGCCCATCGTCAAATCTCACAGTTTCATGTTCTCGCCTTCTCGGAGCTATTTCAGCAGCCTAGGAGTGCCAGTCAAAACAGCAGAGTACACAAGCATCACAGACTGCATAGACACAAGGTGTGTCAGTGCACCTCAAACCATTGCAGAAAGATCCAGCTTCCCTGGGATTCATGGAGACAAAATTGATGACTTAGGATGCTGCCACCCTGAGAGGGAGGCAGAACTAAGTCACCCAAGCTCTGATAATGAGGATACTGAAGCCAAAGACAAAAAAGTGGTTTCCTTGTCATCTCAAGAAAGCAATACATCTAGAACACTGCCTAACAATATCCCTCTTCCAAAAATTGAACGGGCCAACAGTTATTCTGCAGATGAATCCAACTTGTTGTATGCACACACTCGGAAAAGCTACTCCATCAGTGATAAACTTGATAGGCAGCGCAATGCAGCAAGCCTCCGAAATACGTTCCAGAGGAGCAAGTCATCCAAACCAGATAACAGAGGGGACACCTTGTCCATGAGAAGACTCTCAAGAACAGGTGCCTTCCATAGCTTTGAGAGCAAGCACAGTTAGAGGTACAAGTGTGTGAAAAGGAAGATTGTCTGAGAATTCTCTGCTCTCTAACTCTTTTCTTTAGTAGAATGGAGTAACTTCAGACCGTGATATGTCAGCAACAGCTGGCAGCTGCCACCTCTCAAGTTAGCACTTTGTAATCTCAGTATCAATTACTGGGCTTCTATATCTTGACCTAGTTGACAATTGCACTCAGTGGGGGTAGGGGGGTGGGTGGAAAAATATAAAGATGTTATTTTTTAAAAAAGCCTTTATGATATCATGCATAAATAAGTGAAGAAATTAAGAAATCTGCCTTTGAAATAGGGATAGATTGTGTTGGGTTTTTTAAAAGAGAAACAAAATAACTGCATACAAAGTTGATATTTCCATTTTGATTCTGTTGGCTTTTACATCAGTACCATCTCTGTGATGGCTGATGAAGTATATCTTTGTATTATTCTACAGAAACCAAAAGCAAGCCAGTCCTTAACTTTCCCCAGCCTGTTCAAATCTCTGTACCTCTCTTTAATCATGGTAAAGAGAAATTAGCTGAACACTCTCACAGTTCACCAGTCTTTTTTGTATTAACTTATAGTGCCACAAATGTTTATATTTTCAAGAAGGGAAGAAAAGAGATGCCTTTTGTATAGCAGCATGAGGAAAAGGGAACAATTTATTTAATAAGTAGTCACATGGTTTCCTGTTATTAAACAGGCTTTTTAGCACAGTTGAGCAAGCTCAGGACGAATGTAATTAAGTGGAATAGTAAATATTTATTTTTTTAACCACACACATCATCAAGTTAGAAGGTATGTATTTTGTGGAATTCTGTTAAAATATCCTGGTGACAGGGTGAAAATAAGAGCAGAACTGATGCCATGTTCTCTGTTCTGTGCTACATTTTCATCTCATTCTTTTTAAGTATTTTCATTCACTGCTACTTTTGTTCTTTTTGTCATTGCAATGTTATTCTAACTGTTCTCCCATTTAGCCACCATTTTCTTTAATGTACGAGAACGTTACAATATTTATAGTACTGTATGTTATATGATCTGATCTTGGAGGAGCACAGAACAACAGAAGATGCTGAATGATGTTCTTCTCTGACAAAACAAAGGTTTGCAGAGGTTAGTTAGACCATGAAAGTGAAATTAGGATCCTGATACATGCAAAAGCCATTAAAAATAACAACAATTATGCTTCCATTGCATAGAAAAACAAAATAGCAAGACAGTAATACCGTGCCCTGCAATGAAAGTGCCAGCCGCATTGCACCACCCCACAGGCCTACTTGACATCAGTGTTCACATGAGGGTTGCAGGCACTGAAAGGGGTTCACACTATTACTTTGAAGGTGCTTCACACTATTGACAGGATAATACAGCAAATATGTCTCAGTGCCCACCAAAAGAAAATCTTAATCATGGAACACTTTTAGAGAAATAAATAATCATTACTTAGTAATATGAGATAGACAGATAGATAGATAAAGCAAAGCAAAATAGCTTCATTTATATACTGCTTCATATCACGCTATGGGATGTCTAAGCGGTGATAGATAGATAGATAGATAGATAGATAGATAGATAGATAGATAGATAGATAGATAGAGGCATTACTATCCCATTGTCCATTTAAAGGACCTTTTGCACTCTCTAATGCTCACTGACTAATGGGGGTTGCAGACTGCCAGAAATAGTGCAAATTGAGTTCACTTTTAGGGTTAGGGTTAGGGTTAGTGCTAGGGAATCATGGGAATTGTTTTTCTTTTCTAGGACATTGAGCCTTCTCTGTCCGAGAGCTCTGGTGCCACAATAAACTACAGTCCCCATGATTCCCTAACCCTAACCCTAACCCTAAAAGTAGACTCAATTTGCACTATTTCTGGCAGTCTGCAACCCCCCTAAATTCCTTTCTTCAGTTTTAACCATCTCAGCCTGAACATTTACATGCAAGCACAAACAATCACAGGGCAAGGAGGCCTGGCACTGTCCATAAGCGTCATCTGGCGTGGACACTTGTCAAGGGTTGTTGCAGCTGTCCGGGATGACTGGAAAGAACACCAGTATAAGCACATAGTTCCGATGGTCTATGTGCATTTACTTTTATCTGACACTAGGTAGGGGCAAAGAAGAGAGTATTATTTCAGTGATATCTATCAAACTAAATATATTTTGAATTGATCAGAATACAGTACCAGTCCTGTCTCAGTTCTAGTTTGGGCATAAATACAAAACATATTAGGGTTTATATTGTAAATGAGCTCCACAAATACTTTCAAGCAGCAGGATGATTTAACATAACCCAAGCTGACTGTTACCTGCATGAAATAAGTCTCAACATTTGTTGTTAACTGCCATCGAGTTAACTTTGACTTATGTCAACGCTATGAATGAGAGACCTCAGGGCCATGGCTTCCTTGGTTGAGTCTGTCCATCTGGAATTCAGTCTTCCTCTTTCCCGTCTGCTTTCTACCTTACCAAGCATTATTGTCTTTTCTAGGGAGTCATGTCTTCTCATGACACAGCCAAAGCGCAACAGCCTCAGTTTATCTATCTTGCTTTCTAAGGAGAGTTCAGGCTTGATTTGTTCAAGGTCTCAAAAATCTTTTGTAAAAATAGGAACTTTAATAGCCTTTTGAACTATTTCCTATTTTTGGTCAGTGACACCACACTGAGCTGCATTAAGCCTTGCAGGTAACAATGTGTTTGTGCCACTATTCATAGTACTATCCACTATGTTAAAGAGTGGTCATCAATTTGTCAATATCAAATTGACCAATTAACAAATGCTTCCTTTTCCAAGCTGTTTACTGGTGTGAAAAAGTACAGATGTCAGCGAGGGAACTGATATCTATGCATTCTGTGGCAAAAATATATCCGTTTAATATTCTTCTAAGCTCTGCAGAGAATTCTCTCAAGTACATATGAACACACACAGTGTCACTGAGGAATGGCTTATCCATATATAAATTGTTTCTTTTGTTAACAAAAAGCCAAAGTATGTCATTTTTGTGAATTAATGAATTTGTTCAACAAATGTTCACATTTATTCTGAGAGCAAATATAATTCCCAACTAGAAAAAAGAAAAAAAAGTGAGCAAGTGAATGAGAGAGAGAGATCTTAAAAGAACATAGCTAGAGTTCACATGGGGACTCATATCTTTGTAAGTATATTTGGATCTGCAGGAATTGAGCAGTCTTGTGGTGTCCATATTCATCAAAGGGCAACTGTTACGTTACTAGCTAGGGAAGCCAGAAAAGAGACTGATGCACAACCAGACCGATGTGCAGTGGGACACTCTTCTACACATCTTCACAATTCACTAATAGTGTTTCTTGGCACCTCTGCTACATAGCTGAGTATCCACAAGATAGACTATGATGGAGAACTCCAGCCCACATTTGTTTGGCAGCAACAAAATGCATCCACCAGATAATTTGAATTTGACTGAGCTCCTTTCTAGGAATTTTTAATCAATTTTTAAAAATGATTCTTGCACATTTTTACCTTTAATATCAACCCTATCTGTAAGTTTCAAAAATGTTGAGGACAAAATTACATTCATGTCACTTATGAAAGCACATTTTAACTCTCAAGGTAAGCACACACTTCAATCAGCAAGACTGCCAGTGAACCTTCTGTCATTTCCCCTTGAATCTTCATTGCTGAAAAAAATACAGTATGCCGTGACTTCTTCCATCATTTACATTTAAGATATTACCAGGCTCAGAGACTGTATAAAAATCCAAATACATCCTTTTAATACACTAGATTGAACTCCAGGTATGCAGAAGAGGAACCTTTGGGTTTGTTCATATCTATAATATCAACCAGCAGTAATTAACTGAAGCAGTGATTAAGCAGTAAAATACTTTTTTGTTGTCTGAGCTGCCAACTCAATGGGGAGTAAACAAAAATGAGTAAACTACTTTGGGGAGAGGAAATGGAAGTACTCTTTATCTTTTTGAATTCTGTAAAGGTGATACATAGTTGAACACAGAGAGAATATATATTTAATACCAGCTATGTGATTATGAAACACAGTTTTCCAGAAATTATGGTTTTCTTTACACCGTGATGCCTCTTCTAATGCCTATTGTAAATATTTCTTCTATTTCAAATTTTGTTTTCTATGAACACCCCATTTTGAGCATTTGGAACAATCTACAGTATTAGCTTTCCAGGTGATGGCAAGAAACCATGCAGTATTTCTCATTGCAGCTTCTTCTAAAAAGTAGGAGGGGAGAGATCCCTGTAGTGTAGAGAAGTTGAATTCAGATTTGTTGCTTGTAATCCTAAATCATCAAAATATTGCCTTTATAATTGCTGATCAAACATTAAAATGAACGTGAGATGAAATAAGAGAGCACCAATAGGTTTGGATAACCAGATTTTTTACAAATGTGATGGGAGCCCACTATTTTCAATATTGACTGCTATATTATAAAAATTATTCTTTCTCATGCATAATCCAATATGGTGGTGATATGTGATAATATTAGTGGACGTTATGGAATAGCATTTGACTTGTCTAGTCAAATGTTTATACAGTGTATAACGTTCAGTAATGCAGCACATGTTACACTGAACAATAGCCTCTGCTAACCACATTGCCAGCATATAGATATATAGATATATAGATATAAAATAATATGCATTTCTTGGGCAAGGAGTCACAATCTGTAGCTGCTATATGTTTCACTTCTTCTGTATAGCTCCACTGTCAATGTCTGTGAACTGGCATATAATTCTCTAATGAGCCACTGTGAGCTGTGATAGGTGCGTTGTGATAGTGTGAAAGAACAAACTGGCATGTTATGCAAAGATAAGATAATTAACTTTAAAGTAATATTTTAAAACTCAGTTGGGTTAGCTGTTTGTTTACATATGCTGGACAATTAAGGAAGCAGTGTACAGTATTTTTAAAATATTTTCATATAGTGATTCATTCTGTTGTTTACAGTTTAAGTGATGCTACTCTATAGTTGGGTATATACTTGTCCTAAATATGGAATTATAGCACATTATTCTTTCACAATAATAGTGTGATAATGATTGAAATAGTTTCTTCTTCCTTAAAGTTCAGTCTTATTTTGTGCTGATGAAAATGCATGCATTGTTCCATTAATTCCTTTGGACTATTATGGAGTTTAACATTTCAATATTGCCTGCCTGTAACAATGAATCCAGTTAGAATGAATTAACAATTTTTGGACTTGTACATTTTTTCCAATGTGTTTGTTTTAATTAAATTGATTTTTAACAGCACTTTAATATTACATGGAATGAAGTATTGAACAGCATAGGTCTTGAGCCTATAGCATTTCTAACTGAAATATATATTTTGGAAATAAGGTACTTCATTACTAGTTTTAGCATAGATCTGTTAACAGCAGCAAGTTGCAAATTACTAAAGTTGTAACACTTGTCAGTAAGAAAATAAAACCCATAAATCTACATAAGCAAAATTGCTGAAAAGTCTGGAAATCATATGATTTTCCACTTTTGGGGGAAGGTGTCTGTGTATATGGATATAAGAATATGTGTTGCTTGCTCAGGGTTTAGGTGGCTTAAGAAACATAATTGTAGGAGGAAAGGCAAATAAATATTTTAGATTGTATACCTCCCCAGTTCTTGATAAATGTAGGGATGAAACCCAACTTTGCAACCCAGTGCTCATGTAGTAAACTGAGCATTTGCATCACATGGAGCCTTAAAATCTGGTCCTAACATTTTCTGTATAAAAAACAGCACATTGGCTTTCTGGGAATATTGCCAGTGCCAATAATCAGGATCACAGCAATGATGGGATCTACAGAATAAAAGCTTTAGAGAGAGATCCCCACTGCTACCAGGGGAGTCGTTCTGGAAGAGGATGGTTGATGATAAAAGCATTTAATTCCTGCAGCTGAAAAGAGATGATGAGGTTTCTACTCACATTCACCAGATCTGTCTCCCCAGATGAAAGATGAACAGTCTGACAAGCTGAACTGAGCCCCGTGAGTAGGAATAAAAATGTTACTGGAAACTGTTAAGCTTTTAGATGAACAAAATACAAATTTGTTCCAAATTCTCAGGTTACTGCTTTTAGTGGATTCAGGAATCAAGACAATAAAATGACGAATGCCTTCTTGAATTCAAACAGTTGAAGATGTCAGGGTTTTGGAGTAATCTCTGACACACTTAGCATTTTAGTAATCTCTGACACACTTAGCATTTTAAAAAAGCTTATTTGCACAAACATATCCATTTGAAGAAGGAGAAATATATACTTTTAGTTTAATAATTTTCACTATTAAACATCAGAGCTTGGGAATACTACTTTTTAAATTTCATTCCCATTATCCCTCAAATTTCTAGCAGTTGTAGTCTGAAAAAGTAATTTTTCTAAAGCTCTGGTATTAATCTAATTTACAGAAAAATCTGAATTCTTCCAAAGCATCCACATAGGAACAGTTTTTGAAGCCCAGGTTGTCAGGTGCAAGACAGCCCATAGAGCACTCCAAAGAAAATAATCCAAAACTACAAAGTGGCTCTGAGTTTATTTTACTTTTAATGTAGGTTTGTTTTGCTGACATATCTGATTTCCCATCTCAGATAGAATAGTGTGGAGGACAAGGAAGGCAGTGCCACGTGATCTTAAATTATGCCTTTTCTCCTCCCTGAATTAGAAATTACAATGTTCTAAATTCAAAGGTTTTATATCTACCAAAAGTAGGACCATATTGAGGCCTGGTTTTGTGACAATTTTTTTTTAAAAAAAACTTTTTCATTAGAGCATTCTGGAAATTAGTCTGTGCTTTTTTTTTTTCCTCTTTCTGAAAGAATAGTTTCCTCTAGATGTCAAAGTATAGCAAGCCCAAGATCTTTAAGAGACATACACCTTACTCCAGATTTCAGTTTGTATTCACAGATCAGCTATCAAAATGAACAGAAATTATTGTAGCTCAGGACAGGCCCTATCATTCAACATGTGACTTCAGGCAGCAGATTTTTTATCTCATTAAAAGAAGTTAGTTGATGTCTTACTGCCAGAAATGTTTGTAGGATTTTCTGCTTCATGTGCCAGAATAACGTAATTGATTCAAGTACTATACTACTTGACTGGGATATATCGAAGAGTGGGGCATCATTTAATGATCCTCCCCCAACCACACAATGTCTTGGGCCAGCTGTTTGGGTTCTAGGTTCTGGTAGTTCTTACATGTTCATCTAGGACTTCTGCACTTGAAGCACATCACTGATCATGGGCAATAATTTGTATGTGCCTCAGTGTAGTAGCAAAACTTTGGAACAGAACTTGGAGAAGGTACTTCCAAAAACAGGTACTTCTGGGCACTGTTGTCCCAAAAAGTTTCCAAACTCTCATTTTGGAAGTGTTGACTGTTCAGCTCTGCACTGCCTTATTGGTATGAAAATTGTAGCATATAGCTAGGCAAAATGAGGTTCCAATTGTGTGTTCACCCACATGGGAGCAAATCCCATTTTACAGAACACAGTGGAATCTTCTCCAAAGCATGCATAGGATTGCACCTACAGTCAGCTCTTTGTGTCATTATCCATGGATTCAACCAGCCACAGCTTGAAAATGTAGTCAAAGCAAACCTCGATTTCGCCATTTTATACAAGGGACACCATTTTACTACACCTTTGGATTTAATGGGACTTGAGAATCCATGAATTTTGGTATACACAGGGGATCCTGAAACCAAGCCCCAGTGGATACCAAGGGCCCACTGCATAACTAAGGAGCTTATCGCATTAACATAAAACCTGACATCACCCTAATGGGATGCGGCCAGGATGCTGGATGGAGGTGTGAATTATCACGCTGTAATTCGCTGCCAATTCTGCCGGGCAACTTCATCCCAGGTCCTAGCCATGTTCAGCTGTCCTGCTTTCAAAGTCTGGAGCTTTCTGTTTTTGAAAAAAGGCCAGCTGAGTGCAGCTGGAACCCAGGATGAAGTCACCCAGTGGAATCGGCGGCGAATTACAGTGCAATAAATCCTGCCTCCATCCAACATCCCAGCTGCATCCCGTTAGGGTGAAGTCAGGTTTTATGTTAATACGATAAGCTCCTAAATCTGGAAAGGCACCTTATGGAATTAGCCATTTGACTAGACCAGCTTTACTCAACTGAGATTGGCATCAGAAACCTGCATATGCCTGTCCTTCTAATTGAGATGGCAGGCATGTTCTTCTGCTTGTCACCAGGACTAAAAGAATTCTTACCCCTTTAAAAGAGTTATGTATGAAAATTGGAAGAACTGTCAAAACACATTTTATTTTAGATGTTAACAATAGTCAAATAATAACTGAAATAAAACTGATACATGTATGCAACGGTAGGAAATATTAAAGGGACATTTTCCTTCCATCACTGTAGCTGTCCATTATAAGGAGATTATCACATAGACAAATAACCTGACTGCTCCTTAATGGGATGCAGCCGGGTTGTGGGATTCAGGTGGGTATTATCACACCAAAGTCACTGCCAGTTCTGCCAGGCTATTGCAACCTGGCTGCATCACGGTCCCAGGCGTGCTTTGGAGGCCACTTTTCAAAGCCAGGAGCTTTCCATCTTTGAAAAGCAGCCTCTGAAGAGCACCTGGGACCCAGGATGTAGCCAGGTTGCAATCACCCAGCAGAATTGGTGGTGACTTTGGCGCGATAATACCCGGCTGCCCCCTGCAACCAAGCTGCATCCTGTTAGGGAGCAGTTGGGTTATTTGTCCATGTGATAACCTGCTAAGGGGAATTTCTATGCTGCTAGTACTGTCCAGAAAAATGTTTGGAACAGATCCTAAAAATTATAGATTATATTTTACCAGGATTATCATTTACAAAGATTATATTTAAATAGCCTAGATAAACCAACAAATAAAAATGTAATTTCTGAATTACTTCCTGGAAAGATTTATTTGTTCACCCATAAGATATATATAGAGAGAAATACCTAAGAGAATGATCCTTTTAAAGTTCTACTGGATTCACAATGCACTTTTAGGATGTATAACTTAGAAATGTAAGAAAAAGCAGAAGTTGGCAACTATTGCAGTAGGACTTTTGAAATTTCTGTAACAAATGTTTTGCAATAAAAAGGGATGTAGTTCAAAACAAGCCTGCAGCTCCCTGGTACCTTTATTTGTGGTCAGCTTTCAATATCCAAATCAACAATGCACGTTTGTCTTTCCATCAATCCAGTGCTGGCACTTCATCTCCCAGAAGCCCCAGCCAGCTTGGCCTAATGATTGAAGATTTTTGGGAGCTAAAGTTCAAAATACCTGGAGGAACAAAGTTTGAAGATCGTTGTGCTTGAGAGATCCAGCATAGTTGCTGGAGATCAGGGGTGACAACAGCTGTTTCTTTTACCTGGCTGCTGAACTACTGGAAACACTGCCCAGGCACCGTTCCCCCCAACCTCCTCAGTCACTAATTGGTTGTGGGAGTCCCACACACACACACACAGAGAACCATAAAGTTGTGTTGTGCTGGGTATGGTAACTGGAGCCCTACATACATTCTCTAGCAAAATTATGTGATCCATCAGTGTACTATTTTACATATGTAAAATGCAAGCAAGATATGCATTGTACTTGCCATCAGGATATATTTAAGTCAGAGTGCTGAGCCCTTCACAAGCCTGTCTATCCCCTTCCTCTTTCTTTCACACACACCAGTTTATCTTTCAATCTAATTTTTACCAAAGTGTGCTTGAATCTAAATGTGTAAGAATGACTGCATTCTGCCATCAGTCCTTTTCCATTACATCTGAACTGTCTCTATCTAAAAGCTGGGCATGGCCATGGTAATAATAATAATAATAATAATAATAATAATAATAATAATAATTTATTTATGCCCCGCCCCTCTGCGTTGCAATCGGGGCAGCTTCCAACTTGAAAATACAATACAATAAGATCAACCCAACCCTAATGGTACAGGTAATACATGGTTTTCCGAGTGAGTCCACATCCAGATACACACATGTATAACATATGAGATCAGACTTCAGGTTACTTTTCCTAAAAGACACCTTCTCTTTCACAAAGACTAAAATGAATTGTCCCCCTAGAAAATAGGGCCAGGCCTTCTCTGGAGCCTGAGAGTAGGCATTGCACCATTTTGGGCTCCTCTAGAAGTCTGGAGGTCTTCCCCATGCTGTTGCAGTGTTTGGGTGACCAGGGATGACCCTGTGTCACTCCTGGTTGACTTTGGGGACTGCCTGAAACTTCATTCCTAGACCTTGAGAAGCAGAAGGGAATGTGGGGGGTTTTTTGGGGGGAACACCAAAAAATAGGGGATTCTGAGTGGAATGGTGTGAGTCCCATGGGCTGCACTGGATACACCAAAGGATGACATGCTGCCTATGAGCTGCACAATTCCCATCCCTGCATTAAACGGATGATGGAGAGCCTCTGGCTGTAGGGGATCACTGGAGTTTATTGCTTGGGGTTATAAACCGAATCAAGCTTCCTGGGCTGCAGCCAGGAGGTGAAGATTATCGCATGCTAAATTGCCGCTGAATCATTGGCCGCCATCAACCCGGGTCCCAAGCCGGGTTCAGCCAGTGCTTTTTAGAAATCGGAACACTTTCCAGCTGGGACACAGGCTGATGGTGGTCAGCGATTTAGCGGCAATTTAGCTTGCAATAATCCCTGCCTCCATCCCGCCTCTCAGCTGCATCCCAAGAGGCTTGATTCGGTTTAAAACCCCAAGCGATAAGCTCCATAGTCTGGATCACCGATTGCTTCTATTATCTCCAGTCAGTGGCTGAAAATAAGAGACTATTTTAAAGTTTGGGAAACTTTTGCAAGAAATGCAGCTCTGATTTGCCATTTAAAAGGTAAGGGGTCACATCCTTTGCCTCATTTTGTTCTCATTTTCTAGTTTCACAGTGCTAAACACTGCTGTCCTGATTTCCTCTTCTTTTTGTCAGAAAGACAATACCTCAACTTCCTTTTCTACTTCTTCCCTCTGCTTCTCTCCACTTGATTTTTTTTTTTTGCATTTCAGAAAAAACACTGCCCTCTAGTGTTTTTTTCCCCTTTGTATTCTTCATTTCTTCTTCTTACCTCACCTCTCTCCAACTTAACAATGAGACCTGCTTAACCATTACAGTAGGTTCTCATGTTTCTTTCATCCAAGCAACAATAGACATGACTTGACATCCAGGGAAAGTGATAAAGAACCACCAACATTAACTTTGCAGCACATAAATTAGGGATCCATAGTCAAGCAAAAGTGAGAGGAGAGAAAAGCCAAATGCTAAGGGGGGGGGATCTATTTTTAAAAGCTGTGTTTTTTTAAAAAAAATTAAGATTGGTAATCCATTTTTTTTTTATTCAAAATTCAAATTAGTTCATACAATAGCAATTTGCTGCAAGCGCTTAAAGGCCTGGGATGAATGTCTCGCTCAGCCAGTTAGTCCAACACTAGAGAGAACCCCTTGCACAAGTCTTCTCTATAATCTGAGACAATTCTCAGCTTCACATGAACAATGGACAGTTCATTTTATTGTGGTTAGTGGTTCTAGTGAGTTGCTACTGGAAAGATGAGCAATATTATTTTTAAAAAGGACATTTGTTCAACTCTGAAACTGCACAATAGATTCTGTTATAACTTATTCACACAAAGTTTTTATATTGTTTTACTTTTTATAATATTACCTCTACATTTTGTTTTGGTGTTATGCAATTATAGTTCTGAAACCCAGTACAAATTTCTTTGGGAATCATGTCACAAAATCTGTAGGTTGTAGATAGCCAGAGGATGAACTCACTTATTCTTGCTGAAGACTATATTGACATCCTTTCACAGAACATCTTTTAAGTTACTGTTATTTCCACCGCTGGTGATACAATGTAGCCTTTCTCTAAGGTGACAAATGGTCATTCCAGAAAGGTGCTCTTTGCAGAAAAAAGCCAGGAGTTGCAAACCAAAATAACATGAATGCATTTGGAGCCACTCCAGGGTAACTTACTCCCCTCCTTATAAATTCTGCAATGTATGATTCTCTGTGCAGGGGTGAGCAATGAAACCCTCTGTATGTTTATTCAAAAAGTAAGCTTAAGCAAATTGAGCTTAAGCAAATATGGTACTGTAGCCTCAAACTTCTTTCTTCTCTACATATGTAAGTCGGGGGTCAGCAATGTATGGTCTTCCAGATATTGTTGGAAGCCCTGGATAGCATAGCCAGTGTTGAGGGGTAATGGGAACTGCAGTCCAACAACACCTGGAGGGAGAAACGTTCCCCCACAGCTCCTGCTCTGTGATGTCAAAAGCTTCTGAGAAGTCAAGTAAATCTAACAAGGTAATCTTGCCTATCAATATTCAATTGAAGATCACCAGGGCCCCAAATAACTATAAGATCAGAAGCAAGAGTTCAGAATTCATAGTTCAGGAATGTTTGGAACTGAACTGAGACCATGTTTGCAGTCGCTAAGGGATAGTAATCACTATCTGGAAGGATAATCTTCATGGATTTGGCTATTTATTCATTTTGGAAGGAGATCTAGTAATTACCTCCTTACAAAGAGTTGATATTTCCCAAACAGAGGAAATCTCTTTTTCTCTGGATATTTTTCACCATTCCAGAAGACCACAGACACAAATACATGTGGTTGCAGAACCTTATAAAGCTAGCATATTAATATATGTTTAACTCCCCACACTGAATACCAACCATAGGATGCAAACGTGCTTCACTTTGAAAGGTTTATAACTTCTAGGTATAAAATTATGCTCTTCACTTAGCAGGCAGTCTGGGCAATATATAATAAAAGCATTGAAAGAAGTGGCATTCACTTTAATAAACACAAATAACTAACTGTTAAAAACCTGATGACATAGTACAGTAGTTACTATCCATATAAGAGAGAACAACCCAATCTTGCTCAAGTCTGTTTTGAACAGTTCTGCCAAAGTCTTGCAAACTCATGGCTGTGGCTTTCTTGATCATGTCAAGCCAACTTTACTGCAGTCTCCCTCTTTTGCTACTGCTGTCCTCTTTAGAACTTGTTATTGTTGCTAATATTTTATTTTATTCATTTATTCTCCCAATAATGGGACTCAATATAGCTAACAACAAATTTAAAAACAATGATAGGTCAAGTTGTCTCCTAATATGCCCTCAGATTGGTCATTCTGATTTCTAGGGAGAGCTCTGACTCAGTTTACTTTAGGACCCATTTGTCATTTTGGTGTCTGTGGAACTCTCCTTCAGTTCCACATTTCAAATGAATTGATTCTCTTCCTACCAGTTTTCTTCACTGTTCAGCTTTCACAAACATACACAGAAATCAGAAGTACTATGGCATGGAGAATCCTGACTTTGGTATTCAATATATATCTTTATGTTTCCGGATCTATTTCCTTCATAACTGCCCTTCCAAGTCCTAGTCTTGTACTGATTTCTGAAGGCAGTGAAGTTGGTGAAATACCAATGTAATGTGTTTTAGAAAGTGCACTCCTTTCTAAAGTCTTTCAGTCTAACTGAATTGTAAGGATAATTTGTGGATTGTTTCAACATAGAACATACTACAATAATATAAATGGCAGCTGATTAAAGCATGAGTCACTGGCCTTCTCCTATTGATAGTCTCTACTGGAGTAGACTCACCAAACCGATTGTTGAATGATGAGTCAACACTTATGCAAATCCTATTGATACAAGGGTTTACTCTAGCAGATGAATAACAAACAATAAGGATTCAGGTCACTGCAGTCAGATCCTCTCCCACAAAGAAAGAGTGCAGTTGGCATTCCAAGTGAAGCTGGCAAAGGACACTCCTGGATGCCACCTGACCGGCTAGAAGCAGCAGCAGATGCAAGAAGCTCCTGAGATGTATAAGTGATTTTTCACTGTGCTATCCCAGCCACAACAAGTTTTACCATCCCCACCTTAGATAAATTGTCTAGTGACCAATGCTACCTCCATCTTCATTAAATGAACCTCACTGTGCTTGCCCACATCCACTCTCTTTTATTAATTGACTCAGCCTACCCATGTGGAAAGACTCCACACCTCTCCTATACATTATAGAAGCATGGTATGGAGAGTTTGTCCCATCAGAGATGGCTTTACCTGGTAAGCACCTTCCCAGCGGGGATGCAGTGCCTGAAGTGGTTAAGACGCTAACTCTGTTGATTGCAAGATCGGCAGGTTGGCAGTTCAAGGCCTGGGTGCTGCATGATGGGGTGAGCTCATGTCACTAGTCCCAGCTTCTGGCAACCTAGCAGTTTGAAATCATGCAAATGCAAGTAGATAAATAGGTACCATTTCTCAGTGGGAAGATAAACAGCATTCTGTGCAATCATGCTGGCCACATAATCACAGAGTACTCTCTGACAACGCTGGCTCTTCGACTTAGTAACGGAGATGAGCACCACCCCCTAGGGTCGGACAGGACTTGACAACCTTGTCAGTGGGGAATACCTTTACCTTTACCTTTCCAGCACTGTATACAGATGTGCATGTTACACACCTTGGCCCACACTTGTGGATATCTCAGCACACTGAATAATATTTCAGTAGACTCCATAACTCTAGAGTTTGAACTACAAATCCCTTCCTTCTATAAAACTGCATAAACACCATCTAGTTATCTATGCCACTGAATTAAGACATATAAACTCCATCTTGACATCAGTTTGACAGTCTAGCATTGAGCAAGGTGCCCAAAGATGTTCAACAGTTCTAAAGGAATACTTTAACATCTCCTCGTGTAGAATACTCTCAATAATGTATTTTCCATCTCTTTATTTTCAGTTTCTCAAATCTGTATTTTCTCTTTAATTTTTCATCCATGATTTGAACCTTATTTTGGAATCTTTGATATAGATTGTAATAGCTAGAGCTATATCATTATTGTTTCATTGAAAAAAATGTTTCTGATGCTTAATTGTTAGTCCTTGTACCTGCATTTCAATGTCTGTCAACAAATGGTAAATAGAATCCTGTGTTCTGTTATCTACTAATTTGGTTTGGTTAAGTCCCTCAGTCTCATGTTAACTTTTGAAAGTCTCATTTTAAATCTAAAGTTGGTATATAAATCTGTCCACAGGATGTCACTGTTTCCTCTGTGAAATTCACTGGCACAAAGATGTTTACCTGATTCAGTTCAAAATAGTTGCTAGTGTAATACAGTGGGCCCTTGGTATCCTCTAGGATTTGTTTCCAAGAGCATCCCTGCCCCCATGAATACCAAAATCTATGGATGCTCAAGTCTCATTAAATAGAATGACATAGTAAAATGGTGTCCCTTATATAAAATGGCAAAATCAAGGTTTGATTTTTGGAATTTATGTTTTTTAAATAGTTTCAAACTATGGATGGTTGGATCCTTGGATAAAGAATCTGTGGATATAGAGGGCTGACTGTATCACCCTTGCATAGAAAGGGATTTGTTGTTGTTAACTGCCTTCGCATTGGTCTTGACCCATGGCAACCTATGGATGAGATGTCTCCAACCCACCCATCCTCTACTGGTGGGCGCAGTGGTTAAATGCCTGTACTGCAGCCACTCACTCATAGACCACAAGGTTGCAAGTTCAATACCAGCCAGGGCTGAGGCTCTACTCAGGCCTGCATCCTTCCGAGGTCACTAAAATGAGTACCCAGATTGTTGGGGGGCAATGAGCTTACAGTTGTAAACCACTTAGACATCCCATGTGCGATATGAAGCGGTATATAAATGAAGCTGCTTTGCTTCGCTTTGCTTACTGTTCTGCCCAAGTCCTGCAAACTCATATTCAAGGTCTCTTTAATAAAGTCCATCCATCTAGCATGTGGCTTTCCTCTCTTTCTACCTCCCTCCACCTTTCCTAACATTATTGTCTTTTCCAACAATTCATGTCTTCTCATGATGTGTCCAAAGTATGATAACTTAGACTTAGAATCGTTGGCTTCTAGGGATATTTCTGGCTTGATCTTCTCTAGGACCCATTTATTTGTCCTTTTGGCTTTCCATCGGATCCTCAGCACTCTTCTCCAGCAACACATCTCAAATGAATTGATTTTCCTCCTATATTCTTCCTTGACTGTCCAGCGCTCACATCCATACATGGTAATAGGGAATATGATGATTTGTATGATTCTGACTTTTGTGCTGAGTTGTATGTCTGCATTTTAGGATCTTTTCTATTTCTTTCATAGCCACCCTCCCCATTCTTAGTCTTCTTCTGATTTCCTGACTGCAGTCCCTATTCTGATCAATGTTTGATCCAGATATGAGAACTCTTTTACTGTTTCTATTTCCTCATTGTCTAGTTTGAATGTGTGTTTAAGTTATTTGTGGTCATTATTTTTGTTTTCTTTATGTTCAACAGTAAGCCTGCC
>CM034703.1:90669329-90680614 GCA_020142125.1 Phrynosoma platyrhinos
CTTCCATGTCCAAACTTGCTTTCCTTCCAATAGGTTCTGCATATAAACTGAAAGGGGTTACTTACAAACTTTTTCCAAACATACAATGATAGGTGAGTGGGTGGTCTAGGGCTGATTTTGGATAAATTATGATAGAGATAAAGGGACCTAAGGGGATTCAGGGAAATATGGTTAAAACAAAAAGGAACTTTTCCAGGCTCTGGTTCATGGTCTCATCTTTTAATTTCACTCATATATCCTAGATAGCACTGTTAATGACAGAATGACAGAATGACAGTCTTTTATACTGAAAACAGTGATTTTCACATACACACTAGAACAAAGTGAAAGCTTCATATAACATGAAAAAATTGGGGGGGGGGGGTTCTCTCAATGGAGTGTAAAGAAAAGCTAAGAGACAGTGAGAAGGAAAGAGGAATGGGGAGCTATTCAATAAAGTCAATACTTTACTCTTCCTTATTCATTTAATTCCACCTAGGATGGTGTTGTCCCTAAGCTGTTTCTTTCAGCCACTGTATCTTCCTTCATCTGGGATCTTTCCTTCAGTAATACTCAGCCTGATGGCCTCTCTCCTGCCTAGACCACCAAAAGTTACAGGCTTATCAAGTAGGCTTCAGGTCAAGCTGCTTAAATGCCTCTTGAGATAAAGGCTTTTGTCCCAATCAGGCTGGCATTACCGGCCCTTGAAGAGGGGTTGAAATTTTCTCCCCATGAATTATGCCCTCCCCCCCATCCCACAAGACTTCTTGATGAAAGGGTTCATTCTGCATTTCCAGAGGCACAGTGAAAGAACTGCCTCTCAAAAACACATGTTTATGAGATGTGTGGGTTTCAAAGAAATAAAATACAACATAACACGTGCATTTCTAAAATGACAATATCCAAAAATCACATAGAACTGTAAAGCATGCATAAATGTGCATCAGGCATTTAAAAAAAAAAACTAAATTCTCTTATAAGAAGAAAAAGCAGCCTGATTTCACAATCCGATACTAATCAAAGATGGAACAAGGATGCAAATGGGATTTAGAAAAACACAACAAAATAGAGACTGGGGCCTTGTTTGCACTGGCAGGAGTATCTTGGCCCCACAGCTGCCCTAACTTCCTCCCATTACCTTGGCCTCAGCCTCCATTTCTGCACCATCATGGCTGTCTGTGCAAGCATCCAGCTGCACTGCCCAGTTCATCCACCACTGCATTAGGTCACTTGCTTCTCGGGTCAGAACAAGGCATCCCACGATGGTCACAGCTTCAATAGTGCAGAAACTGGGGACTCTGGGTCTTCCTGGAAGATCTAAAGCAACAGGTAAGCTTTTTAAAAATGTGTTAACCTTGTTATGCCCCAGTTTTGTAGCTAGTATTTGGTTCTGGTGCCAGACGTGCAGGATATTGTCCAGACTGCCCACACCAGAAACAGGGTCTGGACTGTGTGTTGTCCGAATATGACAATGCCAGAACAGGGGGTGAGGGAACAGGCTTTTTGGCCCATGCAGAAAACGCCTCAGAGATTTTCACATTCCTAGCTATAACTCATTCCATATTGTCCTATTCCTCTTCCTCATAGTGTGGATGTGACCTTGAGTACTGAAAGGTTATTCTAGAACCTTACAAGCTCTGGCAAGTTTGACCAAGCTGGCAAGTCTTTGACTACAGCCCTTGTGATAGATTCATTCTTCCATTCATGGTCCATCCTAAGTACAGGGACTCATCACCAGAAGGTTAGCCATCAAGCAGTACCTGACCAGAGTAATTATGAACAAAATAACATGTAGTCTGCATAAGCGGAGAGACTTTCCCAGTGATGAAATCAAAGATCTCCAAGGTTCCACAACCCACTTATGTCTATAGGGACATGAAGGTTAGTGCATTTTTAACATTAATGTTCTGCCTCTGTCCCATGTTCAACTGGTGTGCACATAGGTTTTACCAGCAAACTGTCTCTTGTCCTGGCCCTGATCAAATTCAGACCTGCCCAGCTGCAATCTTGTATTACTGCGTCTTGTGTCTCCAATCCCTACCTTGGAATCATACGTTCATGGGAGCTAATCAGAAACCACTGTCCTGAAACTTCATATATTCATCATAGAAGGTAATCAGAAGCCTCTAAAAACCAAAGGTGGTAGTGGTGGGGGACACTTTCAGACTTGTGGGACAACAAGTGGCTATGCCAGCATATATACTTTAGAGAAAGTTGTAGAAAGCAGTATCCGATACCTTCTTGTACAATGTCTCCCCACCCAGCACTGTGCAAAAGCATCTTGATGGTGCTGGAGCACGGGCTAATAGATAAGTAATGGCCAAGGGGAAATGGGAAACAAATGGACAGCATCCAACTGCAATTGCGCAGCAGGAAGACAGAAACAGCTGTCACTCTTACAAACCTCTACTGTATGCTAACGTATATTCAGTGTACAGTTGTCGCTCCCCATTTACAGACTTCAAGTCTGTGGTCTCACTCTTCACGGGGAGGGACAAGTGCCTGTGTTTAAAATGGCCGCATGCACCTGTGCACAGCCCTGTGTGTATGCCACAGGTGTGCACGCCATTAGTTTCAATGAGGCTCCAATATTAGCAAGCCACCATTTTCGGGGGGGGGGGTCCAGAATGGATCCCCTGTGAATTGGGAGGGGCAACTGTACTTGCTGGAGATTGATGATGCCTATTCTTTTCCCCTAGATACACAATTTCAGCCAATCACTGCCTGAGCTCTTCCTTGAGCTCCCCCAGCCACTAACTGACTGTGGGAGCAGAGCCCAGCAGTATCAAATTGCATAGCACTGGACTGGAAGCGATAGCCTAGTGGAAGCATGCAGTTGGAGCTTTACACTGCAACTGGGTACTGTTGGATCTTGCCCACTAAATATAATCCATCATATAATGTGGTTCTCTAAGGACTTACACTAGGAGGGTCATATCAGCGTTGTATGAACCAAAAGGCCCTGGGACTTGGAGATCATGTGTCATGGAGATAGGCTGATGCTCTGTGATGAGGCTAGAAGTCCTACAGAGGCCCTGTAAAATAGGTCTGAGGTTAACCACAGCACAAATTTATTAAGAGAAATAGGCAAAAACCTGAATCCTATTGGTAGTCCCAGCTGGAGTAAACTCACTGAATCAACTCTTAAATGATAACTCAATACATGCGTAAATCACATTCATTCAATGTGTCTCCTTTGGCTGGGAAAGTCACTAGTATTCAGCTCAATAATACCATGCCAGGAATAGACAATACACAAATTATCTATAGTTTTGAGAGGCAGAGAAAAAGGATTGCAACCATATGATGGCTAATGAAGCATGGAAAGGAATTCCAGAAAAAAATTACCATGTGCTTTATAGACTACAGCAAAGCATTTGACTGTATAGATCACAAAAAGCTATGGATGGCTCTAGAGATTATGGGAGTGCCACTACATCTGATAGTCCTGATGAGAAATCTATATTAAGGACAAGAGGCAACTGTTAGAACAGAATATGGTGAAACAGAATTGTTCCCAGTTGGCAACGGGGTTAGACAAGGCTGCATCCTATCACCCTATTTGTTCAACATATGCAGGAAATATTGTAAGAATAGCAAGTTTAGACTCAGAAGAAAGAGGAGTGAAGATAGAGAAGGAACATCAACAATCTTAGATATGTGGACGACAGCACGTTGGTAGTGGAAAACATCATAGTATTGGAGCAATTACTAAGGAAGGTCAAAGATGAAAGTGCAAAGGCAGGCTTAATGCCCTTTGTAATAATAACAACGGAGAAAATATATAAATTGAGCCCAAACAATGAAAAAATCAAAATAATTAAAGAATTCCCATACCTAGGATCAAACATTGACCAGAATGGGGACTGCAGCCAAGAAATAAGAAGACTAGGAATGGGAAGGGCATCTATGAAAGAACTAGACAAGATCCCAAAGAACAAAAACATACAACTGAGCACTAAAGTAAGAATCATCCAAGCCATCACCATGTACGGATGTGAGAACAGTGAAAAAGGTGGAGAAGAAAAAAAATCAACTCATTTGAGATGTGGTGCTGGAGAAGAGTGCTGAGGATACCATGACAGAAAGAAAAAAAAACCAAATAAATGGGTCTTAGAACAGATCAAGCCAAAACTCTCCCTGGAAGCCAAGATGACAAAACTGAGGCTGTCATACTTTGGCCACATCATGAGAAGGCATGACTCACTTGAAAAGACAATAATGCTAGGAAAGGTGGAAGACAGCAGAAAGCCAGAGGGATCACACACCAGATGACTAGACTCGGGGGGGGGGGGTGCAGACCGGCACTTTAGGCCAGCCTGGGGGTGGAGTTGGGGTGGGGCAACCACACGCCGGCCTCAACTCCGCCCAACGCCACATAACCAATCACACAGCACACAGTGTCAGTGTGCCTTCTTGGTGCAGCATGCAGCCACACTGTGCCAAAGGGGTCCAAAAGAGCCGTGGTAGCGGCTCTAAGGGTGGCTTTTTGCAGCCCCAAAAAGGAGCTGCATTTGCCCTCTCTTTTGGGGGCGTCAAAAAGGAAGATCGGAGCCGCGGTGTGTGTTTGCCGCAGCCACTATGCATTGCCCCCAGGGGCAGCACAGAGCTGCCCCTTATGGGCTGTCTGCATTGGCCCTCAATTAGGGAGATCAGAGGCATGAATCTACAAGACTTAAGCAGAGTGGTGAAGGACAGAGGACAGAGGGGCTTGGAAATGTCTCATCCACAGGGTCACCATGAGTCAAAGCTAACCCGAGGACAGTTAACAAATGTTCAAAATTCAGGTTGATGTGTAATGTATTTCTACAGTCACATTCCAGTTCATACACAAGACGGCGATTTATTTCACAGACTCACATTAGTACAGTGAGACCTCAGTATCCACAGACTTGCCATCCATGGATCTAAACCAATGGCAGTGCATGCACATGGCCACGCTGCCATTAGGGACAGCCCCCATTGTCCACAGTGGCGACACATGCATGCAGCCACGCTGCCAATGTTGGCGCAGCCACAGCCACCATTGGGAAAAACAGGATATGAGGTCCCACAGATTTTGGTATTGCGGGGAGTTCAGGAACGGATACCGAAGTCCCACTGTATGTGCAACTCAACTTGTCTCAAGTGAGCCCCCTTTTTTCCTCAATGACTACAGGATAGAGAAGTGTATGGAGGAATGAAAACATTCCAAACTAGACAATATGGCAGTGAGAGATCTGCCATAAGATCTTCCACGGGTTTTTTAAAAGGGTCAACACAGCTGCAAAGGAGATCTTTCGAAACATATGGCACATATGTCAGAGGGCCATTCAATACTAAAAGTGTGAGAAAGACAGCAAAAGTTATTAATGAGCAAGAACACATAAGTTAGGAGGAGCTGCAGTGATTTACTCAGTGGCATCTCTAGGGGGCTGGGGGGTAGGGCCCACACTGGGTGACACCCCAGAAGAGGGATGACACATGGTTGGGCCCTCCTTCTAGTGAAGGGGTGTGATGGGGCAAGTGGTGGCTTCCTTCTCAGATGGAAGCTGCTGCCATGGCAAAGGAAAAGGGCAAGCCCACCCCTCCAGGCTTTGCTGGGGCAACAGCCTCCTCTTGAAGGGGGAACCGCCACCATAGTGAAGCCTGGAAAAGGGAATGCATCCTTCCAGGCTTCACCATGGCAGTGGCTCCCTCCTCAGGAGGAGGCCACCAACGTGGTGAAGGATAAGAGCAAGCATGCCCTTTTGCCAACCGTTGTCCCCCATTAGTCCCCCTCCGCAGCCCCCGCACACACACCAGATGACACCCATGGTGGGAATGCTACTGAATTTACTTTTTCCTGAGCTTCCTGAAAGGACAAGGCTTTATCCCCTCCTCTCTTTCCCCTCTTGGTAGGTTAACTGAGTGCAAACTACTTTTGCATTTTAAATTCAATTTGCAGCAACTGAAGTAAGCTGAAAGCAAAGCGTAAAGTTGGAGGCAATGAGAGATGGACATTTTACAAGCAGCTGAAAAAGTGGGATGATTGATTAATGAAGACTGTCTTTTTCAATTCAGGACAGGTGGAGGGCATGGGACCTTCGTATTTACCTTATCCCTCCTCCATACTATATGTCGGGGGAACATTCAGATTGTGAAAAGAGAGCAAGGAAAACAGGATCATGAACTCTCTCACTCTCTCACTTGCCCATCTCCAATGCCCAAGTCCAAAATGGGCAAGGATCCTGCAGATCAATGTGTTTTAAAAGAAATCACAGTCACATGCCACAGAAACCAAGAGATGTGTGAGAATTTTTAAAATTTTCTTTGAATGTTTATTAAAATTAGGAAGTGAAAGGAGGGGCTTCAGGTTGTGGCCAAGGAGACAGGTTGGGAATAAGTTTTACTCTGCACAAATCATCTTCCCAGAGAAAAATCTGCTTTTTCCCCTTCTTCAGAAATATTCATAGATATGTTCGCTAGCTACCCACTATGACAGGAGTGAGCAACTTGCTGGGACTCTAGGGCCATCTTGCACCCACCACAAGCTGCACCACTTCATCACTTTAACTCACTTGTTACCAGACTTTTGTCCTCACCACTTCTGCATTTGCTCATCATTTGCTTCCAGCACCATTTCTGTGGCAACTGCAGATACTCTCTATGGAGATTATTGCACCATCTTTTCCTCCTGCGCTAGACACAGGATGTAAACTTTAATAGGCGGATTTTATTACACAACTCAATGCCCAGGTATCTGATCCAGGCATCTCCTGCACCTTGCAATAAACAGGAAAATCCCATTCTTTGTAAGGTGCAGGAGAAGTCCGGATCAGGTATGGGGATGCCTAGATCGGGTATGGGATGCCTCCTGCCTGGGCACAGAGGTGTGCGATAAAATCCACCTAGTAAAGTTTACATCCTGCATCTAGCATGGGAGGAAAGAGTGGGGCAATAATCTCTGATAGCACAGGAGAGTCCCAGAGTTTCTTCCTGCTCCATGGAGCCCTGCAGTCTCCTAGACAGTCCTTTGGCAGGGCACAAGAAAACAAAAAGGGAAGAGTGGTTGTTGTTGTTAAGTAGATGTTTTGGGTTGTTCTTGCTTCAGAGCATTCATTCCCCAGGCCACAATTTACCCATTTCTGCTTTATGGAGAAACCTCCTTGCCTTCAACTATCACTTCCACATACCCTTCAACGGTCCCAATTTGTCAGGGACAGTACCAATTAATCCTCTGTCTTCCCACTTTTAAATCTGCTTTTAAAATGTCCCAGTTTCTCTCTTCTCATCCCACCTTCCTTCTTTGTCCTCAGCTTCAGTTGCTGAAAATTGAGTTCAGAGTGCAAAAGTAGTTCTCATTCAGTTGACTCAAGAAAGGGGAAAGGAAATAATCTTGGCCTTCCCACTAGGATTAGGCAAAAGCAAACTGCTGCAGCCTCTCCTAGCTTATCTGTTCTTCCTCATTAATAACTCTTGCCATCTTGACTACCCCCTAATGTTGGTTGGCCACACATGTCCCAGTTTTTATCTGTGAAATGTTGGAGGGTATGCTTACACACATATGCAGCAACTCCTTACTGGTGGACTTAACTAGAGGCAGGAAAAAGGCATAGAGACCAATTAGTAGATTTTAAAATAACATAATTTATTTTTAGTGCAATCTAGCAAGTACACTGACTTCCATATGGAGGCATGACTGGTCCAGCTTTTGTCCTATACCGTTTGTGATGAAGCTACAAATCAAGAGAAAACAAAAGTAAAAATAAAAATAAAGGCATACTCATTTGCCATTTATGGTGTGTGTACCCACTGGTAAACATGACTCTAAAAAAAGTGGTGAAGCGATCATAGCAGCAAAGCTTACTCACAGAGGGATTTATACCCAGATCCATAGAAGTCTCTGTGAATGAGGCACATGATCCTGGCCAAATATAGGACCTATCCACAGAAAATGGCAGCTGAAAGAGAGAACAGTTGTCAGAAAATGCCACTGATTCCCTTGGGAAGTAATTTTGTATTCTCAATCCTGCTCTCACGTTATACATTTTTCTGTTCTAAGCTCCAGGTTCTGAAAAGACCTTGCCGAGCTGTTTTATGCTTTTGTTTTGTCTAAAAAGAGTGTTACAAAAACTAGTCATTCATAATAGCATTGCTCATGTAGGCTTTTCAGTTTCACAGTTTTGCTTCTTAGGTAGATAACACCAGCCTCAGTGGAGCAAAGGTGTGGTTCAGTAGTGGCCGGTCTTGCATAATCTCTCAAAACAGACTCAGGCTGATTTGTCCTAAGTTTTGTGTACTTCAGTGCATGGAACGACATGTCTCCATATCTTTGTCTTGGAGAGAAAAACAGGGGAGACGATCTTGGGCAAACGTCTGGTAGCAAGTGAGTTAAACAGTCCTCTCCCTACCCCACCCCCTCTATTGAGCTTTCACTCTTATCTGAAGCTACTACCAACAGCTGCTTTGTGTGATAAAAAAAACAGGAGACTTTGTGGAAAATATCCAGAAAACTAGGAGAAGCATGTCCTTCCCCAGGGGTGGCCAATACAGTTTTTGACCTGTTGGCAAAGAACCATGATTGCCAACCTGTCAAGGTGCGGAGAAGTCAAGACTACTTACATTATTTTGGCACCTGAAGCAGAAAATCTCGCATATATCACTAACCATTCCTGGGAGGAAAAACGGAGTAGTAATAAAGTAAATAACTTACCTTTTGTTGCCCTAAGGCAGCTGCTTCACTCTGTCTAATGACAGGTCTAGCCTTGGTTCCATCGTATCAATAATCATCCCAAAATATCTGATTGCAGTAAGCCCTGCACAAAGGTTATGTTCAGTGATGAATGAAGATGCAAGTGGAACATTAGAACAACAAATTCCTCCCCCAACTAGTGTATATACGTTTGAATTTACACAGAGAGAAAGAGAGAGAAAGTCTTGGGAATACATTGGGGGCTCTCTATACATGATCAGGAACGTTGGTGCCTTGACAAAATTCTCCTTCTTGGGGAGGGAGCCACGGTTGTTTTTTTATAAGGCATTGAAAAGCAGCTGTGGAAATGGGTTCTAATTCTGAGTTGTCATTCCCCTGAGCTATCCTTTCATTAATCCAGACATGTTGGACTACAACTCTCATCACCCCATTCAGGTAGGCCAACTGACATCCCAGGCAGCTTGTGGAGTTTGTAGTTCAAAACATATGGCTCCAAGTTGAGGAAGGCAGAGTTATAGCATCATATCTTCATTTTCCCCCAAGCAAGGCTAATAACTGTTGGGTTAGGAAAACGAGAAGAGAAGAAGGGTTAGTCCCTGTTTCATGAGCCCTACTATGAATGGTTTTAATCTGAGCCCTCCAATGGATGCTTTAAAGGAAAATACAGCCAGAAGATCTATTATTATATTATTATTATTAGCTTTATTTATTAAGCGCCGTAGATGTACACGGCGCTGTACAAAACCAAATAAAATCCAGAATATATAAAAAGCCTGCCTGTGGCGTACAATCTAAAAGTAAAACAACAAATTAAAACATCCTAAAAACAAGTGATCTGATCAAGGATCTCCACATTACACCTTTTTGGGGCTCTGTGGATGGGACTAGAGTAGACAGTACTTGCATCTGATTCACTGCAGTCCATGAAAACTTATACCTCTGCCAAATAAAGCTTATGTCAATTGAAACTTTGAAGTACCACTAAATTCTTGATTGTTTTTGCTGCAACAGGCTAACATGGCTACTATGGCTTGACCATCATCCCCACCATCCCAGAAATATATGTGAAATGTGTGTTCGCACATCTCAGACTGTTTTTTCCTTTCAAAAGAGCCACAGAAAGAAAGGGACCAATAAAGGCAGAGATTTTTTAAAATACTACGTCTCACATACATCCCCCTCTGCTATGGGCACTTACTGGAAACCTCTCTCCTGTGGAAGAATAACAACTCTACAAGGTGATACTGGTCAGGACTGTAGTGTGGAAGGAGCCCTCCTTCCCATACATTGCAGTCGTGAACTTTATTCTTTCTCAAGAAAAAGAAGAAAACTGAACACATTGACTGATTATATAAATTTCCCCTGGTAGAATTGTGTGTCACTCACACGTCACAGCTCATATACACACCAGTTGCATGCTCATACCTGTATCCAGAACCATGCTGACACATGCTTCAATAGAGAGATAACACAGTGTAAATGTCCCATTTGCACTAAGAGACACACTTATACAACCACATTAAAAACATAGTCGCTTGCACAACAGTTACATCAGCTGAATCCTTCTTGCATAACCTGGAACAGAATATATCCATTGTTCCACAAACCAAAAAGTACAATCTATGTTATAGCATGGTGTAATGTCCCAGCTTGGCCATGTAAAACCACTGGGTGACTTTGAGCAAGTCACACTCTCTCAGCCTCAGAGGATGGTAATGTCAAACCCTCTCTGAAGAAACTTGCCAAGAGAACCTCATGATAGGGTCATCTTAGGGTTGCCTTAAGTCAGAAACAACTTGAAGACACACAAAGACAACATAACTATTATATAAGGGTACTTATACCAGTGCATGTCATCAGCAGGATTCCAGCCTTAAAAAAAATATGTAAAGTAATGCTGCAGAGTAGAAGGTGGAAATTGACACCAAATGTCAGTATATTAAGACTTTCTTCATTTTAGATGCAGAAGAAGGAATATGTAGGCCTCCAGTTGTTGCTGGACAGCAGCTCCCATGTGCTCTCATCATTGGCTCTTTTTAAGCTTGTGAATCAGGCAGCTTGACAGCAACTCATTGAAACAAGTGGCAACACACATATAAACTCTTGACTGTTGTTCCAGTGACATGATCAGCTTATGATCACCATAGCAACAATCAAAGTGAAAGTGTATTTTTGGTGTAACCGATTTGGTTGTTATGGATTCCAACAAGGCAGGTAGGTGCACCCTTCTCAAATGCTGCATTTGATGGCAAGCGGTGGGATCCCATGGTCCTGGGTGATCCATGACCACAATGAGAACAACATTTCAAAACCCATTGGTGTCAGGAGTGACATTCTGTTGCTAGGTGATTTCAGAATGAAATTGCCTTCTTAGTGAAAGTTTGGGAAACAAAACCAGTTTGGTCAGCCTTGGGAAAATTAGTTGTTCCTCCCAACATTTGCTGAGTGCACTTAAGCAAAAGAATGGATTCATTTCCCATTATGAGGCAGTCTGAAATGATTCACAAATTAATAATACGTTTAAAATGCATAGAATTTTCGTGTGGATTTAGAAAGTGTTTTGACAACGCGAAGGTCAAGAATCTATCCCAAACCATTGGGGAAAATATATTTCTCTAAGATTAAGGCAGAT
>CM034703.1:90680702-90701533 GCA_020142125.1 Phrynosoma platyrhinos
CCCCCCCCCCCATGGATACCAAAATCTGTGCATGCTCAAGTGCCATTAAATACAAGGGCATAGTAAAATGGTGTCCAAGGTCTGCTTTTGGGAATTTAGATTTTTAAAAATATTTTTAAGCTGTGGATGGCTAAAGTCAGGGATAAAGAATCTATGGATGCAGTGTGCTAACTGTATCTAGTAAGAGATCCCATTTGGAAATATCAGCATATTCAGCAAACCTATAAAATTTGTTGTTGTTATTGTTGTTGTGTACCCCCAAGTCATTTTTTTTTTTTTTTACTTAAGGAGACCCTAATATCACAGGGTTTTCTTGGAAAGTTTCTTCAGCGGAGGTCAGTCATTGCCATCCTCTGAAGCTGAGAGAGTGCGACTTGCCCAAAGTCTCCCTGCCAGTGAGGTTTTATGCTCAAGCGGGGATTTGAACCCTGGCCTCCAGAGTTGTAGTCCAACACTTAAACCACTACACAATGCTGGAAGCCATAGTAAATCTGAACAGTCTGCAGAACACCCATCAATTGTGTTATGAGGGCATAAAAGAGGTCAAAACAAGTCACTGCAGCAAATTAATCTGATTTTACAAAAGGAACTAACACTTTGCAAAAGTTTTAAGAAATGTGTTCAGCTTGTACCTTCTGGCCATGGTAAGCCTAAGGTACATGTTTTAGTGTACTAGATTGGATCCAGAAGAGCAGTGTGATCTATTCAACATGATCTGTGAGGTAAGTGTGAAAATGACCACGCTTTTGTTAAATTTAGAACCATTGGAATCCTATTGAATTCAAGCCACAGTAGATAAGGTTGAACCTCTTGATAAAATTTTTTTACCAATGGGATCAAATTTGGGGAAGAGCAAGGAGGGACAGTAAACATGAAGTCATCACAAGGTTATCGCCTTGCCTTGAATAGGCTTCTTGCTTTCCTATAGCCAGAATGTAGCCAGTGTATTCTTGATCTCATCAATGCAAGAATATAGATGGATGGTGATGAGGATGAGGATGATGTCTGCATTACCACCCAATAACTATCTGTGGGCCATAGTGAAGCTGGATATTACTGTGTTTGTTGCCTTACAATTGTCTCTTACTTTACAGTTTGAACACTGAACTAATCAACTCTACCCCTTGTGACCTTAATAGAGACAAAGGCTCTTAATCTCATCATATGTGTTAACCAGTTCACCTTTAACAAGAATTCTGTGTTAAAACTCAATTACTGTTTTTATTAATGGGAACAAACAAGATTTGTACTTTTTTGCATTTCTGTTCCTCAGCCCACTGATTACCTTACCCATCATCCACTCACTCACCCAGTCTTGCATGTGTATAAAATAATCTGCACATGAAGGCAACACTCCACGCATCTTATGAAATGGGCTGCAATCCATGAAAGTTTATATCAAATAATGCAGAATTTGTTATTTGCCTTAAGTGAACTTGGACTTATGAATGAAAAACCTCCAAGAACCATGCCTTGCTCAGCATCAATTGCCTTGCTCAAGTCTTGCAAAGTTAGAGTAGTGGCTTCCTTGACTGAGTCCTTCCGTCTTCAGTACAGTCTTCCTAGATTATTGCACACGCCTTAGCCCATCTTTTTCTTGATGGGATAGATGTGCATTTAACTGTCAAAGACAGGTCTTATTACATTCTCCCAGGGCCAGATGTATGCAGCCCATATGCAACCCGGGTTTATCTCATCCTTGAAAAGCCGTGGAATAAGCCCAGGTTACATATGGGCTGCATATGGCCTGCATACACCTGGCTCCGGGAGAATGCAATAAGACCTGTCTTTGACAGTTAAATGCGCATCTATCCCATCAGGAAAAGATGGGATAAGATTGATATGATAATCTCTTTCCTCTTTTCCTACTGCCTTTCATTTTATCAAGCATCATTGCCTATTCCAGTGAGTCATGTCATCTCATGATATGTCCCAAGGTTAGTCAGGCGTGATTTCTTCTAAGATTTATTCACTTGTCTTTTTAGCATACAGTATCCATACAACTCTCCTCCAGAACCACAATTCAAAAGAGTTTATCTCTTTTGTGTTTAAAATTGCAAAAGCTGGATAGCTTTTTCACTGTCCAGCTTTTCCAACCATAAAGAGAAATCAGAATACTATGGCATGCATGATTTTGACTTTAATATTTAATAATATGTTGTTACCTTTGACGATCTTATCTAGTTCCTTCATGGCTGCCCTTCTAAGGCTTAGTCTTGTTTTGATTTCTTGTTAGTCTTTAAGGTGCTGCAATATTTGTTGTTTTGGATCTGACAGACTAACATTGCTGGAAATTTTTACATACAGAAAGGTTGCTGCCACACTGAAAAATTAATGTAATTGGACACTATTGTAATATTCATGGCTCTGTCCAGTGGAATCCTGGGATTTGTAGTTTGTTGTGACACCAGAGCTCTCTGACAGAGAAGGTTAAATATCTTACAAAACTACAAATCCCAAAATTCCATAGCACTGACCCATGGCAGTTAAAGCAGTGTCAAACTGCATTAATTCTGCAGTGTAGATGTAGCCTTTGCTGCAGCAATATAACTTTAGCTAGCCACCAGAAGGCATTAAGTATGAATGCACCTGGCCAAAGAGGCAAATCTCTCCAGAGGATAGCAATGGCAAACCTTCTCTGAAGAGACATGCCAAGAAAATCCCATGTTCACCTTAAATTAGGGTCCCCTTAGGGTTGCCATACATTGGAAATAACTTGAAGGCATACAACAACCACAAAAACAACAACATAAGGAGACAAACAAATTTTACCCATTATTTCCAAGAAGGTTACATTGTAGTCAAAAATTTATATGGATCAAATTTTATCTTGAATCTTGTTATTCAAATAGTGTAAGCAAAATACTATTTTAAAAAATCACACAAAACTTGCTTGTCTGTCTTCTGAGATTCTAATTAAATAAATAAACTTTACCATATAGAGCAGGGGTCCTCAAACTTTTTGAGTTGGGGGCCGGTTCGCCGTCCCTCAGATCATTGGAGGGCTGAAGTAAAAAAAAAGGGGGGAAAAAAGGACAAATTCCTATGTACACTGTGCATATCATATTTTGAAGTAAAAAAACAAAATGGGAACAAATACAATATTTAAAATGAAGAACAAGTAAAGTTAAATCAACAAACTTACCGGTATTTCAATGGGAACTATGGGCCTGCTTCTGGCTAATGAGATGGTCAATGAATCCCTGCCCAACCAGGGAAACCCACTGCCTGACCTTGAGCAAGTCACACCCTCTCAGCCTCAGAAGATGGCAAAGGCAAATCCCTTCTGAACACATCTTGGGGAAACATTCGCACAGCTCAGAGATCACAACAGTGTGAACCGGGGCTTACACAGCAGACAACATAGATACAACATCATATGCTAGCGTGAATCCCTGCTCAACCAGGGAAACCCACTGGCTGACCTTGAGCAAGTCACACCCTCTCAGCCTCAGAGGATAACCATGGCAACTCTCCTCTGAAGAAACTTGCCATGAAAACCCCCATGATAGGGGTTGCCATATGTTAGAAATGACTCCAAGGCACTGGATTACTCTGGGCAGGTCACACTCTCTCAGCCCCAGATGGTAATGGAAACCCTCCTCTGGAGAAACTTGCCAAGCAAACCCCCATGATAGGGTCAAAATAAACCGGAAATGACTCAAAGGCACTGGATTACCTGGTCAGGCCACACTCAATCAGCCTCAGATGGCAAAAAAAAAAAAAAAACCAGGTGTGCCCGGCAGCAGCGGCAGCGCAGCAGCAACAGTGACAGGAGTGACCTACAAACCGTCTGCCTCCTCAGCGCCCTGGTTCCCCTCAGCGAGGGACAGAGAGGGCCGCTTCCCCTTCCCCTTCTCCCGCTGCTCACCTCGGCCAAGGCTGGGTCAGGCACCTGCCTTCTTTCCTTTCTTCCTGCTTCCTTCTCTTCCTTCTTTCCTTCCTTCCTTCTTCCCTCAGCCGCCACTTTGCCTCCCTCCTTCTAAGATGGTGGTTCCCAAACAAAATGGCGACCAGAGTCGCGCACTCGCTCGCGTTGCGGCCTTTCTATTCCCGTCCTGCCCTGCGACTGGGGGTGGGGCTTGGCAGGCGACAAGCAACAGTGCAGCAGGACCGGGCCACAGACTGGATAAAAGGCCTCGGTGGGCCGCATTTGGCCCACAAGCTGTAGTTTGAGGATCCCTGATATAGACCATATCACACACCCTGCATGTCTGTTTTATTTTTGTCGGCAATTCAATAACATTGTGCATGTTATTTATTTATTTATTTATTTATATCCTGCCTTTTCCCCAGATTGGGACTCAAAGCCACTTACAACAAGTACAAAGCATTATTACGTTAAACTGATTATGCCAGAATAAGCACTTTTAAGGCTATTGCAAAAGAAGGTATCCTGTTCCTCCTTGCACAGCACCCTTATGTTCAGATGTGCAAAGATTCCTGGGCTTGAACTTTATCCCCACCAGTCATAGCTTGGTTGCAGGAGTGTGCCTAGGGGCTAATCTACACATAGGTGTATTAGCAATAGCAATAGCAAGTACATTTCTATACCACTTATCAGTGGGCTAAGCATCCCTAATCAGTATACATTGTGTAAGCTAATTGCCCCCAACAAGATGGGTACTCATTTTAGCAACCTCCGGAAGGATGCAAGGCTGAATGGACTGAATGGACCTTGTGGCTTGCAGTACAGGCATTTAACCACTGCATCACTAGGACTCCCTTGTTTAGGTGAATTGCTGTGGGTTTTCACACATTCGCATCACTGGGGTTATACAGATGGCCCCTAAGGGGCAGCAGGACGTTGCCCCTTTCCTTGACAGATCAGGGCACGGCAACCACACGCCGCAGCCCCAGCCTGGGTTTTCCATGGCACAAAAAGAAGCCGCAAAAAGCAGCTCCTTTTTGCACCATGGAAAAAGTGCATTACTTGCAGCGGCAGCAGCTTTTCGCTTCTTCAGTGCAGCACATGTAAATGTTGCACCGAAGACACGTCTTTTTGCCACCCACCATGCAGTTGCTTCAGCAGCATGATGGTGGCAGCATGGCAGAATTGGGGCAGCCGGCATGCAGTTGCCCTGCCTCTCAATTCCACCCCTTTCGGCCAGTCTGTACAGGCCCAATGTTTGTCTTCCCTTTCTTGTGCAAATTTGCATCTATTTGCCCTTCCTCTGCCAAAAATGCACAGCCATTCAAATCCATGTAAAGCAGACAGGCAGCCACACTTTCGAAAATGCTCATAGATACTCCCAGATACTCCACTGAAAATCACCAAGTCTTTTTCTACTGAATTTGTGGAATTGTGCGCATATGCCCTGAAAAATGCCTGAACTGCTCCAAATTGCATGTGGCTGGATCACATTCTATTTGAATACTAGAGGAATATTTCATTTTATTTTATTAACCTGCCTGCACTTCTTTTATTTTTTTAAAAAAATAATAATATGTTTATTCAAAAATTAAACACAAACACTTAAACACAAACAAGTCAAAACAGACAATGAAACATATACAAACAACATCCATTTCCCCAACTCCCTCCCTACCTTAAAACAAACAAACAAAAAGACTTGCTGCATATTTTCTAGTTGGTTTCCTAAATAATGACATTGTCTCCCCTACTTAAATCTTCTATTTTACTCTTTTAATGTGACTATTTACCATAATGCTAACCCACATTCCTTTCATTAGCACTTTGTACAAAGAAAAAGAAAAATAACCAAAAGAAAAAGAAAAAAGGGAAAGGAAAAAAGATATACCAATTGCCGATCTATCAAATCCAATTACACTAATATCTCCTTTTAATTGTTTTTAGCATATTCTATAAATGGTTTCCTGTTATTTATAAAAGCCTCTGTTTGTTTTGTTCTTCCCAAATTGGTTAATTTATCTATCTGAGCCATTTCCATCACTTTTTCAAGTTATTCCATACATGTTGGGATTCTGTTGGTTTTCCCCTTTTTTACAAGGACCGATCTTGCTGCCATTCCATGAGAAGTATTTTAATTGTGTACACAAGCCTCAGGTTTCATCTTTTGGCCCTTGGATACCTAACATCAAAACAATGACTTTTTCTGGCAATGATAGCTGCTGCTTCTCCTTCTTCTGGTGCCCAAGGGCAACCAAATGGTTCCTGGGCACACTTCCATTGCCAATCAGTGGCCAGGATGGTGAAGCTGAGCCTGGTAGCCTCTGGTTGCCCTTGCGACAACAGGAGGACAGAAGGAGGAAAAGCCATTGCCCACCTACGCTGGGCAAGAGTTATGCTCTGCCAGCTTAATCACTGGCTCTTGAGCAAAGACTTAGCCCATTTATTAGAAATGCACTTGACTAAATCTACATTAATAAATGTAAAATTAATTCTATATCTTCTGATTTTACTATCCTTTAAAAGTTTGTTGTTGTTGTTGTTGTGTGCCTTCAAGTAAGTTCCGACTTATGGTGACCCTAAGGCAAACCAATCATAGGGTTTTCGTGGCAAGAGTTGCTCGGAGGTGATTTGCCATTGCCTTCCCCTGAGATTGAGAGAGTGTAACTTGCCCAAGGTCACCCTATCATGGCTGAGCAGGGAATCAAACCCGGGTCTCCAGAGTTGTAATCCAACACTCAAACTACTACGCCATGCTGGCTCTATCCTTTTAAAGTAGCAAAACAATATTATTAGTGGATCCATTTGTAAGATATAGCTTGACATATTATCCATTCCTGAAGAACAGAAAGCCAAACATTTCCTATCGATAAGCATGATCAACATAGATATTGATGTCTGCATCTGCTCGCTCACATTGCCAGCAATTATCTGTGATCCTTAACACAGATACTACAATGAGCCATTGGTATCTGCTGGGATTTGGTTCCAGGACCCCTGTGGGTAACAAAATCCATGGATGTTCAGGTCCAATTAAATACAATGGCAGTAAAATAGTTTACCTTATATAAAATGGCAAAATCATATTTTGTTTTGAAGAATTTGTATTTTTTTAAATATTTTCAAGCCATGGATGCTTGAATCCATGGATAAGGAATTCGTGGATATAGAGGGCTGACTGTATTCACCCTTTTGTGAATTCAAACATTGTCTACATGGTGATCTGTCAAAGCTTTCCCTTAAGTTCTGGCAAAATGTAATCAAAAGTATAGCATGCCTGCGCCACACGCAGGCTTGCCATACACAGCTTTGATCTTCTGTGCACGGCAAGCCCTGGCGCACGCTCATAGGAAAACATGAGACTTGAGGTCCCATGTTTTTTTCTATATGCAGGGGGATCCAGTATGGGTCCCCTGCATATAACAAGGGTCCACTGTATAGTTCTCATTTCTAGTTACTTTTAAAGGTCATTTTAAACAATATTATAGTGGCTCTGACAAGGATTTTCCAAGTTTAGACAGAGGTGGGATCAATTTTCCCAATTAAACCCTCCTCCAGCCCACATCTTCCCCAAATCAAGCCCAAATACTTAAAATGATGGCACTTCCTGTCACCTTATTTGAGAGGGACCCCAAAAGACAATGGAGATATTCAGCTGTAGTACACAGTTCTAGGGTGTTTGCAAGAATGGTGTGGCAATATTTTAGTGCATTTTCACATGTCTGGAGGACTTTCTGCATGGGTTTGGGACAAAAATTGCCTGAAAATTGTGATATTTTTTTAAGGACGATGGTTGGAGGCTTTGAGGGACTAATAGACAACTTCAGAGGTTGCAAAAGTGGTATCCAGGGGCCACGCACAGCCTGTGGGTGACACTATGCCCACATCTGTTCTACACAATTCTCTTATGGATCTTCAGATGTTGTAAAGGGCAATAGAGAAGTAAGAGAAAAGTGACAAGTAATATAATGAGCTAGGTGGGATAGAACATGGTTATGCATAATAGGGATTAATTACTGTTAAAAATTAATTTTTCCAGCTCTCCTCTTCCCCAGGACCCTATTCTGGCTTGTTAATAAGTGCTCCTCCTTGTTAATTTGTTCTCCTGGAAAACACTTTCTTCTGCATCCTCAGTGACTTCTTCAGTGGACGCAAAGCCTGGCCCTACTAGAGGAGGTTAAACAGCTGCTCTCAGTATTCTTCACTACTGACGATGATGTTCCTTGTACTATGTTCCTTGTACTATGGTTGCCCTATTGTTTTGTTGGTTTTGTTTGTCTGGTTTTGTCTTGTTTTATTACGGCATTTTAATTTCCTTGTAGTTTAATCTTGTTTTAATGGGATGGGTGGGGAGATACTGGGATGAGGGAATGCTTTTAACTCTGTATGTTTTAAAATGCTGTAACCCGCCCCGATTGCTGAGCAGAGGGGCGGGCTATAAATAAAATTTATTATTATAATATTGTTATTATTATGGAGTGGGGTTACTGAGAGTTGTGGACCAACAACATCTGCAGGGCTGCACGATTCCCATTCCCGCTCTTGAGCCATGCTTCCTTTTTCCCTAGTCATCCATAACAAGGTTTCACACACTTCAGCTATGCGTTCGGGAGGGACCCAATGAAGTTTCAGGAAAGGTATCTTGCAACCCTGCCCCTTCCTAGCTTCAGGAAGCTGTGTCTGTACACATGCTAGGTTTCCATTCTTTTATCCACTTTTCTATATAGGTGTGGGTGCTAAGACTGTTGCTGCTGCTGTTTTGTAAGGGTTGCTGCTGCTGTTTTGTTTTGTTTTGTTTTGTAAACCAGATTTGGGTCCCACTGTTCCATGATTATTATGGATCATAGTTCACACAGACCCCTTCTAGCTTTCTGTTCTAGATCTGTTTTTTCATGTCAAACTCTTTTAGAAGATACTGTCATGTCACAGAATGTGATCTGGAGTCTTTGGCTCCAGTGGAAGAGAGGGAAACGGGAACAGAGAGTTCAAGGAGCCAAGCGCAACACTAAGCTTTGGAAACTGGGTGTGGGGTGTGTGCTTATCTTAGCGGTCCCTAGTGCCCCAGACTCTGTTTCTGATACTGTAACTTCACTCAGGAAGCAGGCAAAGCACTATGAAATCCTTTTATCCACCCTCCTCCATTTCTTTTTTACCTCTCCTCTTTACTTCTTCCAGAAGCCGTAGGACTCTGATTTGCTTAGTCCTCACCTCGTAGTCCTCCCAGGAATGGAAAGGCAGCCCTCTGCAGCCTGTTTTCCCACAAATTATCATGCTGTCAAAGTTGATCTCCACTAACTGAAGTCTGATTTGAAAAATTTTATTGCATTCCTTTGATTCTGTGTCTTTTAATGTCTGTTATGCATGATATTCACTCTTGCTTGTGAACTAATTAATTTCCTATTAGAATGCATAAAGTTTTGTTTACCAGCAACACATAATTATTTATGTCAGTTAAGACAAACATGGACAGTGAAAAGGTCCACAAAGGTTCATACTGAGAATATGGACATTAAAATGGAAAATGCTAGTCAAGGTGAACAAGTGTAAAGAAATATAAAACTCATCCCTCCCCGTTCATGGTCTTAGAGTCTGCGGTCTCGCTCCTTCGTGGATGGCAAGTGGGGAGAGACAAAATGGTGTGCATGCAGAAGCACAGACCTATTTTAACCAATGGGCTTTGATATATTTGTGTTTTTGCTGATTTGTGAGATGGCGGAATGGCGGAATGGATCCCCTGCGAATCAGGAGGGACAACTGTATTTTGGGACCAACACATCCCAATTTTGCATATATGTTGATGTGATCAGGTAATGACTGATCAAGAAAGGGATCTTGGGGTTATAATTGACAGTATCTATGCAATGTGTGTCTGCTGTGAAAAATACAAATTCTATATTGGCCATAATTAGAAAAAGTTTTTTTAAAAAAAAACAATGCCAATATCATACCGTCTTTATAATGGTCTAGGAAACCTGTAGGCCTCGAGAGGTTTTGGACTACAACTTCCACTGTTCCTTACCATTAACAGTGTTGGATGGGCTAATGAAAGTTGCATGAGAAAATATCTAGAGGAACAAAGGTTCCTCATCTCTGCCTTATCCAAATCCATGGTGCGCTTGTAGCTGGAGTACTGTGTACACTTGTGGTTTCCACATCTAAAAAAACATATTATAGAGCTAGAAAAGGAGCAGAAAAGTGTAAGCAAAATGTTTAGGAGCTGGACCTAATCTCCTATGAAGAAAAGTGTGATATTTGGGATTATTTAGTTTATGAAGGGGGAGCAAGTAATGGAAAATATGGTAGAGGTATCTAACATTATGCAACCCATGGAAGTGGATAATACTGGAACAATATAATCAGGCTTCCAATTAAACTTAATGGTGGAAGATTCTGCACAAATGAAAGGAAGTATTTGTTCATTCAGTGCAAATTGTATATACTCATGTGTAAACCTAGAATTTCTATTCAAAAATTGACCCAAAAAACCTGAGTCGATTTATCCACAGGTCAATGTAAGTACAGTACTTTGACTCATAAAAAAAGGAACCATCCCCTGGTGAAAGGCAAAAATGTAATCTGTCCTGGAAGCACTCCCCTCCTCCAACCTTTGTTACATGCCCCTAAGTTTAACCCTTGAAGTATCCACAGGTCATATAAAAATCCATAATTTTGGCCCCAAAACCTGCCCTCAAGTTATACATGAGGTCAATTTATAGTTAAGTATATATGGTAGATAAGCACTGAAATCCACTCCCTCGAAATTTTATGATAGCCACCAACTTGGTTGACTTTAGGAGAGAGTTTGACAAATTCACAGAGGTGAATAATGGCTATGCACTATTTCCCATTTTACAGACAGCATATGATTCTCTATGCCAGTTGAGGGAGGAGATGAGCAAAAGGGTGTTGCTGAATTTGTATCTTGCTTGAGGACAACCTATAGGCTTCTGGTCATTCTGTTTCTCTGGAAACAATGCTGGAGTGGACTGGCCTTTGGGTTGATCCATCATGCTCTTATCATTTTATGGAAAACTACAGTCAGACAGCAGAAGCATCCTCTAGATAAATTGTGTGCTAAAGCCCTGACAAATTGCCAGTGCAAGCACACCCTCACTGAGTAAGTATATGTGTCCACAGATGCCAAGAGATGAGAGAATTCAAAGGCCAATAAATGGCATAAACAAGAAGAGACATATGGCAAAAAGGTGGTTATGACACAAAATGTGGGTGTCTTGAAAGCAACCATTCTCCAGATCATCAGACTCCAAGTAAGACTTAACCATCAACCATTTTGATGGCACTCATCAGTACAAGAAACGGTTCACTGTATTTGGGTGGAAACCACAATCTTAATATAGAACTAAATAATAAAAGAACATTATGAAAATAGTGTTAGCATAAAACTATGCAAAAAAAAAACCCTCACATAAACACACAAAATCAAGGGAGTGTTAGAGATATATAGCTGAAAGGCAAAGTTCTTTACATTGCTGATCCAGTTAAATAGTACTTACCTCTTCACACACATCCTAATTCTACCATGTAGAATTTGTAACCATGGAAATAAATGGCTGAAAAGCTAATATCCAGGTGCATAGTTGAGTTCAGCACATTATAACCATAACCTGTGCATTTAAATTAAAATGGCAGTTAAAATGAATCAGTGAAAACTATTGAATTATGTTTGTATATGACCAGAAACATGAAGGACCAAAGTAGATGTGACATGGCAAATCCCTGAAAATGACCCCCTCTCTTTTTAAAAATGTTAATAATACCCATGGGGAGGACTTTCTCAAAAATGAGAGAGAGGGAGATCATGCCCACAACCCCCTCGGATACTCACTGGAGATGTAGGAAAAAGATGTTTGTTATAGAATAATAGAATCACAGGACTGGGAAGGACCCTACGGACCATCTAACCCAACCCCCTGCCACGCTGGAATACACAACTAGAGCACTTCCAAACAATGCCTTTCCAATCTCTGTTTAAAGACCACCAAAGATGGAGAGTCCACCACTCTCTAAGGTCATTGTTCCACTGTCAAAGATCTCTTACAGTAAAAGGGTTCTTCCTAACATTCAGATAGGATCTCTTGGTTTGTTTTCTGGTCTCTGGAGCAACAGAAAACAAGCTTCCTCCATCTTCTACATAACATCCGTTCAGCTATTTAAAGATATCTATCCTGTCTGGTCTCGATTTTCTCTTCTCCAAGCTAAACACACTCAGCCCCCTCAGCCATTCCTCACGAGGCTTGGTTTCCTGACCTTTTATCACTGCCCCCAGCTGCAAATCTGCAGCCACATACCTCTAAGTACACATTCCCATCATTCCCCAGACACTAATGATGGGGGGGGGGGGGACTCAACCCAGTACTGAGAAGTTGCCTTGTGCAAGGAGCATTGGGGAAAACCAGCAGAACTGTGGTGGCTGTACTTTACAACCTGCCAGAAGCAGTTATTTGTCCCATGATGGAGGGGGGGGATGTGAAATCTGCCATTTTCCTTATGGGGAAAAATAATTCCAGGCATAGGCAGTGGCATCACTAGGGGGTTCGAGGTGTCTGGACCACACCAGATGACACCCTAAAAGGGGGTAACACCACTGCTCCTCAAATACCTACCTTTGGGCAAAAAACAGATGTGGCATCCCTCTGCTTCCCTTTAAAATGCTTTAAGAGATAGTGGGAGTGGGGTGAAGATCAGTGGGAGGAGAAAGGAGGACTCCCAGAATTTTTTAAAATTAACATTTCAAATTTCAAAAATTTTAATTTAAAAAAAATAATGTTGAAAATTTAATTTATTATTATTATTAAGTTTTCTTTAAAAACATCACATTTTGACCAAATATTCACTATGTATATGTAGATACATTACTTCTTTGTCCACTTTTAAATCCGAGTTAAAGACAACCCTGTTCAGGGAGGCATTCCCAAGCACTGTCTGATCTACATTTACTTTTTCTGTTATTTGGGTAGATGGTGGATGTTGCTATTTAATTGTTGTAATTGTTCTTTGCTTGAATCGACTTCTACCTATTGTTTTGTATTTTTACACTGTACACCTTTGGCAGGTTTTTATTCTATTTTATGCTTTGATTGTCTCTTTGTACAGCACTGTGTACATTGACAGCGCTTTAGAAATAAACTTTAATAATAATAATAATAATAATAATAATAATAATACATTAGGTTATGCATATGATATTGTAATTTGAAGGTATAATTTTAATTTTGCTGGTTGTTTATGTCACAACTATTAACATTACATTCAGAGGTATATGGGAATTAGGATTTATGAGTAACTTTTGTGCAAAAAAGCATTACAAAGGATTCTGTATGGTGGGAAATGGGAGAAGGTCAATGGGGGGGGTGACAATATGAGTTACCGCACCGGGTGACATCAACCCTACGGACACCACTGGGCACAATAATAATAATAATAATAATAATAATAATAATAATAATAATAATAATTTATATCCCACCCCTCTGCAGAGCAATCGGGGCGGCTTACAACATTAAAATTTCCATACAGATATATTAATACAATATATATTAATACAAGATATATTAATACAAGAAAAGAACATGGGAGAGGACAAAGTAAGATCCTTTCCCAATGGTCTACATTGAATGGCTGGATCCTCTCATGCAGGCCCTATTTCACTTAATCTTAAGTGGGAAACCCTGCTGGAATGTTTTAATTGGTCCTAAGGCCAAAGAATAATGGAACAACTGAGTAAGATATAGACATACTTAGACAGTGCAGTCCTGTACATGGCAACTCAGGCATCCTGTTCAGTTCAAAGTCCCGGGTAAATGAGAATCATTCTGCAGCCCCAAAGAACTAGGATACAAATACAGGCATCCTTAGAGACGGAGCGAGGTCTCAGCCCCTTGCAAACACTCATTTAGAACCGCTTTGGGTGTGCTTGGAGGGGTTGGCCATTTGGAGCAAACAAATGACAAGTGGAGAAAAGGTTCAACCAGGCACACAGTGCCATTTACACACATCACTCCCAAAAGCTGCACTTTCAGGAAGAAAGCTATAGCAGCAATGTGTGAGCAAGAGTACATGTTGCCTAGGGGATTTTAGGGATTGTAGTCTAGCAAATATATCTTCCAAGCTCTGTATGAGTGAGCTTTGCATGTTTCTGTATGAGATTGTTGCCCATTGGAGCTCAAGTTGCATCTGACTCAGACATTCTGTGGTGGCTTTTTGTTGTTGTTGTTTTGTTTTATAATGATGGAAACCACAAAGGTAGTATTAAGCACTTGCCTACATTACCCAACAGCACATCACCAAACCCTGTAACAGACCTAGCACTATGTTAAATTGTTTTCTGCTGCTCCTGAAACTAGGACACGGAGCAATACATTCAAACTGCAAGAAGAGAGATTCCACCTCAACAGTAGGAAGAACTTCCTGACAGTAAGAGCTGTTCAGTAGTGGAATACTCTCCCTGGGAGTGTGGTGGAGTCGCCTTCTTTGGAGGTCTTTAAACAGAGGCTGGATGGCCATCTGTCAGGGATGCTTTGATTTTGAGTTCCTGCATGGCAGGGGGTTGGATTGGATGGCCCTTGTGGTCTCTTCCAACTCTATAAGTCTATAATTCTATGAGCATTTCTTTAGCTTAAATGGATTGCTTCCTCCTTGTGGATTCCATTATTAACTGCTCTCCTTCTTGAGAAACCCTTATTGATTTTGTTGCCATAATCTGAGCCAATATTTATCTTGTCAATTCAAGGGATCACAGACAAGACCCATTATTATTACATCCTGTATTTCTGTAGCTTGCCTCTTTGACTTCTCAAGTTCTTTTTATAATAGTTATAAAATGTTGCTGTATCCTCTAAATATGCTGGCCCATAGGAGTCCATCTTTCAGATTTTAGTACTGCCCAAAAAGTTCTCATGCTTCCCTAGCAACTTGCTGCAGCAGCAAACTGGCAAAAATTACAACTGTGCGCCATTCACTGTTTTGGCACAATATGGATAAGCCAGCAAAAGGAAACGCCTACACTGGAAACCATTTCTATAAGTTTGTTTTGATGAACCCAAAATAGGCCTACAGCCATTTGAATCCCTTTATCCCACTGTGGCTGCCTTTGCACTCAGATACGGCTCAGGGAGAGGTGTTAACCTCCTTCTCGTCTTCCCATTTACGTATGAATTTGAGTTTCCTTTGAAATCCTAGCTCTGGATAGGAAACAGATGATCTAGTAGGAGAATAGGAGAAAATGAAAAGAAATGTGCAGTGCTCAGCTGTGCCTGATACTGAGAAAGAAACAAAGCAAATGCCTGTGCAGCAACTAGGTTACGTTTGCAGTTTGCCTGGCTGGGAAGCATTACGTTTGCTTATATTGTAAATGTGTATTTGCGTTGCCTTGTGAAGGAAGGAGAGATTATGATAAGTGGCTGAAGTGAAATCAAATCCTATATGGATTTCTTTATTTAAAAAAAAGAACCCCAAATAATCAATCTTTTTCTCTTTCTTTCCCTTTCCCCTGCGACTGTGTGGTTCCTGAGACAAAGTGGGCTGGAGAAGTTCAGCTTAAGTTCACTGAAGAGAACATTCTGTTCTCTGCACAACAGGCAGAGCGGCTGTGAAACAAGATCAACAACATGAGCTCAGCAGCGGCAGCTCTACAATAGAGACACTCTCAGACCCTGAACTAGTCAAAGGATTGCTGCATCTACGTTAGAAAAATACACACACATGGGTGCGCATGGATGGGAGATCAAGGTCACTGAATTAGCTGACTTTCTGCCCTAGGAGCTGAATTGCTGTTCTCCACTTGAAAGAGTGTCCCCGTCCCTCCCCTAGTTCTCTGTCAGTTTAATTATAGCTAAGGGAAGTCCAAGGGAACAATACTCCTCCCAGTCACAATACCCACACATGGGCTTTGGACAAAGGTTGTTAGAAGTGTTTTGATATTTTTGACTCACTGGTGCCGGGATCTATTGGGTTCCAGAAAGTGCTTCTCTTGGCCTAATCCAACTGATTTCAATGGGATTCCACATGATAAATTCAGCATGATATTTTATCCCGCTAATGTGCTGGATAATCAGGAGCTGTCACATTTAATGATGGAGAAAGGCTTTTGGTGCTGCTTCTAAGGCTGCATCTGCATGGCGGAAATAAGGCAGTTTAATGCTGCTTTAACTGCCATGGCTCAGTGCGATGGAATCCTGGGATTTGGAGTTTCGTGAGATATTTAGCCTTTTCTGATAGAGAGCTCCAGTGCCACAACAAATGATAAATCCCAGGATTCCATAGGATGGAGCTACAACAGTTAAAGCAGTATAAAACTGCATTAATTCTGAAGTGTGGATTCAGCTTTAGTCTGATCCAGACAATTAAACATATAAATTAAACTTTTCACATCTTCTTCACCTTTATTCTTCAGAATGATCAGTGATTAATTGCTCACACACTTGTGTGATTTTGTCCAAAGTTAGGAGAGATATGGTAAGCCACTTTGGGTCCTAAATGGAGAGAAAAGTAGGAAATAAATAAATAACCAACCAACCTTTTTTCATTGCATGTATCCTTCCTAAAAGATCTCTCTAATTTAGAGGCAAGCAGAAGCAGTGTATGCTCAGGATTGCAGGTATGCTTAAATCAGAGTTTGAAAAGGTTACCTTTGGCAGATGAGTCCCCTGAGAGAATCACCAGCCTTTGGTTTAATTCACACTTGGGAAATTTCTGGTGGAAAGCAACTTTTCCATTATCTGGCTTAACTCACAGTGATGATCAGGCAAAGGACTTTATCACATGGCTAATAAAGTGTTTTATCTGAATCGAATTTAATTTTAAATCAGGATGTATCCAGACCCTACCACAAAGATTTTGCTGCCAAAATCACTGCCTGAATGCAGCATGGATCCATCTCTGCTTCCAGGAGTGCTCTGGCAGCCATTTTTCAAGCCAGAAAACTCCCGGTTTTGAAAAGAGGCGCCTGGGAGTGGGAATGAACCCAAGCTGCATTTGGGCAGCAATTTCGGCAGCAAAATCTTTGTGATAGGGTCCGGATGCAGCCTGATTTAAAATTAAATTTGATTCCGGTAAAACGCTTTATTTTAGCTATGCGATAAGCCTCAAAGTTTCCAAAACAACTGGGGGAATGAGTAACTTCCGTGTGAAATAGAAATGCATGTAATCTTTTTTGTTCAGACTTTATCACACAGGCTATAAAAGCAGAATTTTAACAGGATAAAGCATCTTTGGCCAGTACTTATCACACAACATTATGGCCATCCTGTTAGTGCTTTGTATTCCATTAATTAGTGTACTGCACCTTTTCACTGACAGGCAAAACCCATCAATAGGCTCTCAATATCATTGCTATTCCATTACTACCTTCATGTGATAAGCCCCTTCTGCTGCAGTTCTGCTTCTCAGGCAATCATATGGTGTGAGTGGGCATGATTTTGCTTCTCTTCCCTTCCCCCTCACAGCAATTGTGATTGCCAACAGCTTTCCAAAGCCAAATGCTGCATGCACATTCACATAGCAGCTGTCTTCAGGAGGCAGTTGGCAACTGCAACTACTTACATGGGGCTGCTGTGTGAATGTGCAGAGAGAGCCCCATGCTTCGGACCATGGAGAAGGAACTACTGTGGCTGCCAACAGCTTCCCGAAGTCGGTTGCTGTGTACACATTCATACAACAGCCAGCTTCAAGAGGGAATTGGCAGCCACAATCACTTGTTTCCATACTTCCTCCCAAAAAGTGGCATTTGGCAGTATGGAAAGCAGATCACACAACCATAGATCACCAAAGCACTGTTGTGGGGAAAAGTGTGATATGAAATGATGCCAAACTTCCATTCTTAAACTAGTGTAATTGTGACAGGATATCAACTTGGTGTGATAAAAGTCCTTAATCTTTAAGATACTACAGTTTTATGGGTACTGAAAAATAGCTAGGTACAAGTCAAGCCACTATGAGAGCATTTCTGAAGAGTGGAGTATAAATACAATAAATAAATAAATAAGTCCATGCTAAGTGGCTGAAATGATGTGACTGCTTTTTATGCCACTGTCATACTGTAACTGGCCATGGTTTCCAAACTAGCCAATGGCAGCTTGTGAGCTGTGCAAGGATGGAGGGGTGCCTTACCCTGAACACGTTGCAGGAAAACACACATACACAATAATAGCATCACCTTCCTACAAGCTAGGAATGTCCTAACACTTGAAACAACCCATACATGCATTTTTAAAACATAGACGTCAAAAGAAGTGTTAGGTGTTTCCTCAAACAAGGAAGAAGGGTCTGTGATCTGTTTTGTAACACTGAGGTGGAATCATATATCATGAGGTAGAATGGGACAGCTGCTTTAGGCAGCAGATTTTGAGTGTACAAAAAGAACAGAACGTTGTTAGGTTTTTGTTTGTTTGTTTTTACCATCAGAGAGAGGGAAAGGTGCTTGTGAGACTTTTCTAACTATTAAGCCAAAGTAATGCAGGTTTTATTGTATGTACCTTGATTTGGTTGACTTGGGGATGGGAAGGCACCATTTGTCAGCAAAATGGCGGCACAATTCTTAGGCAACAAAATGTCTTGAGCCAGCCCTGATTGTAATGAATGATAACCCCAGCAATCACTAGATTCAACTTGAGGTTTATAGATTGAAAACCAAACATTTCTATCCCTCTCCTCCCTCTCTGTCCAATCCAACTTTTGGTGTGCAATATGAACCTGGGAGGAAGGATTAAGGAAAATAACCATTCCAGAAAAAGAGAGTAAACCTGGTTGGTCCTACTGAAGAGGGGGATGGAAGGAGAGAGATGTGAATGAAATAATGGAGATTATCAGACAGGGGGGTGGGGAAAAAGCTGGGAGAAAAAGGAATACTCCCAGCATAATCGTGTGATAGTGCTGAAAATTTTCAGACACATTGTGCTCATTCAGGATTTATCCCATGAAGATCCAGGGATATTCCTGCAACTAAACCAATCCGGGACTTCCCCATTAATGGCTTGTTGCTGGAGCATTCCTGGATCTTCACAGGATAAGTCCCGGATGAGCATGACGTCGTCTGAAAATCTTCAGTGCGATCCCACGATTATGCCAGGAATATGTCTTTTAATCCCGGCTTTTCCCCCTGTCTGATAAGCCCCAATAACCACTTTTGCCCAAAACTGCCCCCTGATGATGTTAGTACAGAAGGACTCTTATCATGAACATTTATAATGCTGTCAATCACATTCAAAACTCTTTTAGACAAGACCACAAAGGGGGAGCTCTCTGAATAGGGATGATTGAAAGGTTTATGTGGATTTTCTTCATCTTCTTCCAGTCTTGCTGCTTCCATATCAGACACAGCAACAAATCCAGTAGTCTCATGAGATGACAAGGCATTTTTAAATTTATAAAATAGTCTGGAAATCCCATCTCTTCTCTTCCCCCCCCCACCCACATCCATGGTTTGGGAAAGTTACTTTTTAGATTACAGCTCCCACAATCCTGGCTGGGGATTTTGGGGGTTATAGTTCAAAACCGTAACTATGCTGAGTTCTTTCCTTGCCTTCATGAATTCGCCACCATTTTCTCCACCAATAAAGTGCCCTTTTCAATTAATACAGATTCTTTCCCTTTTCTCCATCACCCATCCTGTGCCTCCATAGTAAACACAAGAACAAATACAGTTTCTGTGCAAATAAACCCTGTCCCTCAAGTGCCCTTTTCACACTGCTTGCTCTGAAAATGTATTGTTCAGAGCATCACAAAGACAGGGCTGTGATAACAAGGAAGCAAGGTGGGGGGAGCTGCTATTCTTATCTCTCAGCTCTGAGCAGCATCCATTTGCTTCTCTGTCCATCTTAATTCTTGGTACTTCAGTATGATGAAAATCTGATGAGATATAAGCTGCCCACAACTACCTTAGAAAAGGAACCAGCCAGAAAAGATCCTGGGAAAAGACCAGTTAAATTGTTCCCATACCCTCCCACTGTCCAAAATATAGTCCTGATTAATCCAGTCATCCCACTTTTTCAGCTGCTTTTAAAGGAGTTTATCGCACTGCCCTTTTCTGTCCTTCCCTCCCAACCAAGACACGGGATGAAAACTTTTAAGCACTGATTTTATTGCACACCTCTGTGCCCAGCCGGAAGCATCCCATACCTGATCATGGCATCTCGTACCCGATCCGGACTTCTCCCTACTTTGCAAAGAACGGGATTTTCCCGTTCTTTGAAAAGTAGGGAGAAGTCCAGATTGGGTACTGGATACCTTGATCAGGTATGGGATGCCTCTGGCTGGGCACAGAGGCATGCAATAAAATCTATGCTTAAAAGTTTTCATCCTGCCCCAGGTCAGGAAGGAAGGACAGAAAAGGGGCAGTGCAATAAACTCCGATATGTCCCAGTTTCTCTCTCCTTCCACTTTCCCCCTTTGTCCCCAGCTAACTTAAATTGTTGCAAGCTGAGTTCAAAGGGCAAAAGTAGTTTGCACTTAGTTAACTCAAGTAGGGAGGAGAGGAGAGGTGGAATCTTGCGCTTTCCTGTAGGTTCAGGCAAAATCAAACTGCTGCTACCTCTACTAGTTTGTCTGTTCTTCCTCATTAATAATTTGCACCATATAAACCACACTCTGATATTGCCTGGCCCTCTGACACGTGGCTCTCTGAAATGTTGGAGGGTATGCAGCCCTTTTGCAAAAGATCCCATTTGCAACTTAGGCCAAGGATCAGGGCCACAAAATAGCCCCAAGGATGCCTTAACATGATCCCATTCTCCCTTTTTTAGGCAGTGCTTTGAGTTAGGTCCCTACAAAAAACTGGAGCCAGCAACTGCACAAGCACATCTTGTATACAAGGCTTTATATAAATGGTTTTAACCTGAAGTATGTTTAAGGAGTCATTAAAATCATTCTGAATTATCCACTGGGTTTGTTTTCCACAGGGCTGCATCAAACCTGTGTTGCTCATTTGGCATAAATCCCTATCATT
>CM034703.1:90755989-90775334 GCA_020142125.1 Phrynosoma platyrhinos
GATTTACTGGCTGCAGACCCCACTCTGATCAATGTTTGATACTAGATATGAGAACTCGTACTATTTCTATTTCCTCATTGTCTAGTTTGAATGTGTGCAAGTTCTTTGTGGTCATTATTTTTGTTCTCTTTATGTTCATCAGTAAGTGCCTTTGCACTTTCTTCTTTGATTTTCCTTAGTAGTTGTTCCAAGTCTGTGAGGTTTTCTGCTAATATTATGGTGTCGTCAGCATATGCCTAAAACCTATAGAAAACTCAGCTGGATCAGCCCAATAGCCTACCTATTCCAGCATTCCAGTACCACAGGATGACCTCAGGAAGGGTTAGCCTTCTCTCATTTTCCTCTGAATGCTGACTCTGGTCCAAAAGACACTGCAGAAATAATCCAGTTTGAGACCACTTTAATTGCCCTGGCTCAGTGCTAGAGAATCTTGGGAATTGTATTTTATTGTGGTTCCAGAGCTCCCAGACAGAGAAGGCTAAATGTCTCACAAAACTACAGTTCCCAGAATTTCCTAGCATTGAGACAGAACAGTTAAAGCAGTCTCAAACTGGATTATTTTTGCAGTGTGTTTTGGATCTCTGACTAGCATTCAGGGGCACATTGGCTCTCTAATAACATACTCAGAATCTGCACATGTACTCCGTGTGACCCAGGTTTAGGATTTATTTTTAGTTCTTTTGGTGTGTGTACAGGTTATATTTTTGTTTCTGGTACTTGGGTATGAACGAGTGCATTTCTCCATTTTATGGCACTAGGAGCTCACCTTTCTCAGGAGTTGATCCAGTTCTGTAAAATTTCCTCTTTGGTGATGCTTATTTATTATTTATTTATTTGTTTCATTTTTATGCCGCCTTTCTCCCAGAAAGGGTCCCAAGGAAGTTCACAAAATAAAAACATTTTTCAAAACTTTACAGCAAAAATGTAAGAACGGTTAAAACCATCTAATAATACAATATAAAATTAACATTAAAAACATGCAAAAAATTAAAACGAAACTAAACACACACACCCCATATAAAACCACCCTGTCATGATTATTATGTTAAAAAGCCTGCCAAAATAAAAATGTTTTTGCTTGCCCGCAAAAGGTTGACTTCTTTGCAGAGGTCAACCTCTATTAGAGTTCAGAAACCTGTTAAAGACTTCAGTTCTTGGGGAGGGAGGAAATACACCAATGGTTGATGCTTTAGTATAGAAAATTAGGTGCTTTCAACATTTGATATTACTTCAACAGCAAGTATAAATGGTTGAGTGTTAGCTAGAATGAGATTGAAATGAGGCTCTTGAGGAAAAAAGAGATGTGTTGGGTAAACCTAAGGCATGTACAAATGCAAAACAGAAAGAGAAGACACACACACTGTGTAGACTGGGCACACTGAGTGGTATCCAGGATTCATGGAATTGTGGTTCTCGGAAAAGAAAAATGTGGGGTATATTTTATCTATTTAATATTAAAATATTTCTATCCCACCCTGTATCATATGAGCTCAGGGCAGTGTACAGTACATTCAATTTAACTAACTTAAATAATACAGTTGGCCCTCCACACTTGCGGCTTTGATTTTTACAGATTATTTGCAGTTTTGATTAATATGTTCTCTCTAGCAATCCGTAGGTCCTCTAACACAACTCTGCCAGAAGTTGACCATAGAGTTGTGTTGGAGAACCTAGAAGTTCCTAGAGAAAACACTTTTCTAGGCATTTGTAGGTCCTCCAGCATAATTCTATGACCAACCTCTGGCAGATGTTGACCATAGAGTTGCACTGGAGGATTTGGAGATTCCTAGAGAGGTGTTCTCTTAGGTAAAAAGAATAGTGTTTCTTTGTTTGTGGTTTTTCCATATTCACAGGGGTCTTTCCCCCGAACCCCAGTGAATGCGGAGGGACCACTGTATATGTAAAAATGAAATCATTTAAACAGACTAAAAGCATATTAAATGAAGTTGACACCATTAAGATCTGTTTTATAAAAATGAAATCAATCAGGTCCCAAAAGCTTTAATATCAAGCTATATTTGTACTTGGAGGCAAAATGACACCAAATTGTCATCAGATAGGCCTCTAAGAGGAAGGTATTCACAACCAGGGCGCTACAGCACAAAATGCCCTCTCACAGGACGTTTTCACACGGGGCTTTAGACGGAGGCAGTCCTACCTCCGTCCGGCCCCACTCTGGCTCCTTTGCAAAATCGTTCAAATGACGTCGCAGCATGCCCCGCCCCATCCTGCGCCATCCCTGGCGCTATCCGGCGTCCATCCGGGGTCTTGCTCGTCATGTTCAGACGACGTCGCAGCAAGCCCCGCCCCATCCTGCGCCATCCCTGCGCCATCCCTGCCGCTAGCCGGCTTTAGCCCCATAGATCTAATTCCTTTTTAAAAAAGGAATTAGAGGGGCTGCTGCCGGAGGCAATCAGGAGCCATTCCGGCGGCTGCTGTTTTCACCGCCAGAATGGCTCTTCTTTGCTTCCAGGCAGCTTCCAGGCGGCTTTAGAGCCGTGTGTATGAAAACGTCCACAGTCTATTTTTTTTTTTTTTTTACTACTTTGAATTTTTCAAGAAAAGACAACATTGGGCAAATCAATAATTCCAAAGTATTTGAAATGTAGGCATAGTGCATTTTCAAAATGGCCACTTTCAATGGAAGATAGAGGCAACCATTAGCAGGGGATGTAACTTTAAAACAATTTTTTTAGTCTTTTCTCAAACTATCAGCCTAGCCCGTACAACAAACTGTTGTAATAAAACAAATGTCGACTAGTTCAGCTGTACTACACACATGCTGTTTGCTAGACCAGACATTTGTTTGCACTGGTATTTTATTCTGCCTCCTTACTTGACTTTAATGTGCAAGTCTTCAGCATAAATGTAGTGGAGCTATTAAAACCATTGCCAAGTAGGCTAGATTCGAGGCCGGCCAGGAAATGCAGGATAGTAAAGTATAAGAAGAACAACTGATCTTCTTAGCCAGGCATTTACCTCAGCTCTCTGGAGTAATCTCGGCACATTTTTACTAATGGCTGTGCTCAGCCTGTACAAGCAGTCATATTTTGGATAATACCCTACCCCTGAGGAACATTTTATGGTCCATTTGGGGATCCTAGTTGTGATTCATTTCCATTCAGAAGTTTAAACTATATTTATGTTTCCTTCTTGTCTCTTCTAGAGCTCTCAGTCAAAAGTAGTCCATTATCTTCCTTCTACATTCCTTTTGCTACTTCCACACCGGTTCTGTTTTCTATCTGAAAAAGCTGAACTAGCAGTGCAACAGGAACCCTGATCTTATGGGCACAGGAGGACTCTGAACACAAGTCATTCCATTTCCTTGGGTTCTGTATGACTCTGTGTGTGTTGTTGGCCTTCAAGTTGTTTCCGACTTATGGCCACCCTAAGCTGACCCTATCACAGGGTTTTCTTGGCAAATTTCTTCAGAGGGGGTTTGCCATTGCCATCCTCTGAGGCTGAGAGAGTGTGACTTGCCCAAGGTCATCCAGTGGGTTTTCATGGCTGAGGGTGCTGTTAATAAACCTGCTAGCTGTCTGTATTTCTCATTCCAGAAACCACTTTTATCCCAAGATCGTGTGGGAAGAGAAGGCACATAGCTGGGTACTTCTCACAATGGGAAATGGAGATTGTCTCTAGTGGGTGAATATGTGGTAAAATGCAGTGGAAAGAAATATAAAACCTTGCTTTTAAACTAATAACAACATGACAGGAGCACTTGATAGAAATCATGCTCGCATCTAGAGGACAATGCTACTGTGGTAGAATCTACCTAACATGATGTCTTACCACTTCACAAAAATACACTTGAGGTACAGAATAGTTGTAGCAACTACAAGGATGCTGGGCTGCTTTAGCCCTCTCTTTTTTCCCTTAAATCATGGATTACTCATCCTCCCCTTCCAAGAAACAGAGAATTCACTTCCCACACATATGGGACCTTATATTTCCTACATTGTGATGGCATTCACTTGATTCTGCTCCCACGTTACTCCTTAGACCTGGCCCATCTAATAGTACTTACATATTTTTAGATAAATATTGTTTTGGTATCAATCATCTGTGCGATTTGGTTATGGGTAGCTTAGGTAGCTCATAGTATGTCACCACCATCACACTCCACTGTTCTCTTCTTCAAATTCATATTGCTAATACACTTGACCTAAGAATAACTCTGCTACTTCATATGAAAACCAGCACTGTTAAACATATTAATGAAAGCCAAAACTATTCTCATGCCCCTTCCATGCCTTTTTAGGTATTAAACAATGTCTTTCAGATATTAAACAGCAATATTAAACACTCCTCCCAGATTGAAGCTTCCCCAGTCTGGCAACCTGCAAATGTGTTAGAATAGACCTCTGGTCATTCACAGAGGTCACAAAGCTGGCCATTACTGGCTGGGGATGGTGGGAGTTGTATTCAAATACCTCTGCAGTCCAGGAGTTTGGGGAAGGCTTCTCTAAGAGATAGCTTCTCTAAGAGATATAGTTGTGTTGCTTTCTTTTGCCATGGTTGGGGAGCCTTTGGTTCTGTAGATGTTGTTGGGTTCAACTTTAATCTTCCTTGGCCATTGGCTATGCTGGAGGGTCACTGTCTCCACACTGACTTGTAAGACTTGGTGAATGAATGCTGTGAAGCACAGCCCTTTCTTGTCTATGTATAAAGGTAGAGCAGGGGTAGGCAACCTAAGGCCCGGGGGGCCGGATGCAGCCCCCCGAGGCCTTTCGACCGGCCCCAGGCTGGTCCTGCCACCGCCACCGCCGCCCACCATGATGATATTGATTATTGTTGTTATTACTTGTTCTTGGGGTTTTCTTGCCAAAATCTCCACAGGGGTTTTGCCATGGCTTTTCTGGGGCTGAGAGAGTGTGCATGCATATTTTTTAATTTTAATTTTAATTTTATTTATTTATTTATGGTGCTTCGGTCCCCCAATTGTCTGAGGGACAGCAACCCGGCACCCGGCTCAAAAACGTTGCCTATCCCTGAGGTAGAGGATCAAATGCATCTGTCTCTTTATGATCACCCTCACCCATACCCTTGTCAATTAGGTCATATATTCCAAATTGGTATTGTTGGAGCTATCTGCACCTAAGCAGTAGTCAATCTAAATCAATAGTTCTCATCCTTTGATCCTCTGGATGTGTTGGACTTCCAAGCCCCTTAAGCCTCAGTTAGGATAGCCAATGGTTAGGGATTCTGGGGATTGAAGTCCAAAGCCACTGGCAGATCACATATCTTTCAAGACAACAGCAATTTACATCTCCCCTGCCCCTTTCCTAGGACTTTTATTCTTTCTTTTATAAACAGTGTGATGTTTAGTTCAAGTTCTTAAGAGACAGACTAAGGAGTGTTCTTTCAAGCAGAACTCAGACAGAGCATACTACAATTCACACACCCTACATGAGGTGGGGAATGTGTCATTCTCCAGACTGCAACTTCCATCAGCCCAAAACATCAGATGGTATGTGGTAAGGGAAACTGCAGTCCAATAGCATCTGTAGGGCCTTAAATTCCTTAGCTCATTCTACTATTGGGATTATCACATATAATTATCTATCTAATTATTCTTGAAATTATCCATAGAAATTGGAGTGCCATGATCTCGAGGAATGTCTAAAGGCATTACCATTGTTCTTGTTTCCTTGCAGCAGACACTGGAAACTTTATAGAGGTGAAGGACATTCAAAATACTGGTGCCACCACCAAAATGTTCACAAGAGTGACAAAAAAAAATGGAACCATACAAGAATGAAAACTAGGGCATCTAGGAAGCAACAGTTGGAGATTTGGGACTTGAATTTGTTGTGTTGAAATAGGCTATCAGCTCATGTAAAAACCGATTCAAGCTTGTTTGTGTTTTAACTGAAGTTGCATTTACAGTACGGTACTACTGAACAATGCTGTGGCTTCATGCAAGTCTTCACTATTTTTGCTATTACTAATAAGATGAGGAAATTGATAAGCACTTCTAATCTCAGTATTTTATCATGGTTAGTTCTAGCAGAGAAGAGGGCTTGACATTTGAACATTTGTAAAGCCATTGCTTCATTGTGATGTTTCAATCAAGAATAGGAATGGAAAACTAGTAGTTCACTAGTGATTTGTTGTCAGATTGCATCTCTTGATATCGTTCACTATTGACTAGAGTAGGTGGGAGTTGCAATCCAACAATATCTGGGGGAACACAGATTGACCACCTCTGATCAGGACCAGTTTTCTCTTTGGTCTTTCAACTTCCCATTTAATCACCAGTTATTTTCACATTGACTATTAGATAATTAGTGATTACTCTCATATCTTTGTACGTACAAAAATGCCTCACTGGGACATATTTAGGATCCTATCAAATGCATTAATGTTGCATTAATTTGTCAGTTGTCCAGTTTTTTTCCCCATCCTTTGAGTTAGGCATTTAGGTATGACTCCTAAAATTCATTGTAAGAGTCCTTGAATTTTTGTTGTCATGTTTGTTGGTTTGTTAAAAATAGCTTCTTTCCATATCCTCGAAATAACAGTAGAAGATTTTTTTCCCAAAAAATACTAAATCATTATAAAAGTATATGTAAGCAGCAGCAGCCTTGGGATGTTTTCACACTACCCTCCCTAAAGCCGGGTGGAGCCATTCCGGAACGGGCCATGATTCCGGAATGGCTCCGGCGGCGGCAGGCTAATTCTTTTTGGACACCCGGAATTACCTTTAAGCCGCTGAAGCCGGAGTTACAGGTCTTTCGGCCAGAGTGAGGCCGGACTTACGGCTCCGTGCGTTTGAACACACGGAGCAAGGAGCCGGACGGACGCAGGGATGGCACTGGAAGGGGCCGGGTTTGCTGCCGCGCGTGTGTGAACGAGCTGGAAATGGAGCCGGAGTGGGGCCGGACGGAGGTAGGATTGCGTCCTCCTAAAGCCCCGTGTGAAAACGCCCTTAGAAAATACAAATGTTCCCTTGAATACAGTCAGCCTTCCACATCCACTGCTTTTTTTTTAATTCATGGATTCAGTTATCCACTGCTTGGAAATATTCCCAAAAGATACAAATTCCAAAAAGCAAACCTTGATTTTGCCATTTTATATTAGGGATGCCATTTTACTGGGACTTGAGCATCCACAGATTTTTGTATCCATTGGGGGCCCTGGGATCAAATTTCAGCAGATAAAAAGGGCCCACTGTATGTAATGTACTAGGAAGGTTTTACAGCTTTTGGGAAGCAATAGCAATACCAGGGCTGAACCTCTGGGAAGAGGCTCCACAGTTTTGAGCAGTTGCTGAAAACATCAGACCTCACATTTATTGTATGGAAAGGCCTGGCAGCAAGACTGCCTAGACCTTAATTAGTGCATAGACTGAAAGGACAAAATTCTAGTTGCTTTACAGCCAGTTTTAGTTACAAATAGCAACTATGGCCTAGTTTGAGTGTCGTGCTGAAACTACAATAAAAATATTTCCCCTGTGCTACTACTTGTAAGTTTAAATATGACAGTTACTTGGACTGTAAGCAAAGTTAGCTAGGATTGTGACTCTTGTCACCATTGCCAAGAATCTGGCCAACAATCAGGAATTGCACCCAAGTCTGTGCCTACTACTTCATTCATGAAACTTCCACAAGAGAGCATAAAAGCATCAATATCCATTTATATTGACATCATTGGCTGGTAACAGTCTGTAAGTCTAAGGCTTCACTTAGAGAGCATGATGTCTGCTGTAGTATTTTGATTCCTATTCATTATAACTTTCATTCTGGTTTATTTTTAGAAAAATAATTTTCTAAACCATAGGATTCTGAATCTGTATTTGAGAACATGCAATCATCTAGCCAATCAGCAGTCAATAATCCTACTGCTAGCCCTAACTAAAGTCAATCTATTGAATCAATGGAATTTACCTACTTGTTGATTCACCTGACTGGGTCTGCTCAATCCACAGCTTAAACTAACGAATGGGATTTAAGGCATCTGAATCCTTGTAAATGCATAGAATCTGTTGCATCCATGGTCACTCCCACCCCACGCTGCCATACGTGTCATCAAAAGATGCAGCTCCACTCAGCCACCTTTTTAAACAATTACAGATCCACTGAATTGGATAGAGCCTATTTATTCTGAAATTTTGCATATACCTTACAGTGATGAAAGAACTCTAGCAATGCACACAGGGCTGCAGAGTGCCTCACAACATTTTCCCTGCCTTTTTGACTTACATGCAAGTTTCGTGAAAAGAGAGGCACAATTTGCGCACATGTGCATCATTTTAATTATACAGCGCTCCAAAAAGGTATATAGTTTGCTCTACAGCTTCCAGAATTCATGCAGCTATACTTGGCTGGGGATTCTGTGAGTTGTAGTCCAAAATCTGTAACTTTTCAAAGCTTGGGTTGGACATAACTTATTCTGCTCTTTGTGTATGTGCCTTCAAGTTGCCTGTTGATTTATGGCAACCCCATGGATTTCATAGAGTGTGTGTAGGCAAGGAATACTCCGAGATGAGTATGCCAATTCCTTCCTCTGAAATATAACCTACAGAAGGTGGTATTTGTAGATGATCTCCCATCCAAGTGCTAACCAGGACTGATGCTGCTTAGTTTCCAAGATCACATGGGATCTGGTACCTTCAGGGTCTTTAAGCCCATGTTACAAATCACTTGCCTTTCGACAGAGATTGGATGTTTCATACTCATAGTATACTCTAAGTATGTACTGTCTCTTTCTGTAGGTTCTGTTTGCTTTGACCTAAAGACTGATATTTTATGTTGAAATTCTGTTATGTTTGTTGGGTTTGAGAGGACTGGAAGCTACACGTGGGTATGAGTATCTTGCACATTATGCCATCCTCACAGATGTGGAATTTGGATGCTAGTGTCTCTGTGAACAGTCTGTAGGAGTAAAACTAATAATGGTTGTTTGCTCAGAGTAAATATGCTTTGATAGTATATGTCATTAGTTATCTGTGGGTTTTGACTTTCAGTCACATCAGTCCTTGTCGAAGCTTCGAAGGAGATTGGTGAAGTAGGAAAATGCGGTTAAATTTTCTTAATCAAATCAACCAAAGTGGTAGATAGAGCAGATGTATTTTTCTTTATTTATTTGGAATGTGGGTTCTTTTTAGTCTCATTCCTCAAAGCTACAGTTGAGTCTATTAAAATGCCATGTGTGAGAGTCTTAGCAGGCACATAGATACAAAAATAATTAATCACATCTTAGAAGCTGCTGGTGCCAGTGAAAGAGAAGAGGGGAAAGAAAACTGACACAGGTTTGTAGAGATGATTCATAGAAAACTGAGCTGTCCTTGTTCTTACTCTTTGGCTCCTCATGCCACATGGCAACTGTCCAGGTGAAACAGTCTGAAGACCTTAATAGCAAAAGATCCTCTGACCAACATTCCAGTCTACTTCTGCATTTAACAACCAAAAAAAAAACCCATTTATCTTTGGCAGTGATTGAGGAAAATATCTTCTCTGTTTAGGTGAGCACCTAAACTATTAAAAGTCAATAGGACATGAAAGGATTTAGATGGATCGACTTTCCAAGTAGCTGACGCACACAACTAATTTTCTGTCCTTCTGAGTAATCCCTTTTATGATAGAAAGCCTTCTCTGATTCATTCAGTGTTTGCCATTGATAATGAGGATTATGATTATTTGAAATACACATGTCCAATACCCATGTTGTCTAGTAGATTCTGGGATCTGTAGCCCCTCCCTCCAATGCTGTTCTTAGCATTGAATTTATCGGTACCATACATACTTTAGAGAGCAATTCTGTGCGTGTTTTTGTGCCTATGTATTAAATGGGGCTCATCACCATATGGACAATTGTAGGATTGCAGCCTTAGAGCGTCAATGTATATTTCTTTACATCAACTTGATACTAGTAGTACATAAGAATACACACTCAGTTCCCACTGAGATATAAATGGTCCATGACTCTGCTGGATTGTGGCCTAATTGTTAAAATCAAAGACATTGATCTAACTGATATAGAATGGTAAATCATATGGGCACCTATATTGATTGACGAATCTGAACTGGAGAGCTAACTTTGCAGTTTTCCAAATGCACCCAGAATTTTTAAAAGCTGGAAAGGTTCCTGCATTGACAGAGGACCTTTGCAGTGGATGCTCCCAGGTTTTTCTGATTCCCTCCCTAGGGAAGCTAGTATATCTCCCTCCTTGTCCTTCAATCAGCAGGTAAAAACCTTTTTATTCCACTCCCTTGTGCCTATGGTCCCTATGTATACCCTAAATGTAGGGGTTGTGAATATGAAACCATCTTGAATGTGTAACTATTGCTGTGGATTCATAACTACCGAATTGGATTCCAGCCAGCAGCAACAGCAGCAGCAAAATGATGATGATGATGCATTTAAATAGATTAAATACAGTCAGCCCTTGGTATCCATGGGGGATCCTTTCCGGGACACACACACACCCCATAGATACCAAAATCTGTAGATGCTCAAGCCCTCATTGTCCTCAATGGCAGCAGATGCATGCAGCTACTTTGCCATTAGGGACAAAGATTCTGGCACCTGTATTTAAAGCTGTTCCACATTTTTCCAACTTTACCTATGAATTAGATTACCTAAGCTTTGGTTCGGAGGCCACTGAAGAAGGTGGTGTCAATGTGGTAGGGGTGGAATATCTCTGTCTGTGGCTCCCTCACTCTCTTTTTCCCCTTAACAGAAGCGCCAGTGTGGCTGCCTTGGGGCTCCTGGCATCACCTGGCCGCCCCCTCCTTTTTCTCCTCAGCAATATCGAGCCCCTTCCACATCTGGCTTGGTTAAAAGGGGGAGGGCCCCTAGGCAATGCCAGGGGCCCCTAGGCAATGCCAGGGGCCCCAAGGCAGCTGCAGTGGCACTTCTGCTGAGGGGAAAAAGAGAGCAAGGGAACCACAGATGGAGACGTTTCGGTCCTGCGATGCCGATGCAACCTTCTGAGGCTGCCTCTAAACCAGAACTTAAGTAACCTAATCCATGGGTAAACTTGGAAATGTGTAGAACAGCTTTAAATACAGGTGCCAGAATCTTTACCCCTAATGGCAATGCAGCTGCATGAATGCATCGCCATTGGGGACAACACGGGCTTGCCATCCACGGATACTGAAATCCACAGATGGCATATCCACAGATACCAAGGGCCGAATGTATGAGGATGAGGATGATGGCAGTAATGACCGTGATGATTAAGTGAAAAATTATGTTATTAAGCTGATAATGCTGTACAAATTTATGACAATTTTGGTCAGAATGAGTTTGTCTGCATTCTTTGTGAGTTATCTGTCTCCACCTTTTGGCTGGCATCGTATTGGTAACATATGTTAGCATAATGCTTAATAAAATAATTAAATACCCATCAAGAGTAAGTTCCCAGTAGGATCTTTGATGTCTTTTCTTCATGCTGTGCTAACATAGCACCACCCATAACTTACCAGTTTAAAGGGTGGCAATTTTTGAAGGTATCATTTTTGGTATTTCTTCTTATTGGAAATTTCTGCAGTTGATCTGCTGCTATTAAGGCTAAAAGAATTAATGAATCTAATCAATTTGTTCTCTAACATTAAAAGCCATGGCTGAGTACAGACGAGCAACAGAGCCAGTGCTTTTAAACCTGGATCATAGCTTGGGCTACTCAGTATCTTACAAAGCAGGAAACTTCTCTTCATGGAGGATTCCAGAAAGCTATACTTAAGCCTATTGCTAGAATTGGGCAAACTGCTCTTTTGGATAGTTCCATGGCAGTTCGCGTGTCTCTCAAATAGATTTAGGCAAGAGATGTTCCCAGAGCTTGGGACAAGTTACTTCATCTAGCCCGACTAATGAACATGCTCCCTGGGAGAATCTGGGAACTATAATGCCCCCCCCCCACAAAAAAAAAAAAAGACAGAAGACTGTAACTTGCCCAAGCTCAGAGTTTTCCCATTGATACCACTGGTTTATTAGAATTTGAAACCTTGATATTGGTTAGACATTTTGCAATAATTGTTTAGCAAACTACCAAAAATGGCCTGAGTTATTTCCATGACAGCAACCATTGACGTCCCTCAAAATATTATCTGAACTGAAATACTTATGTTCAGTGTTCAAGCTTCTAATCAATCAAATAGTAGCCTTACCCCCTCATATTTCTGTTTCCTTTAATTCTCTGCTTCTCTCTTTCCAGGTGAACGCCCATTCCCTTGCACTTGGCCAGATTGCCTTAAAAAGTTTTCGCGCTCTGATGAGCTAACACGGCACTACCGAACCCACACTGGGGAGAAGCAGTTCCGATGTCCACTCTGTGAGAAGCGGTTCATGAGGAGTGACCACCTGACAAAGCATGCACGTCGCCATACTGAATTCCACCCCAGCATGATCAAGCGATCTAAAAAGGCCAGCTCTGCCTCCTTTTGAAGGAATGACTGGCAAAGATGGAGGGTGAGACCACCACCATCAAAAGGGGCATAACTGATCAGCACAAATACGTCTGCCACTGTACATCGATATCCCCCTACTTGCAGTTTTAAAGCACATGTAGCTGGAAGTATAAAAACAAAAGGTTTAATATTTTGTCCCATCCACCCCTACTATGCTACCAACAACAGTCTTAAATCAGTGGCTGCTGGGTGGGAGTGGGGAGGGGGGGAAAGTGTGGGGATCAGCAGAAATAATGCAACTTTTTTATATATATAGTTTAAAGAATCAACACTGGTGTATATATGTCTGACTGGGTGGTTTGACCTGTGACACCACAGTAGTGATTCCAAACTCTTTGTGATTGCTGTGTCATGAACTTGTTTTGTTGACTAATGTAATGCTGCTTGTATTTAAAAGAAAAACAAAACAAAAAAAAGTTTAGGAAAACCACTTTCCAACACACATAAGTATTTCTTGAGGTTTTTTTTTAAAATAAAAAAACCAAGCTCCATAGCACATCCTTAGAAGAAGGTTTGCTTCTCTTTCTCAATGATCCATTCTATTCAAGACTGTTAAAGGGTAAAAAAAAACCATTACATCTGTTATTATTATTAGTGAACTGGTATACAAAAATAATGAAAGAAGAATGAAGCTGAAATTTATACTCAGGAAGACCTGTTTGGTACAACCAGGTCTTTTGGTGGTTGTATTTTTAAAAGAGCTAAACTTTTGAGTATAAGCTGCTCCTTTTTTCCCTGGTGAAAATTACTAAACAAAAAAGGAAAACAAGAAATAAGCTGGTATCATACATTTGTGGCTTTGTTTTTGGCTTGCCATTAAGAAAAAATAACAACACTGCAACGAGCCACTCTAAAGAATGTGGCAGAAGTATGAGATCATAATATTTTCCTTCTTTCAGCTGTTCTTAGATTTTCATCTGAAAAGCGTATACCGTACTGTACTATATGAATACCACTAACAGTGCTTTATTCTGCTGTATTTTGTTGGAATGAATGCATAACAGCAGCTACCATCTTGATAAGCTACCACTTTTGTAAAGGTTTTTTTCCTTATGACTGAATCTCTCTCTCTCTCAATGGTGCATTCTTTTCACCTACTTGCCAGATTCCTGTATCAGCCAACGGGAACTATGTGCATTTATGGAGGGAACAGATATCTTCCCTCCACCCACAAAACAGTCTCTGTTCAATCAGAGACACCTACAACTCATCTTAAAAAACTTTTCAACAGACTTCTACCTTTTCATAAGTTGCAGCTGTTGTACAGAGAATGGGAAAAAACCCAATAACAACAATAACAACAACAATGAGGTAATTAAAACTACCATGCAGGAGGTATGTTGAAATATTTCTTTACGACACAAGCCTTGCCCTGATGTACTGTGCAATCTCATTCTGTGTGGCAGGCTTGATATACCGTAGTTAATGATAATGGCAATATTTCACCTGCTTAAATGCTAAGGTTTGCTCTTTCAAACAGGAGTAAACATGTCATTGGGGGGGAAATCTTTTGCGTCTAGCCAAACTGTCATCTTTGTTAATGTTAAAAGCATGAACCTTACAGAGGTTGTAATCATGGACTTTCCCTCCCCCATCTCTTGTAATGGTGGAGCATTATGTTTACAGACACCCACCCCATCAACCCCAGAAATGTTCTCCTGGTTGTATGTTCTTTACTCCTCCTTCGCATGAAGGGAGACAAGGTGCAACTGTCCTATATATAGGGCTAAATTCATCTCTGAGATAATCACATTGCAGATAGTGGGATTATATCAGGATCAATTTGCCCCATCATTGTAAAGATCTGTACATATACAACTCTTGTAAAGTACACCTGCAATGACAGTATCTTCTTTGTTTCACCTGATAAAAAGCTAGCTTCCTAGAAAAATAAATAAAACAACATCTCAGAGAGTAGAGTATTCTACAATCGTCTGTGGCTTCCAGCACTAGAACTCAGTATGCATCTAGCATTTTTACCTGTATGGTTCATTATAAAATCTGTCTATGCGAAGAGAACGGCTTCTAAATAAAGGTGTTAGGGGCAAAGAACAATCTATGGCATTTTAAAAGCAAAAAGGGATGAGTTTTCTTCAGTGAAGACATGTCAGGAAACCAAGCACACTTTCTACCTCCGTTTCAGATTTTTGAAACGTTTGTTTTATGATAAAACCAAAATTAATTTCTGGTGTCCAAAATAAGTTGTAGGGACGTTTGTTCTTCCTTATAAAAAATAGGTAGCCTGGCTATTTCTATTGCTCTCGTGTAAAAAGTATTCTGCTTTACCAGTAATGTTAATGCTGCCTTGTGTGTTAGGGTGAGGACCTTGAGATAGGCCAGCAACTCACAAAGTCATATCGTTCCAACTGTCCTCCTCTGCTATACAAGACCAACTTGTCAGAGCCTAGACTTTTCAGAGGTCTCGCTAATTCAACTAGAACAACGCTGTTGCTCTGATATAGGACAAGTGCAGTATTAGCTATCTAGAGCCTGGATGCTGAGTGCTGTTATTTCATAAGGCAAGCCGCAGGCACACTCAACAACACCTCCTTGACAAATTATCAGGTCAGATGGGAGACTGAGGCACATGAGAAATTGAGGTGTGGTGGCATAGTGGTTAGGGCACTGGCCTGCGTTCCTGAGGGATATGATTTCCACACTGCGTGGTCATCTCCACCCCCAGCTGGGGGCTATCACCTGGCCTCTCAGGTTAGAAGATCCAAGGAGGCTGGATAGTTCCATCCGTGTGGTTCCCTTGTATACCATAGGCTATAGGAATTGCTTTGCCTTAACCAGACCAGCCAAACAGCCTGAAATAACACTCTGCTGTGCCCTAACAATGCATTTACGCACAGGTCGTAAGCAGAATATTGTTTAAAACAAACAATAAATCACGTGAATTCCTCTCTTAAAAACATGCTTAATGTGCAAAGGCTATCATAGAATGTATAAACGTAATGTTTAGGTTTATTCTCTTAATAGATCTTCCATTTTGAAAAAATTCCAAAAACAGCCAAAAAAATTTCCAAAAACCATTTAACATTCAAATTTGTGATACTCCTAATCAGCCTTCCCATAACCTGGAGCCCGCCCAGTGTCCTGGAGTACAACTCCCATCATTCCCAGCCAAAAGGCTGGCTGGAGATCATAGAAGTTGCAGTTCAACATACTTGGAGGGCACCAGAGTGTGGGAAGAGGTATGCTCTTAATTGTCACTGTAGTGAGGTGCGCGTGGCTGTTCTGCTTATGGTGGTAGTACAGTACTTGTTTTTAGTGCAGCCATCAGTTTGTGGTGAATAGTTGTCTTACTTGTAGTTGAACATCTACATATGTCTTCACAGTAAGGTGAGTGGCTGGTTTTACTGGCATTATACAAGTCAGACAACTCCTTCAATACAAGCAGCTTTCATGGCTCTCTTGGTGCATGATGGAAGGAGAACTACCACTATCAGTGAAGCCATCTTGTGCACCAATCCTTGGCCACAGAGTGACACTGGACTGCTTCCTATGTTACTTTAAGCAGATAGGGGTGTGCATAACTAGGTCTTAAAAGGCTGCTATATGTGTTTGATGGCAAGTATCATGTTGGGAACAGAGCATGCAAAGGTAACTTTTCTGGATTGTAACTCTCATAATCCCCCATTCATTATGACCACTGTATGGATGGAGGATTCTGGAAGTTGGGGGTCCACAAAGTAACTTGGAAAAGTAACTGTTCAAACTCTGGGTGCATTTACACTGTAGATATAATGGCAGTTTATCACCTCTTTAAATGATTTAGTTCCATCCTATGGAATCCTAGGATTTGTAGTTTTACAAGGTCTTTAGCCTACTTTGCCAAAGAGTGCTGTGCTTCACAAATCTACAAATCCCAGATTCTGTAGGATGGAGCCATGGCAGTGAAAGTGGTGTCAAACTGCATCATTGCTATAGAGTAGATGCATGCTCTGTTGGGGAATCTTGGATGCCACTTCTTTTCTGTGAAAGCAATTCAGGGGTAAAAGAATGATTTTTCAGGAAAGAAATGATAGTTGGGGTGGTATTAAACTCTTCCCCACTCACCACTATCTTTTACCCAAGCTGAATTAAGCAGAGGAATGTGGCTGCAATGGACTGGAAGGAAAATCAGTGAGCAAGGCTGTAATCCTACTGCTTCTGTCTTGCAAGTTGTTTTGTCTCCCCATTGCTTTGCAACAGAAAAATGGTGGCAAGGGTTTCCAGACCCAAACATGTATACAGGCTCAGATGTATTGATGGAAATGTTATTGGAAAAAGTAGTGTACATGCCTGTGCCCCCAGAAGAGATATGTATATAGGACAAGTCTCAAGGAGGGTCATGACTCTACTCTTAGAAGCAGGATTTTCAACACACTTATTTGAAGGCAGGTTTCACTGAAGTTGGGAGACTTGCTTCCAAATAAGTATGATTAGTATTGAAGTGTAAACCATGCTTCTTAGGGGTCTTCCAAAAGTAACATCAAAAGCTGCCCAAAGTTTATTAACTACTACTAACAACAACAAAATCAACATAAAGTAAGATGTGTTTGTCTCTTGTTGTAAAAGCAGTCAATGAATTCCATGTGCAAACTTCAAATTGCAGTAAAAATAAAAAGCAGTTGTAATCTTTTTAAGAAAAAGGAGTTTGGGAACGGACTGTTTGCAAGTGTTGAGAAGAAAGAAAGATCAAGTTCTCTGCAAACACACGTGCCACATTACTCTGAAAATTCTTTAAAGAGTGCCGAAGTGAAGGCAGCTCCTCTCCTCAGTTCTGAAAGACCTTCCTAGAGAAGCCATGGCTTTAAAACTATAGCTATACAACATCTTTTGTGAACAATTCTGATGACTTCTATATAGGTCTCTTTTCTGTTTGGTGATGGACTTAGCCCAGTATGCACCAGAACTTCAAATGCTCTTCAAATGCTGTTTTATGACAGATTAACAAATCTGTAACACTGTAAAATACCAACCTTTACAAGTTTAATCCATTTTATTTTTGTACAGTATTCGTATCCTTTCTAAGTTATTTTGCTGTCCTGTTTTGTAAATCACATGAAATTGTAAAAAAGAAAAAAGTAGGCATAGGTGTTTTTGTACATATGTATATAAATTGTCCAAATAATAATAAAAAATAATAAAAAGAAACATGACATTGCTTGGGATGCTTTGTGGCAGTGTGTGATTGCACAACATTTCACTTGTGTCCACATCCGCTACAGGAGGACCCATGATCTCCACTTTGGCAAGAACAGTCCCACTTTGGGACAGGAGCATCTATGATTAATACTCTCCTCCTTCAGCAGCTGTGTTTAAAATGTCCCAGTTTCTTTCCCACTTTGCCCTTTTATTGTCCTCAGTTTATTTTAACTACGGTAAACGGAGTTCAGAGTGCTATAGTAGAATTATAGAATCCTAGAGGGACCCTAAGGGACACCTAGGAAGAGACCATCCAATCTAACCCCCAGCACTCCCAACAGACGGCCACCCAGCCTCTGTTGAAAAACCTCCAAAGAAGGAGACTCCATCACTCTCAGAGACAACGTGTTCCAGTGTCAGAACAGTTCTTAATCCTCAAGAAGTTCTTCCTAATGGTTAGGTGGAATCTCTTTTCCTGTGGCTTGAATCCATTGCTCTGTGTCCTAATCTCTGGAGCAGCAGAAAATAAACTTGCTCCATCCTCAACATGATACCTCTTCAAATACTGAAACATGGCTATCATATCATTTCTTAACCTTCACTTCTCTAGGTTAAATATCCAGGTCCCTAAGCCACTTCTTATAGGGCATGGTTTCCAGACCTTTCACCATTTTGGTCACCCTCCTGTGGACACGCTCTGGCTCCAGTAGTTTGCACCCAACTCAGCAGAGGGGAATGGAGACGAAGGGTGGAATCTTAGGAGCTTATCATGCCTACCTCTTCTGATTTAAAATTTAATTTGGGAGGCATCCTGATATTATCGCAGCGATTTTGCTGCTGAATCTGTCTCCTGGGTCCATCCCCGCTCCCAGGGGCGCTCAGCATACCTCTTTTTGAAACTGGGAGTTTTCTGCATTGGAAATTGGCTGTCAGAGTGCAGATTCGATAGCAAAATTGCTGCGATAATATCAGGATGCCACCTGAATTAAAATTTAAATCAGAAGAGGTAAGCCATTTTTAAAAAAAACTTTATTTTTTATAAAATTTGATTCTACAATGTTAATCTCCAAATCACAATCAAACCACATTTTATAATTACATAAATTAATACCTCCTAAGTATCTCCTGCATAATTCACTTTTGATCACACACATTTTTCCTCTGTCTTATTGTTAGACACTACTTTTCACTTTTCCACACCGTACTCACAGGATTTATCATTCCTTTTCAACCATTTTCTTTCCTAACGAAATATTCCTTATGATTCACAATTCTTTACTTTTTGATAGTTGTATCCTAACTCCACCTGCTATTGCAAAATTCAGTTATAGGGAACCACTCTGTCTCCTAATCTCTACATCTTTCTGGTTCAACTGGGCAGTTAATATGTCTATTTCTTTCATTCCTGCTATCTTCAGTAACCATTCATCAATTGTCAGTAGCTCCTTTTGTTTCCATCTCTGAGCCAGAAAAATCCTTGCCGCCATTATCATGTAAAGTAGGACTCACCAATACTTTCTCTCTATTTGTGATGGGATTTTATTGAGCATATTTAAAAGATAGATCTCTGGTCTTAGTTCATAATTAACTTTCCAAGATCTTTGTGATTGCAATATGAATCTTTTCCCAATAAATCTTCAATTTCAGACATCTCCACCACATATGGAACCAGGATCCACCTTTCTCTTTACATTTCCAACACTAACTGGAGTTCATTTTATAAATCTTAGCAACTTTGCTCAGCATTAGGTACCATCTATGCTCCACTTTAAAGTAGTTCTCTTTTAAGTCTTGATATT
>CM034703.1:90778982-90795636 GCA_020142125.1 Phrynosoma platyrhinos
TAATAATAATAATAATAATAATAATTTATTTTTATCCCTCCCCTCTGCGTAATGCAACCGAGGCGGCTTACAATATTAAAAATATGCATTTCATATCTCACAGTCCCACTCACCCCTTAAAATACTATTAAACAATGACAATTTAAAACACATTTAAAATAAAATACAAATAAACAAAGGGAATAGCAGATGGACTGGAAGGAAGGCCTTCTTCTTATTCTGGGCTAGGTCCAATGGAGCTGGGACTGTCCTTGTCTCTTATTTTCGCACTATGCACCCAGTGCTGCCACCATTGGTGCAAGTCACTTCGTCTGAGGTCAGACAAAAAAGTGCCCAGAGTCAATCACAAGGCTGGGTGCCTCATTGTGACCTCAGAGGGATTGACTTGCACCAGTGGTGATGACACCAAGTGGCACAGCACAACACTTGTGTAAGCAGACACCTGGTGTTGCTGCAAACTGCTCCAGATTTTCCTGGGAGTAGTGATCCTGGGAGTAGTGATCCACTCCAGGATTGGACCATCTATGAAAAGTGCTGACTCCTTCCCTCCAAATTGGATAGCTCCCTTAAAGTTTGGATTAAGGCCCAAAGTGGATTCACCATCTCACTGACATGGAAACAACCAGCTGCCAGGGTCACAAGGAGATCTAGGCTGCTGCCATGCTGCACAATGAATGCAGTTGGACACTACTTTAACTGCCATGGCTCCATCCTGTGGAATTCTGGGATGACTAGTTTGTTGGGGTAGCAGAGCTCTCTGACAGAAAAGACCTACCGGCAGATCCCCAAATCCTCCTCTTCCCCTAGAAGCAAGCAATGGCTCAGGAGCATCCATAAACACTTCACAAGATAACAATTTTGATGGCTATTTCCTTCCTCCACTTTATATTTCCTTACTGTTGAGTCCATTTTCAGTAGACCGCTATATATACTTCTTGCTGCTTTTTTTCACCACATACATTTTCTTTTCCATTGCTCCATCTTCAGTGAAGACATCTTTTCTTGCCATAATCCAACCAAGTTTTATTTTTCCTGCTTATAGCCAATGAACATGATACTGTGCTTCCATCTGCTTCAGCTTCACCTCTCCAAAAACACTGTGATTGTCTGCATGACTATTCAGAATGTAAAGCCTGAGTTCAACAGAGCTTACTTTTCTCATATTACAATTGTATGCATTCCTACAGAGAAGTACGTCCAGCTGAGTTCAGTGTGACTTACTCCCTGGTAAGAGAGCAAAGGAATTATCTGTATTCGAGAATAAATTTCTTTGGACCCAGCAGGAAATAGATTCAAAGAAACATAGGGAGGATCAGGCTGTAATTTTTGCTGGATTGGGGCCAATAGGTTTACAAACTAGCTGTTCTATTCCGTAGGGTGTGTGTGTGTGTGTGTGTGTGTGTGTGTGTGTGTGTGTGTGTGTAAATTCTGGTAATCATAAGGGAAGATTATGTGGGGAACTTTAAATGTCATGGGCTAAACCAAATGAGGTGCATAATTCTCTTGACAGACAGGCAGGTAGAGACACACACACATGGGATGGAGAAGTTGTGGGGTTACAAAGGGAAAAGAGAAGGAAACTGCACTGTCTACAAGCCATCCAAAGGGAGTGCAGGTGGTGGTAATAACAGGAAAATAAGAAAGGCTATTGGGCTATATGGATATTCGGATTTCTTCGGGGCGGACGGAGAGAAAAAAACCCAGAAACACTGCAGTCGTGTGTCCCAAAATAACCCAATACAGTGAACTTGTGATCATGGTAGAAACATCCTTTTATATTGAAGTGACCTCAGGTGGCTTTCAGTTCCCATGTGAGTTCAGATTAAAATGGCAGAGTGTGGTGTTAACAGGGTTCAACCAGAGTAGGATACTGTGAACAGAAGATGAATTATTTTGCAGGTGTGGATTCAGCCCTGATCACAATTATAAATTGATATAGGAGTACTTACAGCCTATATTTTATTGATTGGGCTTGGAAGCATGAACACATTTGTGCATAGCATAATGTCAAATGTTATGCAAATGTAGCCTTAGTTAATTTCCATATTTCTATAAATAGTTTGCAGGCAGTTATAATACCAGTTGTGAAAACAATACAGATACCAAATGAAATAGACTTTGGACTGAAGTTAGTTTTGGGGCTCCAGGAGCTACTGACAAAACAAGAACCATCACTGTTTTTCACTTCTAAGAGTTATACTAGGGACAGAGATTAGGAGAAACAACTTGATCACACACTTGACCTATGCCAATTTCTAAGATAATCATGAAACATGGGCTTGATCCACCACCTAAACTCTTATATTAACATTTCAAAGGCTTATTAGATGTATATACTATATAGACATAACACTGCAAATTATTATCGATTGTCCTGTGTGTTGAACAGCACAACCAACCATTCTACCTGGTAAAGTTGTATTCACGAAGTTCACACTTCTCTTTGAAGCAAAAGGATCACCCTGCTAACTCCAACCAAAGTGTTGACTGAAGTCAGCACCTGCTTATCAACAACTTTTTTTATATATATCAGGGCACTATCATCTCATTCTCATAGCTGGATTCATTTATTCATTCATTAGGTCATCATAAATCAGGGTTGACTTGAGGGCAGTTAACACACACATACCATCTCCACAACTCTGGCATCTACCTCTTTTCCTAACTCTTGCTTCCTGCAGTTGCTTACCATGCACCTGTTTTCCACTACTACCCAACTGACACAGAAATCTTGATTGCAAGGAACAGCCCAATATAGTTTGGAGAAGGGCCCAAGTATTTCATTCAAATTGAAAATGAAGGGCATTATTCCCCATTCTGTGCCAACACTGCTTGTAAGGCAGCCTCTCAGCAGTTGGTATTAGAGTGGCCTCTGGTGGTAAAGAGGATCCAGAACTCAAATTTCCTGGGGTATAGCATGTAATTTGGTTCGTATTGCATTCTCAGTAGAAGCTCCTTCCGACAGAAGAATTCTGTTGCCACATGATCAAAGAATAATCCAGCAAATCCATAACTGAAATGGCACACTTTGTACACTACAAAGAGAGTCTGGATATAGAAAGGACTAGTAAGTGCTCTCAGTTCCCGGGGACGGATGGACTGATGAACGCAACAGCAATTGTTGTGCATCATGTCAGTGTTGACAGAAAGGGTGGTATGAAGTGTGAGCGTCTCCCTGGGCAAGTGTTTGGCTTTTGGAAGGGAAATCGAATGACTGGAAGGGCTATACCAGGGGTAAGCAACCTGTCCCCTTTAAGGGCCGAGGGACTTCAGCTCCCAGAATCCCAGGAGCTATTGGCTAACATGGGACTATTGGCCAACATGGCTAAGGCTTCTGGGAGCTGAAGTCCCTCGGCCCTTAAAGGGGAAAGGTTGCCTACCCCTGGAGTACCCAAACTAAATGGCCTTCCAGCACTGGGTGTTACCCCATGCTGAAGGCCCAGGAGCAGCAGGAACAGGCACGTACCTGTTCCTCCTCCTCGCCCTGCACCTTCCCAGGCCTTCAGCTGCCTCCCTAGAAGCAGCTGAAGACCTGGGACAGCCAGGAAGAGGAGAAGGAGGAACAGACACATGTCTTCCTCCTCTTCCCCACTCCACATGCCAGGGAAAATGACTTCACATGCCATCTCTGGCATGCATGCCATAGGTTTGTCAACATGGCCCTAGACCTTTGCCATCAACCCAAAACTTACACTTTTCTCTAATGTCAGACTTACACGATTGTTCTGTTAGCTGCAGAAATATATAGTTACTGAAGCAGCAGCAGTGGTCCTAACATAAACCAAAAATTGGTCATGCCTGGGCTCTTAGAATCATAGTATGCAATTATATGCTTAACTATTAGGACTGATTCAAACAAGGCATTGTTTTTGTTGTTTGCATAGTGAAATATTTAAAACCAAAAAGATGGCAAATGTTCAAAATCAGCAAATGGAAAGAGGCCACAAAATAAAGTTGGCATTATATGTGTACAGTTGGATGTATAGCTTTCAACAAAATGTGGTACAACAGACCATTTCTTCCATCCCACCCTCTAAATGTCCAGCCTTAAGGAAAGTGCTTTTTTTTAAAGTTGTAAGGACTTTATAAATGAAACCTCATTTCTAAGGATTATTGATTTAGGCATTATTTAGAGCAGGGGAGTTCACAGTCTTTGCTTATGTGACAGCAAAGAAACCAATTGATAGCACCTCAACGAAGTTCAATAACTTCAACATGTATGTGCAGCACAAATCCATGCATCTAATTGCATTCTTGAATTAAATGTTTAGCATATTCTATGTTTACTCAGAAGCATCACTGTATCCCATGTGGGCTTACAAATTCCCTCATCTTTATGATTATAGCCTAAATGATTCTACTGAGAATTGCAAACATCTATTCTTCCATCAATTTCAGACAAATGCTACATCTCACCAGAGGATATTTTATTAAGAGCCTACTGTCACAGTAACAGCTACCTCTATTTTCTCTTCTTTTTTACCTTTTCTTTTCTCCTATCCCTACTCTTAACTGGATCTACCTATGACTTAAAACTCAATAAAGTTACCAGTCACAATGGAGGTCAGTTGAGGAAAACAGTAATTTTCCTGCGCGCATATAATGAGCTTGCACAGTATTTCAAGAATAAGACAAACGAGAAAAAAAATCCAGTATAAATTTATTATACAAAAAGATTTTGCAAAGTATGGGGAGGGAGAAATTTTTCCTAGAAAACCACCAATGACTGCTGATACAAAAAACTTCTTGTCTCTTTTTCAGAACTGGTGCTTGTGGTCCTCCAGAGGAAGTAACCATAAAAGGTAAAATACACACTTGTCACATAAAATATAGGCCATCAATAGTCTCTTCAATATAGCTGTGCTTTTAAGTAAAAGAAGAAATTTAAGTTCTTCAACTTGCTCCAGCTATTTTTCAAAAGGCATCAGGAAGATCTTTACTGATTAGTCATGACTGAAATCGCTGACGTCTCCTATGGAAACTTGCTAAGTTCCACTTTCTTGATTCGAGCATAGAAGATCCATTGCAGACCAACAACACAGTCATTTTTTTGTCGTAAGTAAGGTCCTGCAACAGCTGTAAAGCAATTAAGGAAGAAAACTCAATTAAACAGTTCACACACACACCAAGCACATTTGTGTATTGATTAATATACAACACCTATATTTTATTTTTCAGAGACTCACAACATTGCATGCTACCACCAAAAAATTTCTAAAGGTTCCAAATGCCTCTGCATAAGCACAGGAAAACCCATTTGTGTGATTCACAGAGACCACAATGAAGAAATTAAGATCTCAATTCATCTTCCAGTATTTTTATTAAACTCCAGAACACTCTTGTATTGGCTACATAAACATCACCACATGAACATTATTAATGGGTACATCCCAACAAATTTCTGCCACTGGTATGGCTCCAGATCCAGATATATATATCACTGTAAAAGCCAGGTGATGGGTAAGAAAAACAAGTGATAGCTAAAGAACAACTATGGAAAGAGGTAGACATTAAAAGAACTTTTTTTAGAAACAAAAAAGTTGTTTTAGAAAATAGGAATATAAGGGTAATATCAATACATAATGTAATTTTTCATACAATTCTGGGTAGCGGACAAATAGTGCCCAAAATACTTTGAAATCAGTCTCAGAAGAACTGAACCACCATAGGATTTTGCTCAGGGGCTGCACCAGGTTTGAGAGGTGTCCCCAATCTTCCTGGTAAGTCCCCCACTTCAAGACAACAAAGATTATTGGAAGTGGACAGGGACATGCATCAGAGACAAGCAGCAAAGCTCCAACTCACTGTTGACATGAGGCAACCGCAACCACTGCTAGTTTTCTTACTATCCATGCCACTGGGCTGCACATGAGAGCCGTGACTTGCAATGCTTTAGACTAAAGCAGTGTTTCCCAACCTTTGGTCCTACAGATGCTTTAGAATTCAGCTCCCAAAATTCCTGACTGTTGTGTTAGATGGCTGGGGTTTCTGGGATCTGCAGTCTAAAACAGATCAAGGCCCAAATGTTGGGAACCACTATACCTGATCTGCACAACTTGGCAGTAGGAATGAGCCAAAATTAAAATGGGCTAAACATATTTGGGCAGTACATAGGTTTTAATTAATTAATTTATTTTATTAACATTAATTCCAACCTCCTCCTCCTCCTCTGCCTGGCCGCCTCCTCCTCAGAAGAAAGCTGGACAGTGGAGGAGCCCTGGGGGGCAAGCGTTTGCGTCCTCATCCTCTTCCTCCAACCGGTCTTTCCTCAGGGGAAAGCCAAGCAGCAGAGGAGCATTGCGAGTGTTCACCATCCTCATCCTCTACCAGGCCTTCTCCTCAGGACAGCAGAGGAGACTTGTAGGGCAAGTATTTGCTCCTCCTTCTCAGGAGAAAGCCAGGTGGCAGAGGAGCCTTGCAGGGTGAGTGTTTGCCCTTCCTCCTCCTTCTCCATATGGTCCTCTCCTCAAGAGAAGCCTGAGCAGCAGAGGAGCCTTGAAGTCATTCCACGTCCTCACAGGCCACCCAAAATCCTTTGTCAAGCTGCATGCGGCTCCTGGCCTGTATGTTGTGCAGGTCTGCACTATACTAAAGGGATTCTTTATGTCACTGCAAGGGGTCCTTCCCATAGGAAGGGAGGAAGATATAGGTGAACTCTTGCTAGGTGAGGATCTGGATCACTGAGTTTCAATTAAAAAAAATGTCATCCATCTCTTTCAAAACAAACTTCCAAAGAATCACAACTGAAAAAGGCCTAGTTTCAAGGCTTCATTAATTTAACAAGAAGCTAGAGAGCAGGGTTTCCCCTGTAAGTCTCAAAGAATAGGAAGATTCATAAGGGAGAGATACCACCTTCCACACTGGGAATGTACAAACTTTGGGATTCCAAAACCTACTTTATTTATCACTTGTTTTTAATGATGATTAGAAAAGTGGTTATACTAGATGTGATATTCTGGGAATTTCAGTCCAAAAATAACCTTTACAAGGTTGTTGTTGTTTTTTTAAAAAAACTAGAAGTCCAAGGTCCATTACCTGATATAGATCCAACTTTGTGGCTCAGAGGCAGATATTCCATTACAATTAAGCTACAGGGTGCCGCCTCTAAGCCACAGGTGGGGAATGTTTGTTCTGCAGGACACATGCAGGCCCCAGGGCCATTTCTGTGACTTTTGATGGTTCAAAAAAACTTTGAAAATTTTTATGCCAAAATACTTGCCAGGGGATATGAAAGGTCAATGTTACCATGTCTCGGGCTACCATTTTCGTAAAAGAGGCTTCTCCCATGCCTGGAAAGTGCAGCAAAATTGCCCTTGCCCACCCCAGAGGTGGTAAGGGACAGCAACAACCCTCATTTTTTTTTGGTGGGGAGTATAGACCCCCTAAGGACTCTGGGTGGGATCAATGCAGTCCCCAGTGCCCAATGGTTGCTCACTCATACTCTAATCCTATGGCTATTACCAAGAAAGTGTTTCCAGTAAAGGTATCAGAAGTGCGCGCTGCTTTCACACATTTGTCACACAAAGAACGAGAGATGTTATTCTCACCCACTAGGTTTAGCTTTTTTTCAGTCTCATTTATTGGGAGGGAGAGATTTTTCATTTTTGCTATTGTTAAATAAGTGGAAATCAGAAATATTTGTAGATCTATTGCAAATCACCCAAAGATCTCTACCAGTAGATCCAATTATAAATTTTTGTTCACCACTGCCTTAGAGTTGCACATTCTAAGCAAAAAGTTTTAGGTTAATAGGTGACATCTTGAAAATGAGTACTAACAGGTAGGTCATATGACAGGCAGTGGTACCGCAAGGAATTTTGAAAGGCAGGAGCTCATCATTAACAGCCCTAACAGACAGCACCCAAGAAAAATCCACAGCCACATTCAAGGGGCAAGTAAGAGATTGAAAGACTGACAGAAATAGATGTATTTGGCTTCTCCAGCAGTCGAAGTAGCTAACATTCTGTTTTAAAACTTTGCCATAAAATCTTATAATTAAGTTTAAGAGGCACGATGGAAGTTCTACACAGTTTCTCAGGATAAAACTCCACTGAATTCAGCAGTACTTACTTGCAATGGCATGAGTTCAATATGTAAAGCACAGTGAGTTTTAACAAAACATCTTTAGACAGCTAAAAACCAATTGTTATCTTTTAATTACAAATGCAAAAATCATGCAACTATTAGCATGAAGTAGGAACTCTGCCAAAGAAAAAGACACAGCCCTTGCTTGATTACTTTCCTTTCTCCATGCTAATTTGTCACAACAGACAGTAAGCTTTCAAAGCCTTGTTATCACCTCATTTACACAGAAGAGAAGTGATTACCCCAGTGCTGTTGCAAATGAATGTTATCACTCTTGCAATAAAAGATGTCCCAACCTTGCATTTTTCTGTTTTCAACTTCTACTAGAGCAATGGTTTTCAACCCCTGGGAATTTTTGATCATTGGCTATGCTTAATGGGGATTATGGGATCTGAAGTCTGAAATATGCAGAGGAAACACATAAACTTGAGAACTAATGTAGTAGGGTTTAAAAGGGTTTCTTTTGTTTTTATTTTCAAAAGTGAATTTTAAATGTTGGGATGCCATCTTTTTTTTAAAAAAAATCTGTAAACGAAGAAATCCAAATAACAGAAGGCATAGAAAACGCACAGTTTGTAGATACACACCTTTGGTGTAATAAAGAAGTACTGAGAAGTGCTCTCTTTACAGGCAGTTTTTACCACTACATCGAAGACTCTCCTCTCATTAACAGGGTCCATTCCCTTTAAAACAAATAAAGACATTAATATTTTCCTTCATATTACTGAATACAGCTGAAGAAGCCCCACTTTCATATGCATAACAATAGCAAGAATACCTGATTTATTTCATCTACTACTCTGAAGGGACACTTGTTGAGTTCCTGCAAAGCCATTAAGTACAACATAGTTGAAACGCTTTTCTCCCCTCCACTCTGATGGTGTTGAGTCAGCTCATGAAGTTGAGTGCTGCTGCGGAATTTGACCCTTATCCGGATCCCATACTTATCATATTCTTCCTGTCACAAAAGGACATTAATGTTAGAGATCTATAAATTAGCACACAGCCACTGAGAATATATGAGAAAAGAGGCAAAGCATTAGACAAAACCATGGTTCACTGATTTTACACTAAAATGTAGCATACAAATCATGATTTACAGACTAATTTCAACCCATGGCAACCCATGGTTTGTGAGAGATGGCAGGCTAGTTTGTCAATTCAGACATCACAGCCAAACCATAGTGAAACTTCCACCATGTCAATGAAGTGAAGTGGGTGGAGACGTCTGTTTAAATACTTATTTAACCATGAAGCAAGCAATGTTGACAGTACATTGATTTAAATGTAAGGCTTTATTTAATACTTTACTGTGTTTTAAGAACAGCTTCAAAATACATTTGGGAAGATGGGTACCTATATATCAAACAATTAGCCACTGGATTTGCCAACACGTTGCTGCCATGAGGGGCATTCCTCCAAGTGAACTTTTAAGAAGATTCATTTAGGTGAGTATATTTGGATCTTCTAGAACAGGGGTAGGCAACCTTTCCCCTTTAAGGGCCGAGGGACTTCAGTTCCCAGAATCCCAGGAGCTATTGGCCAACATGGCTGAGGCTTCTGGGAGCTGAAGTCCCTCGGCCCTTAAAGGGGAAAGGTTGCCTACCCCTGTTCTAGAAGAACTCCACTGCACAGCTACTTCCTATCTAGTGACACAATCCACATTCTTTTCACAAGCACAGCAATTCAGAGGATTGTGCCTTATTATCCTACAGCCAGCATTAGAGAACAGATACCCTTGCACTAGCATTCAAACCCAACCACAGTATGCTAGTTCCTGTAGCACAGGGGTAGGCAACCTTTCCCCTTTAAGGGCCGAGGGACTTCAGCTCCCAGAATCCCAGGAGCTATTGGCCAACATGGGACTATTGGCCAACATGGCTGAGGCTTCTGGGAGCTGAAGTCCCTCGGCCCTTAAAGGGGAAAGGTTGCCTACCCCTGCTGTAGCACAAGGGCTGCTATGACATGCAATAAGCCTTACGGAGGACCACTTTTACATATTGTCCAGACTATCTGGAATCCACAGATATTGCCCTGCATTGATTTTCCTTACTAATTCAGTAATTCCATATTAATGCCACTGGACCCTTTTGTCATACTGCACAACAATGGACTGCAACAAACTACATGCTAATTAATACAATGGATGGTCAACAACTTTCAAGAGGGGTTGTACTTTGAATGTGACTGTGTCAAAAAGAAAAAGAGAGAGTATATGAATGAATGCACACTGTGTTGAGGCACTATCCTGATAGATTTCCTTTACAGTCAGCCCCCCATATTTGTGAGGGTTAGGGGTGTAAACCCCCACAAAAAATGGAAAAACCACAAATATCTATAGGATGCCCAAAACGTAACTCTGTCTATATTTCTGTCTTTATGTGCTAAGAAATCTTAGCAAACTGCCATTCTGTTCTGCCATCACAGGCAGGCCGGCCCTTGTAGTCCCAGTTGTGGCCAGAGAAGAGAAAAATGGCCACGGTGGGGGTGACCAGTGCAGGGCAAGGCTCCTGGGCTGGAAGGGGAAGCAGAGATACTTGGCATTTATGACTTACTAAACATTTTTTTAGCTTTTTAAAAACATTTACTAGCCTAAATGCACTGTGTACGATTTTTCTCAGGAGGCCGCAAAACTCCAAAATAATTCCCATTTAGTTATTTATGCCAAACTTGTTAACAATCATATCCACCCACAAAAATTAAACCTGCAAAAGTTGAAGTTTGACTGTATTAGACTGCTACCAAGGATCCGGGGCTGAAGGCAGGTTTTTGCCTTACCATAGAGGCATCACAATGAGTAGCACCTTACTTATTCCCACAGAAGTGAACAGGGAGAGATTCATTTAAATATGTGATCAAGTAAAACCAGATCAAGTAGACTCGTGGATACCCCTGATGATCTTTTGTTTTTGGTGACTCACTAGGTTTTCCTTCTTATCAACTGTACTACACTGTACTCAACTGTTCAACACTGCTATTGCATCTCTACTGCATCTTACTCAGAGGTAGGATGCATTATTTTCTTAAGGTCTTAGTCCTAGGTAGATGTGCATTGGATATCAGCCTACATTTGTTTATCTTGCCTTGTAGAAGTCAATAGGAGCTATGGAGAACTGAGCCCCACTGCCTTTGAACAACTCTGCTCTTTTCATCTACATATGCCTGTTCAGAGTGCCATTTCTTAGTATGATAACTAAAGTAGAACTCTGGAAACTGATCTGGAGTGCTTGGGAATTGCAACTAAAACTGATGGTATTGCAGCAGATAAAATGTAAGTGTTCAAATGTGAGTATTAATGTTAATTCTATTTAGAGAACAACAGTTTATACTTCTCAAAGTATAACCTTCCCATAACTGTTTCTAAAGTGATAATATAATCAGGAAGCAACCAGAGATGAAGATTATTCCTCCTCCTTTAACTGCGGTGTTAAAATCCATACATCTAAGGAAGAGATTTCCTCTGTTAGTTAAACAATGTATAATCCAGATAATCATACCTCATTTTCTGTGTGAAGATCCACTTCCCCTGCACATTGCATAGAGCTAAAAAAGCTGCTAAACCTTTCATTGATTTGTTCAACCAACTCTTTTAGTGGATTTAGCCACCTTTCCTTAACCTGAAAATAAAGAGACTTGTAACATTTTAACAGCAGAGGATTCCACAATCAGTCATTAATAATCATTCAACTGAACTTTTCAATATGTAATATATTACAAGTGCCCCTAATTACCATCCTGTCCTCCTCTGGTATGGGTGTGGGAAAGTGCAAGCGCACCAAGGTGCTAAACTGAGGACAAAGAGGGAGGCAGGAGGGCAAAGAGAAGATGGCAGACTGCACTTCCAGTTGCAGTTGCCACATGGTGCACAGGAGCAGCAGGTGGAGCCTGTGCTTTGTTGTACCATCTTGATGTGTGTGCTGGATCCTGGCAGCACATATAGGCATGAACTACCATCGTCATCAAGTATTGACTGCTGAAAGCTACCGTCCAGGTTAAACACTCATACACAGTATGATTCCACCAGTTCCAACCATTTGTCACTCAGATTAAAGATGTGTATGAGCCTACCCTGCTGATGTTTGCTGCTCAATGGGAATAGACTGTTGGTGTTTCCATTATCATACTCACTTAATCCTTGGCACTCTTAGCATGGACAGTTGCTAGGGCTCTTTTACCACACTGGGCTTGTTCTGCACCAGAGTGGCAATGGAGGGAAGGGAAGCTGTCCCTGCTGGTAAATGTGTGCCCATGGTTCTCCTGCAGATATGCACTGTAGCTCCTACAACCTGCCATTCCCACACAGCTGACTAGGAGGTTTAATTTACAGCATTTATTACTGCAGTTTGGTTAGTATACATTACTATGTCTTAACTGAGTATGTTTTAGGACAAAAATAACAGTAATAATAATCCACACAAAATACCTGTGAAATATTTTGCCTATAATTGTCCAACTCTTTTTTCCCCTGCTCCAGCTCCAGTGTCATTTGTGCTATTTCTTCTTTCCTTTTCTTGCATTCATCAACAACCTGGCAGAAAGAAGACACTCTCTTTAAAAGACAGGATCTTCAAAATGAACAATTCAATGTAAGTCACACAAACACCACATTTTCTATCATTGTTCATATACAAAAAATGTATGAAGCCTGGTGATTGACAGAAGAGAGAACTTGCAAGCACCTTCTACTTCTACGCTTAGTTTTTTCCATTTCGTTTGCCTTTGAGAAAATGTGGCTCTTGAGATGCTCCTGAGTTTGCAATCCAAATTTACCCAGTGGAAATCAGTATCTCAGCTGTGGCTAAACCTGCAAGCAATGGTTGGGATGCAGAAGGGAAAGAGGTTGCTGCCTGATGCTATACTGAGTTCCATGAAACATTCAGGGGTAGCTGTGTTGGCCATTTAGCAAATCCAAGAAAAATTCACCAAACAGCAATACCTTTATTGGTCAACCAAAATGCACAATATACATGGATTAGATTGCAAAGGAAGTGTCTTTGTTGTGATGCAAATCGATGTTAAATTTCCTGGGCTTTGAGAATCTCCCAGTTGCCACATGGCCAGATGGACGAGGTGCCAGCCTGCAAGATATGCCCCTACATATCATCTTAAGAAGAGAAACAACAAAATGCAGGCCTATGACTAACATCTTCAATTTTTTTCTCATTTGGTTTGTAACACCTTGCATAATGAAGAAGCCAGTGAAGCTTCGAAAGCTTGCAACATGCATATTGAGCATTTTGATATCACTGTTTGGTAGATTTTTGATTGCGTTCCCCAAGAGATAAAAGACTCTGTATAAGCAGAATGTGATTGCAGCAGTGGCAGGAAGGAGAAAGACCAAACAAGGATGGGTTAAGAGAAAGGTCATTGAAGCTGTCCACAAAGGAAGAATGATGATGATGATGATGATGATGATAATAATGATGATCCCGCCCCTCTGCATACGCAACTGGGGCGGCTTACAACATCTCTTACTCCACCTACAAACCTGAAGCTCCCTGCCTGCTACATATGTTCCCCCCTTCCAAGTCTAGAAGTCATCATCACCTGCTTTGAACAACTTGGGATTCTAGCTTAAAATGAGGCTTGTAAGAAGAAAAGGTTCTCGTCTGTGTTCGTTTGCTGTTTTTAAAGAACTGTTAGTCAGCCAACATTTACTTCAGTACTTCTGATTAATCCTTCCATTGTCTTCCTGGCTATTTCCCAAGGCATGTGCCGCCAATAGCATAAATCCTGTTGGTTAGTTCCAGCTAAACTACACCCTCTGAATCAACTGTTGAACAGGGAGTCAACATGTATGTAAATCCCACTGACTTTAGGATTTCTATTCTAGTTAGGACTAACAATAGTATTCAGGCCAATGTTTGCCTACTCTGATTGTATCCCCTTGCATAATGTTGAAAGCAAACGCTTGATTTTTTATTTTTATTTTTTTGGAATGACTTGGAGAGAAGCCAGCTGTGAGTATGGGTCCCTGCCAGACTGTGAAATAGAAAGTAAATCAGGGCACCTTCTTACAATCCAGACCTTTCTGTGGACAGCTCACTTACAATGTTAAAATGAACTAATAATGCATATATTGTGTATTCATACCTCAAATATATTTCTAGCTTAAGTGAAGAGAACCCAAGGCACTGCTGCCGCTTCAATAGACAGAGACTCAAGCTACATGTCAGAGCAGCAAACCTATGGGTTTAAAATGGAATTACTCCTGATCAAATACAAAATGGAAGCACCAGGAGGGCCTGGTTTTAAAAACAGAAAGGGAACATGGGTAAACAGGTGAGTGCACCATTTCTCTCATAACATATTAGGAACTTCTTCTGGTTCAGCACTGGAGAAATGTGACTTCAGAAATAACTTACTTTACTCGGGATAAGTGTCAGCCTAGCATTGAACAAACAAATCTGCTGTCATAAACTGTACTACGAGCCATAGCTAATTTTTTCTCTCTTCTCCTCTCTCTATTTTCCATCCCTCCCCCCTTCCCTCCCTCTCTCCTCCTCCTCTTTTTTTAAAGAACAGAAGCAGCACAGAACACAGTGGTCCTTAGGAAAAAAAGCTCTTTAAAATTCTAATATACTCAGAAACTGGCATTTACAACACATTGTTCCTGCTGCTTAGTTTAGTATTATTATTATTATCACCAAGCAACCTAGTACAGTGTGGGAGTCAAATACTGGGGATACATACTGAAGGGCTGAGGCCTGTGAAACAGGAAGCTCTTGATTTCTCTTCATTCAGCAAAGCATCAATTTCATCAAGTGTGTCTGGAAGCCCTTTGAGTGCCTGAAAGAAAGGAACAATTGCATCAGGTTTCTGTAAAATAAGATGATAGTGGCAATGTAAAAATTAAGATTTATAAAAATATTGCTCTTTCTTATGCATGGACGCTCTTGTTTTTACCTCGTGCAGGCCAGTGCTCCTCTTTCTAGTCTGCATCAGGATTTACAGGGGCCAAGATATGTTTTCCAAGTCACTGGTGGGGAGTGTACTTTTTTTGGAAAAAACTCTGGCAACATCTTCTGCTCTTCTCTGGAACTGTCTAAATCGCACACTGAGACTTGGAAAACAAGTGAATGTCTAGCTGCTGAGCCTCTTTGCTCTTCAGTGCAACAGGGATGACATTCATGTTGGAAATGGCCATATGCTTGAAAATGGGGAACAGAACAAGCACTTTTCTTAGCTGAGCTGAACCATGATGGTGCTTCTAGCATTTCTCAAGATTTAGGATCACATCACTGTCAGGACCTTCTCTTCTGCCACTTGAAAGACAATCTCTCTCATTAAAATTCAGGGCTTCACAAATATCGCAGATCAGTTAAACCCATTCCTGAACTCAGATTGTGTACACAACCTCATATATGTATGTGTTTTTAGTACCTGAAAGCATTTAGGTCAATATCACACTATATTGTTATAGCGCTATTATTGCACTTTAAGTACTATGGCTGCCTCTTGTGGGATTCTGGGGTTTATAGTTTAGTGAGGCCTAAGAGTTCTCTGGCCGAGAATTCTAGATGTCCCTCCCTAAACTACAAATCTCAGGATTCCACAGGAGGCAGCCAAAGCAGTTAAAGTAGATTAATAGCACTGTAACAGTGTAGTGTAATATCCAGCTTAGTACTTACAATAAGGAGAGGGTGGGCAGGGGAATTGGGAGAAAATCTCTTCTGCTTACACTTACATTTGCTTGTTCATTGAAAGTTAATAATCTTTCTCTCAATTTCCTTCCTTGAGTCAAGCGGTACTTCTGAATCACTCAGAAGCAAGAGGCTGTAGAAAAGGATGAGGACCAGAACATATTTTTCATGTTCACTTTGAGCTGGGGTGAGGAGTAGAGGATGGATTTAGTGGTGGCCTGGTGAGCTGTTCCAAGGTGGCACTGCAGCACCAAAATGGCAACTTTCCCCTCTTGGCTTAGAGTTGGTGAGAAAATGAGATCTTACCTGCACTTGTGCTCTACAGTAGAAACAATCTCTGTCTTGTCCACAATTTTAAATGGGAGAAAATCTCTAGGACACTTTTTGTCACATTAGAGAGATTCTGTAACTAACACGGCTATATCTTTGACTTCTTGTCACATTCAGTAAAAAGCAAAGGAATGCTATGGGGTGAGGAACTGTGGGTTCTTGATCATAATTATTCTTCCTTGGTAGTTACAACTCAAAATGTACCTTTGTGTGGAAGTTACACTGCTTGTCAAAATGTCAAGTACTACTGCTACGTACAGAAATAATAGGGAACCTTAAAAGATACACGGACTCCATAGAATTTTGACTGACAGAAAAATAAGGGGGCTTCTTATACCAGTTTTTTGAAAGGTGAAAGGGATTTTTTAAAATTATTTTTTGTGTGATACATAACTTGTCAGATAAGCTCACACATCTCTTCTCAAATGTCTGCCACACAGCACAGGTATTTCTACTGTAGTGGACAAAGAATAAGTTAACTGTATCACAGTGGACCCTTGTCCAGAAGGTATGCTTGTGCTCTAGTGAGGAACTCCACTTGGAACTCCAAATGGAAGAAATACCGACTAATGATGAATGGATTTTAAAAGTGATAG